>KN805371.1:152355-283687 GCA_000818945.1 Schizochytrium sp. CCTCC M209059
GAGAGAGAGAGGCCGCCGCGGCGAGCACGTGCACGCGCGTGCGGAGCAGCGCCGCCGGCACGTGCCGACGCCGAGCAGCGCGCGGCCGAGGCCGGAGACGCGCGCGGCGCGAGGCGCGAGGCGCCCGGCGCGCCCGAGGGAGTCCGAGATCGCGCGCGCGGAGGAGGCGAGGAGGAGAAGAAGCAGGAGAAGAAGCAGGAGAAGAGGCGAGCGAGAGAGCGAGCGAGCGAGTGAGCGGGGGACCCCGACGCCGACGGGGCGCACGTACGCTTGCTTGCAGGCAAGCAGGCTTCTTGGCTCTCCTTTGCGCGGTGCAAGGCGACAGCGCGCGCGTCTGGGCGGGCAAGAAGCGCCGCGCGAGGTCGTGCACACGCACACGGACACGTACACGTACACGTACACGGTTTAGGCCGCGGAAGAGCCGGGGTCGAAGGAGACGATGAGCGGGCGCACGGACGAGTACGACGAGGAGGATAGCTACGACGGCGAGGCAGAGTCGCAACGCAGCTCGTCGTCGGCGAGACTCAAGGCGCTGCGAAAGAGGTCCATCAAGCTCAAGTTCAGAGTGCCCAAGAGCCTCGAACACGGCTGGGGCAAGGCGCAAGGCCTCTTCCGGCAGAGCACCACAGAGGGGCCCAAGGAGATCGGGACCCCGTTTAACTTTCAGAAACACGACCACGTCGAGGTCGACCCGGAGAGCGAAACCGGCTTCAAGGGTCTCCCCACGGAGTGGGAGGACGTCTTGAAAACGAGCGGAATCACCAAGGACGATGTCCAGGAAAATCCAGAGGTCGTTCTGGATGTGCTCCGCTTCCACTTTCAAGGGCCCAAGCCGCAGCTTCCGAGCAAGTCCGTGCTCAAGGCGCTCATGATGGAAAAATGGGAAATCAAGACGATGGACCCAAACAAGATGTTTCGCAAAGAAAAGAAATTGGGCGAGGGCGCCGGCGGTGTCGTCTACAAGGTCACGGATCTTCGCACGGGCGAGATCAAGGCCGTGAAAATTGCCCCCATGGACGAGCTCGTGTACATTAAGCAGGAGATCGCTATTCACGCCATGGCTGAGCACGCCAACGTCGTCCAGTATGGTGAGGCCATTGCCTGGCAAGAGTCTATTTGGATTTCCATGGAGTATATCGACGGCGGCAACCTCTACGACCTTGTCGGGGACAGGTTGCCCAAGTGGCCCGAGCCGCTCATGGCCTACGTGTGCCAGCAAATTCTCATCGCGTTGGCGCACATGCACCGCAAACACCTGCTGCACCGCGACATCAAGAGTGATAATGTGCTGGTTGGCTACAACGGCATCGTCAAGCTCGCCGACTTCGGCTTTGCCATTGCCGTCACGCGCGAAGAGTCCAAGCGCAAGAGTCTCGTCGGCACCCCATACTGGATGGCGCCCGAGGTGATCAAGCAGCAAGACTACGACGCCAAGGTTGATGTTTGGAGTTTGGGAATCACTGCCATGGAGCTTGCCGAGGGAGATCCGCCTTTCATGGACGAGGTTCCTCATCGCGCGCTCATGCTCATTGCCTCGCAAAAAGAAGGTCCCAAGCTGAAGAAGCCGAATCGCTGGAGTGAGGAGTACAACACCTTTCTCGCACGTTGCTTGGCAAAGGATCCCGCTGAACGCTGGAGCAGCGAGCAGCTCTTGCTTGAAGATGAGTTCATCAAGACTGCCGCGACTCGCGCCGAGTTTTCCACCTGGGCCACCCAGATTCTCAACGGCAAGAAGAAAGGTAGCAAGAAGGCAGACCCATAAGTAGCACCGTTCCTGGTGACGTGCGAGTGCTTGGGCCTTTCTTTTTTCTTTTTCTTTCTTCGTTTAGCTTTTCCCTCGTACGCCGTGTTTTCCTACTTGCCTGTTCCGAGTCTGCGTTCTGTGTTTCCATCTCTACATGACCATTCAAGCCAGCTTGCGCAATCCTTTTCCCTACACGCATGAAAATGGAACAGGCGGGCCAGCATCTTGGGCCTCTCCATCAATCTTATTAGCTACCTACCATTCGTTTCCAGCTTTATCATCATTTTGCTAATTTTGCGTTTTTTTCTCTGCTGACAGTGAGTGCGCGACAGTGAGTGCGCGACAGCGAGGGGCAACAAAAATCTGAAAAGGGACATAAGTCGGTTTCGTGGAAAACCAGACATTCAACTCGTTGTCAGATTCTTGCTTCCTCCGTTTCAAGCCGGGTCTACGGGCAAGGTGTTGTCGCAGCAGCTACGCCATGCGCGGCAAGGTGCTGGCAGATTTTGGTGCTCAGAGCAGGGTCGCGCGTTGCCACAAAGCCCTCGTCATTCTTGAGTTTACCTCCCTCGTAAATGATGGGCTCCCCCAAACGATTCAGGACGGCGCCACCTTGCGCAAGAATGAGAGCGGTGCCGGCGCATGTGTCCCATCTGCAGGTGCCTGCGCGAGGAAATGAGTAAACACCCACCTCGCCACGCACGACCATTGCAAACTTGAAGCCAGCACCCGACGCATGTACCCAGGCGTTGTCAACGAGTCCCAGACTGGCAAGCTGCTCCAAATGCTCAAGTACAAGACCTTTGGAACGACTTTTGGAAACTACAACCTTGCGCGGATTCGCGCATTCTGTTGGAATGGGCTTGAGAGCATTCGGCGTCGCGTCTTCGTGCAGAAAGACACCGCCAACGCAAGACCCGCCAAGCAACATGCTGCCCCCAAAAACAGAGCAAATAATTCCGCCCACGGGCGTTCCATCGACAGCAATGCCCACGAGCGTTGTCACATACTTGAGTGCCCCGCTGATGAATGATCGCGTACCGTCAAGAGGATCGACAAATACGAGAACTCTGCCGAGGTCCACCTCCGTATCTTCGTCGGAAAGCGAGTCGTTTTGGGCGGCAAGAAGACTTGTAAAGTCAACATCCGATGCTGCAGACAAAGGCGACGCTATCTCGCCCTTGTCATTTTGCACAGCATCCCCCTCGTCATCCGCGTCATCAGCGTCCTCAGCTTCAGCGGCACTAAGGCCAGCCTCGTGCTCTTCGCCAACGATGCGAATGCCGGGGAAACTAGCGCGAAGGCCCTGCACCAGCACAAGCTCTGCCTCGCGATCAGCAGCTGTCTGAGGGTCAAAGCTCGCCGCGTCCTTGTTCACGGTCGCGAACGCACTGGGACCTTGGCCATGTATCCCGGCAATCAACACTCTCGCTTGCAGCGCTAGTTGCGCGCTCCGTGCAAGTACATCCCGGACGCGAACGCGCGTCTGGTGCTGCACGCCGTCACCTGTACCTTCCCCTTCCGCCACCGCTTCGGCCATCTTTGCGTTTGGTTTGATCGGATTACCCTGCAAATTCGCACAGCGTTGCACAACGTTGCGAGTTCGCTGTGAGTCCGAGCTATAGCTCGAACACTGAAACAGACCACACTCCGCATGCTTTTTACTGCTATTGGCACGGCCATGATCCTCCTCGCCAAGACGGCGAATGGGACGATTCCGAAAGAACGGGTCTTGAAGGGAATTGATAGTTTCGCGAAGAATGATATTGACGGATGGCATTGACGCTTAGTAGAACCGGATTCATCACGTGAGGTCTGTTTTGGTACGTCATTTACGATGCAAACACTCGAACCTTTCAGGTCATCGACACCCCCTCGTAAGGGCTACAATCCTCTTGAGTTGTTTTAACGCAGACTCAGTACTTCCGCAAGAGCTCCCGGTATACAAGCTGAGGTAAGACCGACGTCAGGCAGCATTGAAATGGATTAGTAAGAGACATTTTGCCGATTCAAGACGTCACAATACTTTTGTAGACGGCGCCGTCCGTCGTAGCACCTAATCATAGGTCAAAGGTGACGTACCCTTGGCTATTGTCGGAATTGACCCCTGTTATGATCATTACGAATGCCAAATCGAGTAGATCGCACCTTCCTGCAACGTACTCACCACCGCAGCTGTGAATTGAGTAAGGCTAAAATGCGCTAGTCTCTAGGGAATCCGCGATCCTGGGAAGAAACTTCGTTTCGTCGTGCCCGAACGTTAAGTCGCAGAGGACTTGTGGGATCTCATCAAAGCGTATGCGCATGGACTGCCGCTCCCGTCCTTTTTCTTGGGAAACGCCAGAGAAAGACTTGACCAGCAACTCTGCAGCAGCGGTAATGAAAGGCCACAGCGTTGCCGTTTGACAGTGAGTGAAGCTGAACCTTATTTTCATCGTTCGAGACCATGTTTGCTTTGCTATTTCCACAGCCGTTTAGAAACAAGCAGAAATGCTTTTGCGTCATCTGCGTTGTTCATGGTCCAGCAACGCGATTACCCCTGAGACCTACTACACGTGGCAAAGGAGCGGCCCAGCATAAAATCTCGAAACTCCCTACTGCTGGTCTGGGCCGTGGACGGTAAGGTTTCTGTTGGAGCAGAACACGTAGAGTTACTTACCAACAGCCTCTAAGCAGTTGAATTGATGCTAGACCCATACGAGTACATTTCTGGCGCTACAGCGCCGACACTGATGCCGATCGTCCCACCCATACCGATTTGCGCAGCCGCTCGTTTTGCAGGCGAATCAGCTTATCTCTGAAACTACTTCCTTACTCATCATTACGCGTTTATGCGTAGTGTCACTCATTAAATTCTTTTGTATTTGGCCTTTCATGGTCTGTTCACAATTCTAGCGTGACTTCTGTGCAGCATGCTAACAGCGGCAGGAGGGCGATATCACGTCTGTAGAACGTGTATACACGCTCACATCTTCTTCTCCTTGCGTGTCAGGCTGAGAATACTGCACGCCAGGTAGTCCGAGGCCTAAGTCGTCCATACCCGATACGATCACCACAAATCTCGGGGGAAAGCGCACGTGCTTGGAGACGGGACCCATCCACGAGCTACAAAATTCACATCGTAATTTTTCCTGCGTTTATTCATTATTTACGAAGAGTGCTCAAGCAAAGACTTTAACACACGAAATTGCTCCAAGGGGGCAGCATCGTCAAAGCCAAGCAAACGTGCCTCAATACTCGTGGGTGATGGTGCAGGCTCAGACTGACCCTCTGCATTACATGCGCGTTGAAGTTCTTCTCCTCTTTTCGCCTGCTGCTGTGCCTTTTCAGCCTGTACCATCTTGGATGCACGCTCAAATTGCTCTCTCGCCTGCTGTAAAACCTGCTCAGGGTCGCGGATTTGAGCCTCGGCGGGCGTCACAGGAGACATCGATGGCGGACGAGGAGGTGGAGCGCGACGAGGCAAGTTCAAGTCTGCCGGACTCGGAGGTTTGCCTGCATTTGGGGCCGTGAGCGACTGATGGTGCGCACGAGACGCCGTGCTCGCTCGAGGACCCTTTGCGGCTTCAAAATGCAATTGTCCATCCGAGGAAGGCGATACCTGATCAGTGACTTCATTACAACTGCCATCTTGAGTCTGCGATTTGCGATGCGCCACGCCAAGCTTGGGACCCACAGGAATGGTGACGCGATTTGTCCACTTGGAGGTCCCACTGCTCTGCTGCGCGTGCTCCTTGCGCTCGCGCTCCGCACGGGCGCGACGCTGACGCTCGAGGTATGCGTCAACGCCAGGTTTCTTCTTGATGTCGACTGCGCTATCTGCGCCTGCCGTTGTCATAGGAGGAGAAGTGCCGTTCGTAGCAGCGGCCAGGGAACTGGGTTCCTTACAGCTCGCCCTGCGACCACGAGAGGAGCGTTTAGCATTGATTTTGGGAGCAAAGGTGTATTCTTCGCTGAGGCCCTGGGCGTCTTGCTGCTTGCGCTGCTGTGCGAGGCGCTGCTCGCGACGCGTCTGCCAGTCCTTGAGACGGTCCACCACGTCCAAGCGATTGGATTTACGTTCCTCTTCAACGGGATCAAAGTGTTTAATGTGAGGTTTGAAGGTGCACTCTTCAACCTCGACCTGAGCACGCTCCCTCTGGGCCTGGGACTCCAATGTGGATCGTCTTGCCTGTCGCGAAGTGTATTCTTCGTAGAGACGATTGTGGGTTGTTGATGTTGCTGTTGAGCTCGCAGCAGAAGGAGCTTCACTCTCATTCAGACTTCTTCCCTCTTGATCATGGGTATGCTGATCACGTGCAAGGCGCTTTGAGTGCGCGTTGATGCGAGGCTTGAATGTGAGGTCTTCTTGTTGGGACATGGCGAGGCGCGCGTGCCGCCGCGAGAGAAGCTCACGGTCCTGGTTCAGGAGTCTATCCATCGAAGACTGGCCCAGGTCCGCAACGATTTGTTTGGTCTTGGCACCAAGGCGGGGCTTGGCCTGCATCCGCAGTTTCTTGTTCTCTTCCTCGATGGCTCGCTCGCGAGCTTGCTTGGCCTCGAGCGCACGTTCATAGAGGCTTTCGGCGTGTTTGGCCGCTTGCGAGGTGTGCGACATATCGCTTGCGCGGCGGGAGCGGGATCTCTCTGCCCCGGCGCTGTCTCGTTGCCGCCCAGAATTTTGTGTTTGGCTCGGTGTGCTCATGCGGCGGGCCGAGGGCACGTCGCCAGGCGACGATCGCTTTGAGGCCGATGGCGGACCCCGGTTCGGCGATGGTACATGTTTCTCTTGCTGCTGTTGTTGCGATTGTTGTTGCTGCTGCTGCTGTTTTGTGCGTGCCTGCTGGTAGAGTCTGTCGGTAATATTGCCGTCGCGGACGAGCTCCGCAGCCTGACGGGTAATTGCGGGACGCGCAAGGACGGTGCCCTCGTAATGCTCCTCGGCAAGAATTTCGCGACTCACGCGCTTGAGCTCGGCGTCTGCGTAGAGGGCGAGACCAACGTCAGTCTCCCGACCTCGATTCTGGGCAAGCATCTCGCTGCGCTTGTTGATTGTGGGTTTTGGCTGAAGACCTTCTGTGGCTTTGCGCTCTTCATCACGCATTCTTTGTGCCTCTCGTGCTTGACGCCGCTCGAGGTACTTTCGTGCCCTGTCGGCCAGGTTTTCTGCGCTAGCATCGGCTCTGTCGCTTATCTGGGACTCCTCGCCGCTATCCATACTGCTCATACTAGGTCCACGTCGGCGACGTTCGTCACCGAGCACGCGAGATCGATCGGCGGAAGCTGCGAGCGCAGATTTTGCCACCGCCTGCGCCTGAGCAGCAGCAGCAACAGCTGCTGCTGCTGCTGGCGTGAGCGCAAGGTCTACGTCGCGAGACGTTTCACGCTGGCGCATGGTGGCGGCTTCGACGCGCTCTTGCTCCTTGGCGGCGAGCACGGCCTGGTCAATCCTACGCAGACCCGCTGCTCGAACCTTTTCCGCAAATTCCGCGCCGGCCTCGACGTCCATGACTGCCTCTCTCGCGACTTCCTCCGGTAGCGTCGCCCGCCGACCTCGAACGTCGTCCTTCCTGGGGTTCTACCCGCCGAGCTGCGGCAAGCTTTAGCCAGGTCCGAGTTGAGCTGTGAGGAAGGAGTCCGCTGCTTCTCCAACTTGACCGTTTTACACGCCAGCTTTCATCTTGTTTTGCTTTTTTTTTCTTTCGCATTCTGCGTTGCGCAGAATGGGCCTGTAGTACTATTTACTATCATGAAAGGCACTTCCTAGGCCTATAACATACCAATGCGAAAACCTTTTATTCCAGCACCACCTGGCCGATGAGGCGAATTCATCACGAAAACGTTGTATAAAGACACTTCCAAGTGCCATTAGGTTCCTATTTTCGGGCTATCGCGCTCAATTTTGAGTCGAATTTCTCAATATTGTAGCAAACCCGCAATTCCGTCTCGCTCGGATACCACTCAACTGCAGCAAGTCCAAGGTTTACGCAGACATTGATCGAGAGCGCTTCGTAAAGGAAAAGGAAGTGTGGATGGAACGGATCGGCAAAGTTTTCCCTGACATCGAAAGTGGGCATTATTCAATTTGACGGCCCGGCCTAAAACTTTTATCACCACTGGCAGCTAGCGCAACATGAAAACATAGCAAATGAAAGAAAGCTTGTAGCTCACTACGGACATGACGCGTGCGTCTACAACGTCGAATAACTTCCGCAGGACTTTGAGTTGAATGATGGGTCAGCGATTCGTCTCATGGTCGCGTCTCAACAATCAATCAACAATCATTCCTAACGGCGGAGAAAGAAAAATTGAAGAAAAAGAAAAGAAAAGTGGAAAAGAAAATTTTAGGCAAGGCTTGAAAAAAATAAACAAATTAGAATCGAGCAGAAGCGCTGCTTACCGCCGCGGTGGGCCGCTCATCGAAAGGGCTTCGCGCCGCGGTGTGTCGCTCACCGAAAGGGTCTTGCAGCGCAGCGAGCCGGACAGCTAAGCCTCGTTAAGGAAGACACGCGCGGCCCGCAGCGTAGAGCCAAGCCCAGCATAATTGACTGCGCAAGAGAGAGAGAAAGATTTATAAAGACAGAACTTGTCCTGAGAAAGTGATGGATACACGTGGCGAGAAACTTGGCCAAGCGTCGATGAGCGACGCCTTTTCCGCGCATGATAGAGCGCAGAGGATCATGCGCCGGTTTCTCACCAAGGATGCTGTCAAGTTTTTTCTCGCCGTGCTGATCGGCGCATGTCTCGGCGTAAGTTTCTCATCGATAAGAGCTCTCGATTTCTGCAAAGTCGAAGAAATCTCTCCAAATGAGACGCCGCTACTCCATCGCAGTCCCGAGCTCTTTTGTAACGAGAATGGAGACACAATTCTGCCCTTTTTTACTCCAGCAAGCGCGCACAAGCCTGAAGCGCGCATTCCACGACGTCTTTTCACGACAGGGAAAACTCGTGCTGTCAGTCCTGCCATGTGCAAGTCCATTCAACGTCTGCTGAACATGAACCCTGAATGGGACTTTTATATGTTTGGAGATGATGATATTGTCGCAAATTTGCAGCAGTCCAGGTATAAGAGTTTACAGCCTCTCTTTGACATCGTTGCGACGGGCGCAATTCGCGCCGATCTTTGGCGATACCTTGTCATGTTTGACTACGGAGGTGTGTATTTCGACATTGATGCATGGGCCTGGGCTCCACTACGCGACTTCATACCCAACGATGCCGCGGTTGTTACAACGAGCATGACTGCAGGTCTGCTTTGTCAGTGGGCGCTCATGTACCGTCCGGGCCATTTCATCATGTCGGCAGCAGCAAATGAAGCCTTCCAAAGCGTGCTGCGTGTAGTGACGGGCGAGGAAGACTGGAAGAGACACGAATTCGAATGGAAAGAGACCGTCACCGGGCCGCCAGCTTTGTCCAGGGCGTTTGAGAGGACGAGTAAGCTTATTCGCGGCCGTCCGGAGGATAGAGTAATCATGTATCTCACCAACAACTTTGGTGGCAAAATGCAGAACCGCTTTGATGAAATCAAAAAGGAGCAACAAGCAAAGCAGGATGGTACCGCAGGGAACGCCCTATGGACAGACTCGAGTGTGTCGTTGTTTCACGTCAACGTGAACCGGAAGCGCTTCATTGCGGAAAAGAACTTATGGATGGAGCGCATCAATCAACTTTTACCCGACGTAGAAAGTGGCCCCATCGTCTACCGTAAAGGCCCGGAGAGCTTTATCATTAACTAGACGGGATCAGCAATGTTTACAATCGCAGGACGGGAAATCTCTCGCACAATGTGCTAAGTCATGTCATTGCATGAGGACAAACAGCCTCTGATGAGCTCGACCTGGGGGCCTGAGGCCTCAAGACTATGAGGCAAGATAGTTTTGGTGTTGAGACTTACTAAGACGAATTATTGCATAGATTTTACCCAGCCGCTCAAGTTGCCAGCCGAAAACGCGTGACCATGCTTCTAATTTCATTTTGTAGCAATTTCTTCTTTCATTTCTCTTTAAAAATATGATTGGGAAGTATTAGATGCGCGTGAATGGAACCAACTGCTCCTAGATATCAACAATGATGGGAACAATCCCCTCATGAGGTGCAAAGCGCAAAACAAATGTTCGAATCTGCATGGGTCCCATCTCCACGGTCATGGTGTCGCGGAGGAAAGGACGACGCGCTGGCTCCTGTACGCTAGGGCTCTCATCTTCGTCCAGACGCCAATTGAACTTTGGTTTGTCCTCGATGCGCATGTTTCCTGTCACTGTCGTTTCGTATGCATCCACGAGGCTGCGGCCCTTAAAGAGATCGGCCAAAGAGACATTGACAGGCATGGACAACTCATCGTGCTCATCGACACTGTAAATATGCTGCAAGCGAATCAGTAGCGTGTTCGCTCCAAGAGATGCTTCGTAGTTGTCGCAGACAGAGAGAAGCCGAATCATCGGAGGAAGATCGTGCGCGAGAAGGCCCGGGCCTCCCAACGATGTCGCCAGTGCGCTTTGCGACTGTGCGGCAGAAAAGCTTAGCATAGGTGGGAAATGCAGGCGATCCGCCGCGAGGCGACGCGTAGCGTTGGCTCGCATAGGCGTGTCGAAGACAAGATGATGCACACCGCGAACGACAAGACCACAACAGTGACAAGTCTTGTCGCTCCCGCCATTGCACCCGCACATCGTCTCGTTCAGCGACTCCTTGACGCCCTTGTTGTCATCATGCAGCACGCGGCGATGAACCATGAGCTCGACTTCGCCGCCATGCAGAGAAGTTCCACCTTGTGTGGAGTCAGTTACGACGGTGAATTGAGCCCGTCTAGGCTCGGTGATTGAAATCATCGATCCGACTGGGTAATAGTTGCCTGCCACATGCTCATCTGATATGTTTCGCGGGGCTGGGTACGATGCTGGGTGCTGATCACGAATACGGGCCTGCATTTCCAAGCCATTGGAGTCTGTCGAGAAGGCCACGTCAGAGTCCAGGTCCGTGCTATACCTTAGAATAACTTCCTTGCCCACACTGTCTTCAATGGGAATTGGTCCCACGGTATACTCGACCTCCACGTATGGCAAGTTCGCGGTGAGACGAATGACGTGCGAAACCCAATCCGAAAGCTTTTGGCGCACCTCCGTAACAAGGGGCCCGTGATGGATCGATGTGCACGCTGGCCGACTCGAGCGAGTATAATCAGTACCTTCTCTTTGTGCGCGAGAGCTAGTGTTGTTGGATATGATTGTCACATTCTCTGAGGCGGGACGAAAAAGGTATGCGCCCGAGATGGCCCCTTGTTGACATCCCGTCTCGGTACAGGATTTCGCAGCGGACTCGTAGAAACCCCATGTAAGTGTCAAGTTAGTCGCGACATTTGTCTGTTTGTTCAGAATGCGGCGGAGCGCGCCCGAGTCGGAATCAAATTCGAGACGGAACCAGTTTGACTCCACGTGCTCGAGGGCTTGCGTGTCGAGACACGAGGTTTCATTGCTTTGTGTCTCGGCGGCATTTGCTGCGTAACTTGAACGTTGATGCGCAATGCTCGACTTCCGTTTGCTTTTTCTTGTAGCATGCGTAGTGCTCGGCTCTTGTGACCTTTGCAGAGTGTAGTTCCTCGTAACATTCGCGATTCTCTGCTCTCGCGCGTCTTGCATGCTTTGTCGCGCAGGATGGTATTGTGTTTCAGGCACGTGCTCAACGTTGATTACCGAGGCTTGCATTGGAGGCAAGTCCACCTGAATGAGAAGGTTATGCGTGGCGTTATTGAAAAGACGATCCATTTCATGGGCGTACTGCTCTTCACTCATGCCGTAACGATTAATGTACAGCTGAGGAAGGGCACGCGTCGCCGCATCAATGGGAACAAGTTGTGTGAATAGTTCTTGGTCCGAATACTTGGCCCGGAAACTCCCATTGTCTAGTCGAACCGGAATTGACGCGATGAAATCTGTGTGCGGTGTCGAAAGCGGGTTCCATGCAACCATTGTGAATGACATACCGTCTGCATCGGTCGTAGGCGAGCACAGAGAGATGTTGAGTGCAGGGCAAAATGTGAGATTGGCAATGCCTGTGAGACGCTGCAGTGCAAGTGAGATGCCTGTGTCGAGCTGCTCGCGGGCTTCGGAAAGACGTTGCGCGTAGTCGTTTGCAACGGCCTGCTTTTCGGTTCCGGAAATGCCGTCGTGGTGCATGGAGAGCGCGAGGGCAGACTCGAAAGAGTCTGTAAAGGACGTGCCGACGTGGGGCCCATGGCGAACTTGCACCTCGGGCACGGTCCTTACATTTGCAGCGAATGCGATTTGGCGACCTGCTTGCAGCAGCGCCGAGCTTTTACGAATGAGTCGCTTGATTGCGACGCGACTCGCAAAGTAGCCAGTCCAGTACATATGTGGCTTCTCGTGCAACGGCATGAGATCGTCCTCGCGCACGGACCACGTCACATTTTCCACCGCATAGAGCGCTCGTACGTAGTCATGTGGCGTCGAATATGACATTCTCACACGTCCGTCTGCGTTGACCGCACGAATAATTTTGTCAAGACTCGTGAACCACGTTCCGGCATTTTTGAAAGCAAAATCCTTGCCGCAGGCCCACATGATGTGACGCGTACGGTAATCGGCCGCCTGCAGCTGCGCATTCTGCACGGTACGATCAACCCAGACCTGGATATTGTAGTCGTGTCTCTCTGGATTGTCCACGACGTTGGCGGCCTGAGCGTAGTCCTCGAAATCCACGGGACAGTTGTACATGCCTTGGCCGTTCCGGCCCCAGATCTCGCCCCCAAAGGTGTCGGCAGCGGCGCCGTTGCTTCGGCTTCCGCGCCAGACGTATTCGAGCTGTTGCGAGCGTCTGCGTGCTTCGCGGTCCTCTGCATTCATGCGAGCCCAAAACATGGCGGGCATGCCCGCCTCGGCACCGAGGAGCCAGGCCTGTGTGTTGGTGTGTCCAAAAGGGTCGACTTGCCAGGTGACCCTTGGCGCAGCGTCGGGTCCAAATGTTTGGAGTATGAATTGGTGTCCTCGCGTTGTCTGGTCAATCATTTCCAAAGCCAAAGGTGCAGCCTCGTCGTGCATGCACCAGCCCCCATTGAGAAATTGCAGGCGCCCCTCCTTGACGAGCTGACGCACATCAGCACGCGTGACGTTGTTCTGTTCCTCCCACCATCTTGAAAAGAAGGCCGTTTCCACATAATTGAATTTGCGCTTCGGCTCGCGCCTCAGGCTGTCCACCACGGTGTCGAGAATATAGCGAACCTCCTTCTCAAAGTACTGATCCACGGTCATGATCCACCCCGTATCATCATGCGTGTGCGCAACCACATGGATATGAATGCGGTCATCATCTGCGTCCCGCGTCGAATGAGCACGCAGTGATTGAGGAGTCACCACGAGCACGGCCGCCAGGAGCAAACTGCGCAAGATCTTGGCCATTGTTTCTCGCTCTCGCCCTTAGAGACGAAGGAAGAAAGGGAGCGAATTTACAGGTCGTAAACGCTCCCTTCTTCCGGCCCGTCCCTGTTCTTTCGATCCAGATCTCTGGCGAGCTAAAGCTCGAGCTCGAGCGCGCGTGCCTCGTCTCGCCACGCCACGCCAAGATATTTATCCAAATCGGTCTGCCCCCTACTACTACCTAGGTTGTAGGGGCTCTATACCAACGGCGCTTTTTCCCTGCTTTGCGGTCAGGCAGCGAGCGAGCCAGATGTTGAGCTTTTTTCTTTTCGTTGGGCTTTGTTTCACTTTGCTCTTGCGCGTCTGCGGCTTTGGCTGCTTTCGCTCGCACGCTTGACCTTATTCTTCATGTTTGTGCCAGCCTTTGTCGAATTAACGATGACGGTATGGTACCCAGTCTGCTATGGTATGGTATACCCGGTATGCTATGGTATGGTACCCGGTATGCTATGGTATGGTACCCCGTATGGTAAGCTATGGTATTCTTTGGTGTGATAGGAAAGTAGAGAATGGAGGCCATTCTTGACTTTTGAGTTTCCGATGAACACTTGCAGCGAGCACGAATTCTTCACTTGCGATGGAGACCGCGCGGCGGCCACCCATCGTGGACAGGCAGTTCTTTCTGGTCGCGCGAGGGGACAGACTCGCGGCGCCAGCAGCGAGGGCCTCGATCGCGCGCAGGCGGCAGAGAGCGAGAAACGAAGGAGAAGGCGAAAGCGACGCAGCAGGAGTGCGCCAAGACGCGTCTCGAGAAGGCGGAGCGGCAAAGAGCAGCGATGGCGCGCAAGGAGGAAATGGCGTCGAAGAAGCGCAAGACGCCCGGCAACACCGCCAAGGAGCCCAAGTCGGCGGTGAAAAAGGCCAAGACCCCTGGCAAGAAGGCAGAAAGCGCGAAAAAGGTGAAAAAGAGCGCCCCGAAGGACCCGCTGCAAGCTTTGCTGGATACGCACTCGTTTCTCGAGCGAGTCTCGACCTCGTATGGTGACAAGATCAAGTAAGTCTTTTGCAGTGTCCTTGGAGAGTCTTTTTGCAGCAGGAGAGAGCAAGAGTGATTGGGGTAGGAAAGGGGAAAATGGCATTGTATGAAAGCCGCTGTTCCTTGAGGCTAACAAAATCGCTGGGAATGATGACAAACGCACAGATGTAGCATCACAGAGCACGAGATGCCCCCGAAGGCAGAAGTCGTCGAAAAGCATTTGGGTTCAAAAAAGTTGCTTCAAGCACGTGAAAAGTGGTGGTCTGACGACTGGGCCGAAAAGTACGAGCCGGAAATTGTAGCACACAAGCACAACGACAAAAAGCTGTACTGCACCATTACAGAACAGAGCATCAATAAGATTCCAGGCGAGGTGGAAGCGCACGTGAACGGCAAGCGCTTCAAGAACCTTAAAAAGACCAAGGATGCCAAAAAGGCCAAGCAAGAGGCTCTGCTCGAGAAACGCAAGGCACGGATTGCCAAGCGTATTGCCGCTCGCAAGGCCGCTGCTGCTGCCAAGAACGGCGGCAAGGAGACCACGGACGATGCGTCGGCTCCTGAAGAGGAAGCGGACGTTCTCGACGATCTCGAAGATGAGTCTGGCGACGAAGAGGATGATGAGCTCGCCGAGCTGGAGGACAGCAATGACGACGAAGACGAAGAGGTAGAGGAGGAAGAAGAAGGCGAAGAGGAGGAGGAAGAGGAGGAGGAGGAGAGCAAGCCTTCGCCCCCGCCACGTCGTCGTGCGGCTGCGGTCGCATCGCGACGAAGGAGAGGTAACAAGTAAAAAATGAAGAGAGATTCGGACTCCATTTGTTCTAAATCAGTTGCTGCTTTTAATCTTTGCGTGTTGGGAACGCTACTATTGATGCTCAAGGGTGCGAAGGCGCATCAGCGTTGGGGGCCATGGAAGCTGCACGCTGGCGCTGTTCGCTTGCCTGAAGAATGTTTCCTGGGCCGTTCATGTCGTACGAGCTGGCACGCACAGGCATGGTGCGCATGCTTCGCTGAGAGCGGGCACGAGACATTTGGCCATAGGCCGAAGGCGCGAGGGAAAAGCCGTCACTGCCAAGCGCCGGTGGTACAGGCACCGGCTGATGCATAGGGGACGGGTTCGGCGAAGGATGCATGGGCGGCGTGGGCTGCATGGGCTGCATGGGCGGCGTAGACTGCATGGGCGGCGTGGGCTGCATGGGTGGCGTAGGCTGGCCCGGCTGCATCGAGTATTGCGGCGAAGAATTCGTGGGCGAGCCCGAAGGCACTGCCGGAGGGCGGTATGAAGTCCCGACCTGGAGGTCGGGCCGCGGCGGCTGCTGGTGCGGCGGCATCATGCCCGGGGGCGGTCCACCTGCGGCTCCGCCAATCTGATATTGTACTTGAGGAATGGAGCTCATGGGCTGCTGCTGCTGCTGCTGGCCCGCGCCTTGCTGCAGTTGTTGCTGCTGCATCTGCATGAGCTGTTGACGCTCGAGCTCCTGCTGTTTGAGAAGGTTGGCCCGGTCCTGCACCTGCTGTTCCTGCAAAGACCTGGCGGGCTGGCCCTGGATAGGGAGGTTCTGCATGGGCTGCACGTAGACGTTTGAGGTCGTCATCGACGAAGGCGGGAGCTGCTGCGTATTCTCCGGAAGCGGCGGCATAACGTGAACTTCCTGGGAAGCGAAGCTCGGCGAAGGGTTCGGGGCAGGTGGGGCGCGTCTCGGGATCATGGACGGCGAGTCGAGCGGGGGCACCGAGCCATCGTCGGTCGAGTGATCAGACTGCGGCTGGTTGCTGTCGTGAGGCGAGAGCGGGGCCTTGTGGACACCCGGGTTGAGGCGGTCGCTTTGGCCGCTCTGCGCAGACACATTCGAGTAGACGCGATCGCGGTTCGAGGCGCTAGAGTATCCCCTGTCGCGGTTCGAGGCTGAAGAGTAGCCACGGTCTCGCTGGGGAAAGGCGGCCGCGGCCGTAGCGGCGGAAAAGTTGCTGCCAGGCTGCATGGACAGGCGGCGCGTGGACCCAGCAGCAACGGTATGCGGGCTTCCGGCATAGGGCGCAGAAGCGCTGTGATTAAACTGGGGCTGCTGCTGGAAGTGGGACGGGTTGAGGCCGAGATCGGGGTGTCGCACCGAGGAGCTCTTGATGAGCGGCATTTGCGCGGCCTGCTCGTCAGTGATGGCGGTGACGGCAGGTGGGATGTTGGATGCGGCTTCAGAGGCCATGCTCTCCGTCTCGAAGTTGGTCTGGTAAGCAGGGTACTGGCGCGAGATGATGGTCTCGCCGACGGAAGGAGGACGTGACTCGGAGACCATGGTGGTGCCATTGAGCTCAAACTCGGTCTTCATGTCAAGCTCCGGGGTGGCCTTGCGGGGCAGGATAACTACAAGCGCGGCCTGGATGAGACCGAGGAGCAGACCAAAGAGGTTGGGAATGAGAACAAACATGTCGCCGGTGAAGCCCGCGTAAATAATCCACATAAAGGAGGAAGAAACTTGGCCGATGAGAAAGCCCATGTTGATGGAGACGCTGTTGTGCTCACGAATGACTTCGCGCACCGTACTGAGCGGCGCGGCAAACATGAAGAGACTCATGCACATGGCGCCGATGCCGACCACTTCGGTGGCAATTTCGGGCACGTAGCGCGCAACCACGGAGAACCCGATCCAGAGCGTGATGAGCGCAATGGTAAGGATCTCGAGGCGGTGAAAGACGGATGCGTGGGGCGCGTATCGGATCGAGGTAAAGAGATAAAAGGTACTCATGAGGATGCCGAAGCCATTAGCCACAATGAGGTACGGGTCTTCCTTGACGATTCCGTAGATGGTGTTTCCGAGGCAGTTGGCGAGCGTCCAGGGAAAGAGCGTCGCATTGAGCCTGCCGAGGTCGCCGGCCTTACGGGCGGCGAGGATGGCAGGAAGAGGTCCGACGAAGAGGACGATGGCCAGGAGCGTGCCAAGGGCGGGCGCGACGATCTCGACGACGATCGTGAGCGCCTCGTTCGTGTACTCGGAGTCTGCCTCGCTCATCTTGCTGCCTGGGCGCGTGCGACTGACTACTCTACTCTACTCTACTCTACTCTACTCTACTCTACTCTTCGAGGTCTGTCTGCTCGCCACGCTAGCTCTGCGCTGCGCTGTGCTGCGCTGCGCGTCCGCTCTCGTCTTGCTCTGCGGCGCGTCCGGGGTTTTTCTTTGCTCGGCCGCTCGCTGCCGCGTCACTCTGAATGGGTGAATGAATCAGCCAGGAGTTGTCTTGGCCTAGCGAAGCTAACTAGCTAGCTAGCCCTCCTCCTCCTTCCTTCCTTCCTTCCTTCCTTCCTGTCTGTTCTGTCTGTTGCCGTCGGTGCGGTCCCGTGTTTCTTTTGTCTGTTTGTCGCAGGAGCGTTCGCGTGCAAAGCGCACCCGAAGGCCGTAAGACTGCGCGGCTGCGAGGGCTCGCTCGTTCTCGCGCGCGTCGTGCGTGGGGAAGCGGGATTTCCGGGGCTGCGCGGTCTCGTGCCGCGAGAGCTCCTCGCCGTCGGCCTTTGTGCCGAGGCTTTTGCCGGTATGAGTGACTACTCTACCGTCTCCGGTTGTGCGACTGATTGATCGATTGATTGATTGATTGAGCGATTGATTGATGGATGGGCGAGCGACTGCCTGACTGACTGACTGACTGCCGGCTGCCTGCGCGCGACTCTGCCTACGTATCTGCGTATCTGCCTGTGTGCGTGCGTGCGAGCGTGCGTGCGCCTCGAGCGAATCGGCGCAGGGCGCGGCACTCGCGCGAGGAGTTCTTCCTTTCCTTCTTTGCTTTTTGCTCTTTGCTTCTGCTTTTGCTTTTGCTTTTTCTTTTCTTCTTTTTTTCTTTTTTCTTTTTCTTTTCCCTTTTCCCTTTTCTTTCTTCTTTTTCTTGTTTTTCTTCTTCCTTTTTCCTTTTTCTTCCCTTTTACGTTGACGAGGCCCAAGAATGAACGAGGAATGAATGAACGAACGAACGAACGATGGGGCGTGCGTGCGTGCGTGCCCTGGAGCTGCCGCCGCCGCTGCTCTGCTTCCTGGGCTTCCTTCCTAAGAATGCCGGCGCCACTCCCCGGGCTCTTCCTCCCTCTGCGCCACTCTGCACAACCGTCGAGTTCTTGCCGTTTGCCTCCTTGCTCTTTCTTTCTTCTCTCTCGCTCGGTTGGTCGGTCGGTCGGTCGGCCAGCCAGCCACTCGGTCAGTCGTTGGCGAGCTCCGTCGCCGTGGCGCTGCAGCTGCCCGGGTGGATGGATGGATAGATGGATGGATGGACGCGGCCGCTTCGCTCCGAGTCCGCGCGGCTGTCGGGCGAGCGAGCGCGAAGGAGGGGTTCGAGGAAGCCCCGGCGAGGCGCGAGGGCCAACCAGCGAGCGAGACCCTCCGAGCCTGCCTTCCTTGCTCGCGTCGGAGGCGCGCTTCCTGCCCGAGACCACGCGAGAGAGGGCCGGGCGGCGCTCGCGCACCAGGCGGCGGCGCGGCGTCTGCAAGCAGCAGCAACTCCGCTCGCGCGCGCGGATCCCGCTCGGTTCGCGATTTGAATTCGGGCTGCCCTTGCCGCTGCTGCTTTTTCGTGTCGCGATTTGAATTCGAGCGAGCTGCCCTCGCTGCTGCTGCTGCTGCTGCTGCTGCTGCTGCTGCTGTTTCGTGTCGCGATTTGCACGGGCGCGCAGACCCGATTCGACTTGAACGAACGGAGGGAGGACCGAACGAACGAAGGATCGCACGAGGACCGTAACTCCGACTCGAGGCTCCTCATGGCTCAGCCGGAGCACGCACGGCTGGCAGAGCCCATGGACTTTTCTCAAAACGTCGGGAGGGAGGGAGGGAGGGAGCTGACGACGGTCGATCGATCGATCGACCGATTCGTCGATCGAGTCATCGGCACGCACGCAGCAAACAGACGACTGCCGCGCCTCGTACGTTGACCAACGGTCGGCAGCCCGCCCAGGCAAAGAACTTGACTTCCGCGGTCAGGTCTCTGGCCTGGGCGAGATCGACTGCGACTGCGACCTGGGCTGGCCCGGAGGATCCGAGAGGCCGTAAATAAATATCCATCCATCCATGAAGCCTGCCGCCGCTGCCGCTGCCGCTGCAGCAGCCACATGCCACTGCCAGAGCCAACAGCAGAAGCAGGCGAGCCAGCGAAGTCGAGCGAAGTCGGCGGCTCCGAGCGAGGTCGGAGCCCGTAGTCTGCACTCAGCTGCAGCGGTCATGGCATGAATCGGGCATGGCATGTTATGGCACGGTGCGGACTGCACTGCGTGAGCGACTGCCGCGTCGATGACGAGCATCGTCCGGCCTCACCGGCGTGCTGCAGGCTGCAGCAGCTGCATGTGCAAGAATGAGCAGCAGCTCCAGCAGCAGCAGCAGCAGCAGCAGCAGGCTGAGGAGGAGTGCGGCGGGAGGTATGAAAGATATTTTGGGCAAGATGTGTATACGTACGTATGTAGGTGTGTATCTTGGATAAGACGATAAGGATAGAAGTGCAGCTGCAGCGGAAAAGGAAGACGATGAACACGGCCTGCCGCAGCCAGCGTGCGGCCCTCCAGGCGACTTTCGGCCGAGGTGGGTAGGGAGGGACTGGTCTCCACGCCCGGGGTGGGCGTCTGTCGAGAAGGGCGGAGAGCGGCCCAAAAACTCATGGGGAATCGAGGACGGAACATCGTGAGGCGACGCATGAGCATGCGATAACTCGGAACCTTTGGTGGTGTGGCTCGTGGAAAGCCGCGCCGACAAGGCATTTGCTCTCTTTCGTTCACTCCATCTTCATCATTTTCTCCGCACCGCAAGCCAAGCATTTTTTTGGTCATGTTGGCGACAGCGATGCGTCCACAAGTCTGGGCAAGACAACGCTCCAAGAAAGTAACAGCCACGTGGCATGGCCACTGCATCTCCGGCCAGCCTTGGACCTACAACTTAACCCAGCCTGCACTCAGGCTGCTCTGGCAGCATTTCTCCGATTCTAAGAGGTCAACAATGAATCACGAAAAATAGATAGTGCGATTGGGCAATAGCCACGCCACACTGTTACAGCCAATGGTCACATGCCGTAGACGATAATGATGATAATGATGATAATCACTCGCTGTCAAAGCCCAATCCGCTCCCGGGCACAAACGTGCCTCGGAGTCGCAGTCACAGTTGCAGACGCTTGCGGGTGCACCATTTCGTCGACGATACGGCGCAGGTCCTTCCGTTTCGGGCAGTAAGGATGCTTCGGGATGTTTGAGGCGTGCGCAGGCTATGAAGGAGGCCTAGCCTAGAGACGCTCTCGGCTTGGCCAGGCGATCGGCCACACTAGCAGTTATGCAGGCTTTCAGCTGGCTGCTGCAGCGAAGCTGTCTATGTATGCTGCACTGGCTGGGCGGCCTACCGTTTTCTACCCGAGCCTGCGCACTGCTGCAGCTGCAGCTGGTTTGCGAGGCAAGGTATGGATGGCATGGCATAGTATGGCATGGCATGGTCTTAGTGGCCGCTGTCGATGACGTGCTCCGAGCTCAGCTCCACGTCCTTGAACGTGTTCCTCGCCGGCGCCGAGAGAAGAAAAAAGAGCCCAAAGGCCAAGCCGGGCACAGCCCCCGCTGCGGGGACACGTATTGCGGCCGTCTCCCGCCGCGCCGCTGCGGGGCGAACGCCGGTGATGATGGTCGGCGCTTACTCGGCACTGCGGGAAGCTGTGCAAATTTGGTGCGGGGCTGGCCGCCCCCACGGTGGCCCGTGCTGAAAATATCTTCTCGCGTATCTTCCACAGCGAGGCGCCCTGCCCTACCACCGGCCGTGAGCAGTAGCAGCCTGGCAGCAGCAGCAGCAGCAATGGCAGCTGCAGCAGGAGAGAGAGAGCGAGGCCCTGAGTCTGACGGGCAAGATCGCAGGAGCCTGGCGGCGCGCCGCAGCCGCTCGCAGTCAGCGACGCCGACGCGGGGAACAGGTGCATGCCGCGACGCAAAGCAAGCAGCAGCGGTCGGTGGAGCGGGGTCACAGCCGCTGACACGGTACGGCCGGTTTCGCCAGCGGTATAGCGGCATCCCCAGGGACAACTTTGGAAAGTGCACACTGCGCGTCATCGAAATAGCATGCACGCTTTTCACTCTTTATCTTCTTCTTTTTTGTTTTTTCCTTTTTTTGGGGGTGCGGCCAAGGTTCAAGTCCTCAACCTTCGACCACTGCGAGGCCGAGGTCACTCTCTGCCACGCTGACCGCAAAGATGTCGGTCTGGCGGCACGACAGCAGCCAGCTGCTGCTGCCAGCACCGGTATGTTCCCCGCCTTCTGGCCCGCACGCGCTGCGCTGTGCGCCGCGAAACCTCCCCGCGAGCGCTGACCGTGAACGTGACAAAAGGAAAGACATTAAAAAAGTAGAAAAAACTTTGTAAAAAAAGTGGAAAAACGTAAAAACAAAAAGAAAAGTAAAAGGAAGTCAGGAACCACGCGGAACCTGCGAGAGCCTTGGCGCCGCGGACCAGACACAGAACCAATGCAGAACCTTTCTTCCAAAGAAGGACTGCGCAACGCAAAGAGGAAGACTGCGCAACGCGCTCGCGGACGCAAATAGTGTGCGCGAGGGGGGGTGCAGGTGTGTGCGAGGACCCCCTTCGGCGCTGGAGGGCGGGCGGGCTTCGGACAAGTGGGTTATCCTGCGTGCGCAAGTGAAGAACGGCTGCGACAAGTGGAGAAAAAGACCTGTGAAAGGGCGGTAGACTGAAAGAATGGAAAGAAAGGCGGGGAAAGAAAGCAAGCCGAATTTGAACTCCGCGCGCGCGCACAGCTCGCGCAGGCAGAGCAAACTTTATCGGCCTGGCGCGGCGGCGCGGCGACCTCGGTGCAGAGGTGCGTCGCGGTACGTAGCGCAGGGGCGCGCGAACCGCCTCGCGTTCCTCCCTCTCTTCTGCGCGCGCGCGCGCCTCGGGCCGAAGTACTATAAAGAGTTACCACCCGGCCGCGATTGGGTTCAACCTGCGTCTCGGCCCCCCGCGTCCGGGCCGTCCTCCTAGACCACCGCGGCCGCATCTCTCGCTCTCGCTTCCGCTCTCGCGCTCGCTCTACCTGCGCGCGCCCCCGCCCGCGGGCGCGCTCCGAGCGCAGTCATCCTGACCGCCGGAAGGGGGCCGCACGCAGAAGGCTAAATAAAGGAGAAGCCAGGCAGACAGGCCGGGCGCATCTGCGCCGACCGTGGGAGGGAGGAGACTCAGCTCCCTCCCTCCCTTTCTCCCTCCCTCCCTCCCTCCCTCTCTTCCTACCTATCCACGTGTCTGCCTGTCTGCGTCTCTCCGATCTTCACTCGCTCGCCCCACCCGGCTCGCCCCGCGCCTTCGTTGACACGTCTTGAGAAGAACCTGGTCTCCGGCGGGCCGCCGTGCGAACTTTTGCAAGAAACGCAAGAAACGCATGGACGACGACGACGCCGTTGACGTTGACTATTCGCCTAGCCCCTTCCCGAAGATGATTGCCAGCATGCGGGAAGATGTGCAGCTGTGCATCATCGGGATCTGCTTCGCAACTGCAACGTTCGGAATCGCCTTTACACTGGAACGCGTCAAATATCGATGGTGGCTCATCCCAGGCCGAATAGGGACACGCTTGTACGGTTACGTGGTTGAGGACCTCCGATGGTCCCTCAGGCTCTTTCACTGGACCCTCATCGCCGCGCAAGCTGCATTTTTTGTGTTTATGCTTGGCACTGCGGCGCTTTTTGCGTCCATGTTGGCACTCTCGTGGACCGCATCTAGCTGGGGCGATTTTGTTCAAAATCCCTTCTCGGGGATCCTCTTTTGCGGGTCCTGCGTCCTCGGCCTTCTTGGAGGCCGCCTCTGGCATCACAACGCCGCCACGCTCGCGGCCACTCTTAATGTTGTGCAACGAAGTTGCGACCCAGCGCCAATTACGAGCGCAGAAAACGCAATACGAAACACGCTCACGGTCATTGGGATAGTCGCCGGGACCCTGGCGCTCCTTTCAGACTTTTTTCTGATTCCCTTTGGGCGCTGCTCCGAGCAAGCAACTCCTCATGATCAAGTCGAGGCAAATTTCTGCGAACAAGTTGCATCTCATCCCTGGCTCATTGTTGATGTGTGGTGGCCGTTGTCTGGCAGCTGGGTGCCCATGACGCTCTCTGCCTGTCTCCTTGTGTCGGCGCTCTATTTTGCCGATCTTTACATTCATGCCTCGCACGATATTATTATTGAGGCTTATTCGCATCAGGCAGAGCTGAGAATGCGTTTTGCCGGCGTTCGATATGCAAGCCGTCGCCACAGCGTTATTCTCGCTGGTGCCGATGGGTCTTTGTCAGACTCATCGAGCCCGAATGACGACGAGAACGCAGACGATTGCAGGGTGCTCGTCAACGATGAAGCTCGCGTCGACAACGACGACGATGATGATGATGATGATGATGACAGTGATGATGACGACGACGATGACGATATCGACCTGTTCAAAGACGACATTTATGTCCACGAGGCTTCCGGAGATCTCAGCAAAAAATCTGGACGCAGCGCCCACCCAATACAACAGCGTCACGATGCTTGTTTGCTAGAAGATAGAAGAAAAGGGAAAGGCGATGAAGCAACACGCAACATCGAGCATCGAGGTCTTCGAATTGAGGCCGATATTGCTGAAGATCTATGGCTAGAATGTGTGGGTCCAGCCAAAATCAAACCTCAAATTGGTGCTGCTTCTGTTGCTGCTGCTGCACTGCCGCCGCTGCCGCCGCCGCCGCCGCCGCCGCCGCCTTTAATAACGCCCGTGACTTCGCCTTCCACATCGTCAACATCAGCGTCACGCGATAAAGAGACCAAAGTGCCTCCCTCACACACTCCAACTGATATCCCGTACTCGCTTGCTGATATTCAAACAAAGCTCGCCAGGTACAGACGTCGTCTCAAGCGTAACTTCATCACGCTTTACGTGCTTTCCGTCCTGGTTCTTCTCGCTCTCGCAGGAACGCACATGTATTTCACCGGCAAATCTTTCCTCTTCTTTGAATGCATTGCCATCTTTCTCACGGACCTTCTTTTCATTTCCAAATTCTACACGTCTCACGTTTCGCGCGTCTTTAGCGGTATGGAAATTCACGTTGGCGGCATGGAGGCCACGCCTCTTGCCATTGTCCTCTTGGTTGTTCGCGCTGTGCTCTTTTCCACACCGAGTCAGGGCTGGTTCATCGCACAGAGCATTGCTTGCCTCGTTGGCATCTGCTACCTTATTTGGAATCTCATGCCCTCCTATCTCGCTTCCGATATTCACGCCGATCACGCTCGCGAACTCCGTCGCTTAGCTCGTCGCTGGAGGAACAAATCCTGTGGCACTCTCCTCTCGTCCGCTCTCGTTGCCTATTCTCGCGAGATCGTGGGCCTTGTGCTCTTTGCCTACTTTTCGATTCTCACATGCATTGTGGCACTTCCCAAGGCCACTGCTCGCCTTCACTTCGCTACGCGTACACACAACGGTATTATGGTTTGCCACATCAACGGGACGCTCGTTCCCCTCTGGGAATTCGGCCTCACATGCATCATCTTTGCCTGCTGCTTCGGCCTTCACATGGCCGAATCTTTACAGAGGCCCAAGATACCTGATTTCCGATACCTCCGTCTCCTTTGCATCGTCTTTGGCGCAGATCTGGCCTTTGCCTACTTTATCAGTTGGTCGCACCTCTTTCCCGGCCTGGGGGATTTCTTCTTTGTCAACGTCGTGGTCTTTTTTCCGGCTGCTGTGTCCTGCGTCTGGGGCCACCGTCTCTGGGTTACTGCAGACTATGTCTTCCTGAAGCATGACGGCTCGAAAAGAGATTGGATCATGATCGTCTGTTTTGCCACGGCCAACATCACCGTTTTCAGCGTGCCCCCCGTCGTGCATTTCACAATGGGTGCCGATGCCTCGCGTGTTGCCATCCCCGTTGTCGCCTTTTGGTCTTTTATTTACGGTTTGCTGGCTGCGCAATGCTGGTGCAATACACTTCAGATCTCGGGAAACAGGCAGCTTCACGTTCTCTTTTCACTTCACTTAATTATGACCATCGCGGAAGCTGTACTCGGGAGCCCGAATGCGTTCGTCAGTCCTGCTCTCACCAGCGCCGTCTTCATTGGCACTCTTTACCATGATCATGACAAAATGACGTTTGCGTCGGCCGTTGCCGTTCTCGCGGCGTGCAGCTCGGCCATTGTCACTGCTCTCGCTGCACCGTCGACCGCCGATGCTGCGGTCGTGTTCTCTCTTGTCCTCGTGCTCTGTCTTTGGGTTGCATTTTTCGTAGCGGCTTGGCAGCCGTTGGCGCTACAGCCTTCCATCGTTCCAGTCTTTGTTGTTCTGGGGGTTGCACTCTTCATGGTCCTCAAGCTCGCCGACCCATTTGTGCACTTTTGCCTGTTGGTCGTTGCCATCGCACTTGCGCTGGTATCTGCAATCTGGCGTTTTGTTGCACAGCGAAATCAGGGATCTTCTTTTCAACGCATGGTTTACTCCTCATCTTTCCTCGGTGTGCCCGCTGTCGTCTACACCGTCAACCAAAAGGGCGGCGATCTTCGCATTCACCCTTTTGGCCGCAGTGGCATCATGATTTTCACGCTTTTCTTCGGCCAAATTCTCACCTACCTCTGCAGCGCCTGGCTAAGCTCCAACATCGGCACCGTTACCAGCTCGCTCCTCTATTGCGTACTCTTTGTCTTTGTTCTCGAGCGCTCCTTGGCACGGCTCGTGCGTTTTCGACGAAACTTTACAGCGCTTCAGCTGCAAGGACTCGAAAATATTTTCGAGGCCGCCGTGAATGTTGCCGTTGAGCGCAGCGTCGAGATTTCACAGCAAGCCATTATGTCCTCCTGGTTCCGTGACGAGGGCTCCACGGCCTTTTCGCGCGACGCCTCTCGTCTTCTCAAAAAATTCCCAAACTCGAAGACGGACAACGAGAGCCTTGCTTCGGATCTATCTTTTGGCGCCGAAGCTGACGCCAGCGTCGACACCAGTTTCATGATTCTTCGCACGCCTCATCAGCTCATGCAGTATTATGCGCACGTACAGGACATCGAACTCCAAAACGACAGGCATTCGCGCGACGGCATCCATTTCCGTGCTCTATTTGACGAGCTACTCGTCATGTGCAGTGCGCTGATCCGTAAGAGCGGGCCCAAAGCGCTCCCCGAGCCCCATCAAGACGACCGTGTTGACGCCCCATGGCTAAAGCAAGAGGCCAAAGACCCCAATCGTACACCCCGATCGTCGGGGGCTCTCGGTAGCGTTCCACACCAACGACCATTCACAGAGGTACAGGGATCTTCTGTGAGCACTTCATCCAGTGACTGTCAAGAAGACGATGAATCGACGCATCGGCGACCTACCACTAGCGCCATCGATGAAAGCGAAAAGACCGTATCATCGAGGAACAGCGTTGGCGAAGAAGCGGTTTGCAGCAATGATGCTTGCACAAAGAATGCTGTAGACAGCGGTCCCCAAGACTGTGGTGAACGCCCGGAGACACGTTGGTCCGATCCGGAGTTTCCCCCGTCCATGGAAAGCATTTGCGGGATGGAACTCGGTTTGGAACTTGACAATTGTGCACCCGTCATTGAAGAGGATGTCGAATGGTGGCCCGCTTTGGACAAAAGCGATGTAACAACGACTCTAGATTCAAGGCTCGGGGACCTCGTCGAAAAGCCCGTTTCGCTTGTATACGAACCCAGGGATGTTGTCCAAGGCGCTGTGGGAGATTGCTGGCTGCTGAGCGCCATTAGCGTCGTGGCGCTGTGGCCAGATCTCATGGCGCGCGTCATGCCGCGCCGGTCAGCCGCGTATCCCGGTCGCGCACGTGTCAGTCTGTTTGTACAAGGTGACTGGCGCGACGTGGAGGTCGACGACAGCCTGCCTTGCCTCATCGCGCAAAGCTGGGACTTGGACGGGAATGTACATGATGTGCCATCGGATTCGGAGCGCGACCTCTTTCCTCTGCCCTTGTTTTGTCGCTCTCGATCACCCAAGGTTGTCTGGCCAATGCTCTTGGAAAAAGCCTTTGCAAAAACGTATGGCTCGTACGAGATGCTTCGCGGGGGGCACGTACACGCTGCTCTCGTTGATCTCACAGGTGGGCTGACGCAGGTATTTCAATTGAAGCGCGACCTGGAGCTTGTCGCTTCTGGGGCATTGTGGAAACGTCTCAAGCGTTTTCGTGAAGAACGCCTTCTCTTGGCTGCAGGCACGGACGAAGACTGGCAAGGGCCAGACTACTCTCGTCGCGCGAATCGCGGCCGCGATGGCTCTGATTTTCACCATCCTCATCATGAAGTCCATGATGATGAGGAAGACCTTGGCATTACTCCTGGCCACGCATATGCGATTCTTGATGTCGTTGAGGAAGTTGATTCACGTGGGCGCCACTGTCTCCTCAAATTGCGCGATCCATGGGGCACCTCGAAATGGACGGGAGCTTGGAACAACCAGGACTCGGAGCGATGGACTCGTCGTATGCGCGCGCGTCTTAGTGTTGACAAACTTGAGGATGGTGAGGCGGAGGCGGCCAGTACAGCTGGGGCCGCTGCCACTTCGAGTGACTTTTGGATGTCGATGGACGATTTCGTCATTCAGTTCAAAGAGCTTTACGTGTGCCGTGTCTTTCCTGAGCGCAAGTCGTGGCATCACCGTCGGGAGTTTGGCACCTTTTTTGGCCGCAGCAGCAGGAAGTCTCATTGCGCCCACGCGTCGCATGAGGACGCACCCGTGTCAGCTCGTGTTTCTGTCCTTGCGCACGACAGTTTTGCTGCCGACGTCGAAGCGATGGCAGCTGGGCACCAGCGTGGCCACGATGGATACACGGACCAGTTCGCTCTGCGTTTGCATCCAAGTCGAAAGCATAAGCACGGCAAAGTGTACGTGTCCATTACGCAGATCACACCTCGTGGCGAAGAGGCCTTTATGACTCTTGCACTTCTCGACAACGAGGGCAAACGCGTTGCTGCCGACAGCGAAGTGCGCAACCGCCAAGTCGTCGCTACGGCCGGGGCGTATCGCGACACGCGCGAGGTCTCGCTGGAGACTTCACTTCCATGCAGCGAGACCAAAGCCTTTACGCTGCTTCCCTCCTTGTACACGGAGGTGGATGTCAAATTCACCATCAACGTGTACTCGGAGTGTGAATTTGAGCTCAGGGCTTTGCGTTCGCCTTCTATTTCTACTACTGGTGCATCGGCTGCCCCCAACGCTACATCTGCCTTGGTGGCGAATCTTTCGTGAGGTAGCTCACTGTCAGAGATACGCGCGCGAAACGCACGAGGGGGCTGTGTCGGCCCTCACGTTGGAAATGATACATGGCGAGCTGCCTTGATCTCTTTCTTCTCTGTACTTTTAGAACTTGAACGAACTTGAAAATCTTTATTTGTTTCAATTCAGGCGGATCTGCCAAAGAACTTGAGCTTGAGAACCATGGCGAAGACGACGTGCAGGCCGATGACGCCAGCTAGCAAAGTTGCGGCCAATTTGCGTCCCTGTGGCGAGGTCTGGTCGCCCAGAAGTGACCCAGCATCCTGAAGTGGTGGCTCCCCCGACTCGGGATCCATTGGTGGCACGTAACCGTCGTTTGATGTGGCGATGCGAGCCCAGAGGTTCCGCAGCAAAAACACTGCGGACCAGCCTAGCGCGAGGATGACGGCGGGCCATTCAAGCGCTGGCACGATGCAAACGACACAGGCCACAAGGAAGGGCGAAATGGAGTACCCGTAGACGCAAGCCAGCTCAATAAAGGTCATGTTGGCTGTCGACACGCCCAGATAGGTGAAGCATCCCCAGGCTACAAAGGGCATGGCCAGCGCAAATCCAAACACAAAGGAAGCACCAAGGCCAAGAACTTTGAAATCGTGCTGCCATTCTGTAGCTGAGGAGGAGTCATGATCGATCCATGATGCAAAGTTGCTCGTTGATGCAATAAGGAAAACCAGTGCAGCACATACCCAGAACGGTGCGTACAGGTCAGGGCGCGCGTCAACGGCCTCGAAAAAGTCGTTCTTCCATGGCATAGCTACGCGTTGGAGCCGTTCTACCACGTCCTCGGTCGTCACGTTGAAATAAGGCATATAGTATTCAACCTTGAATGGGGCGAGAAGTCCTGTCGGCACGGGCGGCAGCTCGTACGTCTGCGCGGGCCCCATGCTCCCACTGAGCCCGATGGCCGGGTTCCCCGTGCTGCCGCTCGCGAGCGAGATATTCGACGTGCTTGCTGCCCCGTCGTGCGCGTCAAAGTCCACGAAGCCATCGCCTGCGGCCAGATCGCGCTGCACGGAAGCGTCTCCTAATGCGAACCCTCCCGCGCCGGCCCCCTGCGCCGCCAGGTTCACGTCGTCAAAGTCGGACGCCGCTGCGAACGGGTTGGCGGCGTCGTCTCCATCGTTCGTGAGCGCCATCTCCTCCTCTCGCTCCTCTCCGGCCGCCCTGGCCTCGCAGCGCGCGGCGGCGAGGGGCAGCAAGCGCGCGCGGTCTGGGGCGTCCGCGCCGCGACGCGACGCGCTGCGGCCGCCGGTCTCTCTCCCGCGCTCGCGGCGGCTTCGCCTCCTCCTGTTCTGGGACTGCCTGAACCGGAATCGAGCTCCTCCAAGGAAGGCCCTTCTTCACCTTAGCCCGCCGGACCCAAGACGAGACGAGACGAGACGAGACGGCAGGCACCCGAGGCAGCAAAAGCGCAACTCCGTCCAGACCTGCTCCGCCCGCCGGAGCGGCACGCGCGCCATGTTCGTGCGCGGCGGCACGCTCGAAGGGTCCGCCGCAGGCAGCAGCAGCAGCAGCAGCAGCGGCGGCGGCGGCGGCGGCGGCGGCGGCGGCGGCGGTCGCGACGTCGGGGCTGCGTTATTTGCGAAGAGCGGGAAAACCAAAGGTCTTGGCTACGCGGAGGACGACGACGACGACGAGAAGGACCACAGGGAGTATGATGTCGGTCATGGCGGCGAGGAAAACCTCGAGGAAGAGGACGACGGGGTCGACGAGCTCGCTGAGGAGGATGAGGAGCTCTTTGCGGGCACTACGGGGAGAAAACGGCCACGAAGGGACGATCCCGACGCCACGTATGGGATCTTCAACCCGGCGTATGGGAACGGCCAGGGTGCAAGGAGTCGCCGTCGCGGCCCGGAGAGCCGGGATCATCAAGTGAGCAGCAAACCCATACAATTCGTGGCTTCTTCAGCGCCGCCGCTCACGAGCGACGATTTGGCCGGAAAGAAAAGCTCATCGCAAGGCAGTGAAGAGAACGGAGCCGGTGCAAAGACAATGTCAGAAGACGAAGCGCGCAAGGAAGAATTTCGTCGTCTTGTGCTCGGCGCCGACGGCATGTTGCAGAGCGATGCGGAAGAAAAGAAAAAGCAAAAGAAAGAGAAATCTGAAAAATCAGCGAACCCCGCCGCTGCCTTGGATCCCGCCAAGGCACAGGCGTACGCCAAGTACGGCAAGGGTGGCTTTGCACTAAAATTCATGCAAAAATTCAACTTCACCGGAAGACTCGGCAAGAATGAGTCGGGAATCACCGAACCACTCGCAGTCAAGGCGCGGCCAGAACGCCTCGCGTTAGGAGGCGGTGGCTTTAAAGAGGCCACAACGCTAGAGCAGAACAAACGCATTCATCGCGAGCAGTTTGGCGAATCTGAAGCCGACGCGCGCCGTCGAAAACTCCGTGAACGCGAGCAGGAGGAAGAGGCAGAGCTTGCCGCGCTTTGGAAGCGCGTCAAGGACAACCGCGCTACTTCGAGTTCTGGCAAAGGACCTGCTGCAAAAGCTAGCAAGAGAAAGAATGGAAAAGGTGGCCAATTCCGGACTGCGGCAGAGGTTCTTGCCGCACAAGAGGCGAAGCGATCGTTTGGCGGTGCAACAGCGAAAACTAATAGCTTTCCTGCAGCCGTAAGCGCGTACAAGGTTACGGATATGCGTACTGCAACGCCCAAAGTCCGCAATGCAGGCGATGGACTTGATGGAGCTATGGAAATTTATGATGACCGCGACGGCGCAGCGAGCGTAAGTTCGTCATCATCTTCTTCGTCATCCTCGTCATTGTCTTCCACTTCTTCTTCTTCTTCTTCTTCTGCGTCTGCTGCATCGTCTTCGGAATCGCGGGCGAGCGAGCGCTCAGGGACAAGCGTGATGTCAGCTGAAAAAGTCCAGCAGCTGGACCCGTCCGTGGGAGGCAAACTTGCCCATGCCCTCAAAGCCCTGGTTAGTAGCGCTGAGACGATGGTGAACCGGGAGGGGATTCATGTGAAGCGCCTTGAGGCTGCTATTGCGGACAAAGAGGCCTCGCGGACAAAGCTTAGCGAGGCTGCGTCAAAGGCTAAAGCAGCCACGGCTCAGGCGAATGCTGCGCTCGCTGCACTCACTGAGGCCTTTGAAGTTGCTGCCCGTCATGACTGTGCGTGGCCTGAGGCGGCGTCCAAGAGTTTGTCAACCTTGACGTTGTACTGGGATGAATACCATCCTTTGCAGCGTGAGCTCGGGCGCGATAGCTTTCCATTTCTTGAAAATGATGCTGCATTGCAGCTCGCTCAGGATCTTTTGGCGGCATGGAGCACGTCCTCCGAGGGCAAGTATTCGTGCACTGCGGAAAAGGAGACATGGGGCGGCGAGCTTGATGCGTTGCGTGTCATGCTCGATGCATGGGTACCCTTTTTGCAAGATCGTGCGCGTGTCTCGTCAGCGGCGGTGGTCAACTTGCTGGAATCAACCGTTTTGGTCACCATGGAGCAAGAGATTTGCCGCGGATGGATGCACGCCGAAACGGCGCGGGAGGAAAGCGGCGAGGCGGCACGCAGTGCTCGACGCGAGGCCGATGCGTTCGCGCATGCTAGTGTGCTTGTAGCGCAGGCGGTCTTACCGGATGCCGGTGCCTTTGATTCTTTTGCAGAACGCGTGGTGATGCCCGAGCTCGAGCATCGGGTCGATCGATGGCACCTGTCTTCCAAATCATTGGGAAAGAGGCTCGACTTTTGGATTGTGCCATGGGTGGATGTGCTTCGCAAGTCGATTCGCTCGACGTTACACCGGCCCATTCGCCAGGTTCTTACGAGAGCTCTGCGACGTAAGTGCAAGGAGGCCAAGGATATTCAGGGTTGGGCCCTTGATATTGTGCGTCCATGGCAAGACGTCCTCAGCGAGAATACTTTTTTGCGCCTCGTGGAGGAAGGTCTCTTGCCAATGTTGATTGAAATGTTGCGCACGATGCCAATCGAAGCGGATCTCGATCGACAAGACATGGAACCGATGGTGGCTGCCGTGGCAGTGGCGTCTTTGTTCCCCCAGGGATCGGCTCGTGTGCGTGCACTCTTTCTCGGTGAATTCTTTCCCCGTTGGCTGCAGACACTTTACGAGTGGGTTGCACTCAGCAACGCGAGCAGTGACGGGAGGTCCGCAGACTTGAATCGAGGTCGTGTGGCTGCATGGTTTCGCGGATGGCGTCGTGTCATGGCGCCTTTGCTTCAAGACCGCGTGTTGCAGGCCCCGTTGGGACGTGGTCTGGCACTATTGGCGAGCGTGTCGGGAGTGGGACCTGGGCCAGGCGTGTGTTTTGATGCGCGATACGAAGACGCACAGCGAGGGCAGAAGGATCGTGTTAGCTTGAAACGGCTGGTACCTCGCTCGTCGAGCTATGCGGATGCGCTCGAGGACCTGAAAGAGAAGGCGACGACGTCGACCAAAGACCGGAGCAAGACTGTAGCTTCTTCGTCTCTCGGATCCGGTTTGCAGAATGATGGTGCGGGCGGGTCATCTCAATCCGCAAAAGAGCTATCGGCGCGGGAGTTTTTGGAAAGCATCTCGGGCCCACTTTTGCATACAACTTTTATGCGGCATCCGAAACATCCCATATCGGAAGAGGGTTTGCCTGTGTTTCTGCTGGGGAGCAAAACAGCCCTTGTTTTTGCGCAGGGGACAGCGCGCATGGCACTAAGTGGATCGACGCGGAATTTTCAGGCCAGCACGTTGGAGCAAGTGGTCGCCCGCGTCAGGCAGGAGGGCTAAGGGAATAAGACGTCGACATGAGTGGCTGATGGCTGGCTTGCTTGCTCGATCCATCATCCGGCCTCCGGACACTCTTTGTTTATTTCCAGTTTGGAGAACGTTCTTTTTGCTCATTGGAAAGCAAGCATGAAGAAAGTCGCCAATAAAATACAGGGTGGGAGGGCCTAGGGCCTTGGGCCTAGTACCTATACTACAACAGTATACGAAGACAAAGTTGTGTAAATGTCTGTGAATGAATAAATGAAGCCTTTTAATGTGATTCGTTTTAGGCCTAGGCCTTTTTGTATGTACGTATGATAAGCATATGGCACATGCAGAGACACTTGAGTAGACCTGCCACGGATCGTCTCCATAAATGGGTCTCGCGTGAGGCGTGCGTTCCCGTGCGCACACGCCTAAATGTCCCCACTAAGTTTTTGTTGTTATTGTTGTTGTATCGAGGAAAGATGGCATGCCAACATTGCTGTCCACCTACCTACTACCAAGACTCATCTTTTTTGTAATTATTGTGTTGTTGCCTCTGGGAAGAAGAGACGAGACTGTGTTGCAAAAGAAGAAGAGTAAAGTAAAGAGAAAGTGAAGCGGAGTGTAGCAAAAAGGCTATGGAAAGAACATCAAAGTTTAGTCAAAGTCGAACTCGTAGGTTTCTGTGTCTATGCCTACTTCTTGTCCTCGGCCTCCTTTTTGAACTTTTCGTCGGCGGCAATCTCCTTCTGCAAGTTCTCAAAGTAGGTGCTGACGCGCATGACGACAGTCCAGGTAATAGCCTGACCGGGTGCCAGGCGGGAAAGACGCGGGATGATACCCTTCCAGAGTGCTGGAAGACCCTCTTCGGCGGCAATGAGACGAGCCGTTTGGTACCAGCCGGTGTACTTGATCTCGCCAGGCTTGCTGAAGTCCTGGCCCATCATGCGGGTCTTGACAACATCGATGGGGGCGTTGAGGCACGGTCCGACGGCGCCTGCCAAGAGACCGTTGAGGAGGGTCTGCCAGACGGCGAGGACCTTGCCGTCGCCCTGCTCCTTGCCCCAGAGCACCTTGTTGAGGATGGCCATGCTCATAAAGTTGAAGGCCTGGTTGGAGCCTTGGCGGATGACGGTGGGCATGTTGCCGGACCAGAGGCGCTGGATGCCCTCGTTGCGGATGATCTTGACGACAACGTCGATGGGGCCTCTGTACATGGGTTCCTGGCCGGCCACGACCTTTTGCTTTTGCAGGCGGGTCTTGATCACTTCAAAGGGGGTGACGATCATGCAGGCCTCGAGGGTACCGACGGCGAGACCGGCGGTGAAGTTGACCTTTGCGGACGCGTTGCCCTTGGCGTCGGCGCCGAGCATGACCTTGAACTTTTCGAAGGCGCCGAAGCGGAGGGCGTACTTGAGCGTGAGGTGGGTCACGAACGGGGTGAGGCCCTTGTACAGGGCGCCGACGCCCTCGTTGCGGGCCGTTTTCTTGAGGCAGTCGATCATGCCATTGTACTCGTTGGTCTTGTCGAGCTGGAGGCGGGTCTTGGCGACGTCGAGGGGCTGGAGCGTGCATGCTTCTGCGACACCGCCGGCCATGCCGGAGACCAGTTTAATGTAGGGGCTCAGGTTTGAGGAGGCCAGCTTGGCGCCGAGGATGTTCTTGATCGGGCTCGGTGCCAGGACCTTGCTGCTGGTGCTGGTGCTGCTGCTGTCGCCCCCGCGAACCGCGGCGGGCCTCGCGGCCATCACGCTCGTGGGGCACAGCACGCTGGCGCTGGCGGCGCTCACGTTCTCGGGCGTCATCATCCTTCGCTCCCTGCCTGCCTGCCTGTGTTGTCTGTCTGGTCTGCCGCGTCGCGCGCAGGTCGTCTCTGCGCGTGCGGTCCGTGGGTCGGGTTGCGCGTCTGTTTGCAATCCGATTGCACGTTTGCTGCGCCCTGCTTGCTTGCTCGCTTGCTTCCTTGCCTGCCTGCCTGCCTGCCCGTCTCCCTCCCTCTGCCTGGCCCTGCCTCCTCGCTCGCTCGCTCGCGGCTCCCGGCGACGCTCCTCGGCGCGGGCGGGCGATGGCGGTCTGCCGCGGCGTCCTGCGGCCGGCCGGCCAGCGCGGGGGCGGCGGCGCGCGGGCGGGCGGGGCGGCCTTGCCTGGGCGGGGCGGCCTGGCCTGGCCTCGTGTCTCGCGTCATGTCATGCATGTCACGCGTGTCAGACGTGTCGCCGCGCCTGTAAAAGCATGGGCAGATGGCGAGGGGACAGATCCACGGAGAGAAAGGGAGGGAGGGAGGGAGAGGCTCTTGCATACGCCCAAGGAGAGAGCGCTCGCTTGTGCAAGTAGACCGCGCCTGCCTTGGCCCGAGCAGGGAAGGAATGAGGGAGGGGAAGGAGAGGAGGAGGAGGAAGGAAGCAAGCAAGGGAGAGCAGCTGCTCGCAAGGCAGCAAGCAGGGGGAAGAAAGAAAGGGGAGGGGAAGAAAGTGAGAAAGGGCGGGTGAAGGCGAGGGAGGAAGGGAGGAAAGGAAAGGGCGAAGGAAAGAAAGAAAGCAAGTGAAATGGAGAAGGCAGGCAGGCAGGCAGGAAAGCGATGATCCGGCCATCCATGGGCGAAGGGAAACCGCGGCTGGACGCGCGGAAACCGCGGCGTCGCTTTCATCGCGAAAGCGCTCGCCTTGCCTCGCGGCGCTGCCGCCGGAACGTGGCGACGTGCATTTCGTCGTGCTGGCAAACTCCATACGCGATCAGTCATGGCAGCGCGGCGCGGTGCGACGCGGGGGAATGCAAAGCAACGCAGCGCAGCGCAGCGCAGTGCAGTGCAGAGCGATGCGATGCGATGCAATGCGAGCGCCTGGAAGCAGCGGCTGCGGATGGGAAGCAGCGGCGGCGGCGCAGTACCGCGCGGCTCGCAAGGTAATGCGGGCGCGCGGATGTAATGCGATGCCCAAGCCCGCGGCGCGAGATGAGGCCCGGCCACGCACGCACGCACGCACGCACGCACGCGCGCACGCACGCACGCGCCGGGTGCAGCGCAGCGCAGCGCAGCGCAGCGCAGCGCAGCGCAGCGCAGCGCAGCGCAGCGGCGGCTTGCGAGGGTTTCGTGCACGAGTTCGGTCGGCCGGCCGGCCGTACGTACGTACGGCGTGCGGCAGCCACAAGGAGGTCGGCGCGGGCGGCGAAAGCTGCGAGGGAGAGCACGGCGCTGCGCGGCGCAAAGGGAGGCGGGGTCGCCAAGAACATGCCGCGAGCTCGCGCGAGGCAAGGCCGGCATGGCGCTCGTGGCTGGCTGATGGAGAAAAAAAGATAGATTCAAATCAAGGCGGAAAATGAATGAATGAATGAATGAATGAATGAATGAATGAATGGGTGGATCGACCCATTGATCGGATCGAGCGAGCCCGCTGCAGCTAGCTAGCTAGCTACCGCCGGCACCGCGCGCGGAAACGAGCTCCTGCTTCGCCTGGCCCTGCCCCGTCTCAGCTCGCAGCGCTGCGTAGGGCGCGGAATGAGGCCAAGAAAAGGCCCGGAACAAGGTCCCCCTCCCGAGTCATTCACATCGATGCTAACCGCCCAAGATCGTCATCATCATCATCACCATCATCATCATCATCATCATTCTCCCGCGCGGGTGGACAGACAGAAAGACAGACAGACAGACAGACAGACAGACAGACAGATAAGCAGACGCTCGCAACGCAAGCCGCAGCCGCATCCAAGGCGGAAGGCAAGGCAGAAAGAAGGCAAGGCAGGCAGCCCCTGCTCCTGGGCTCTTGCTCCTGATCTTCACCTGGGCAGGAAGCGGAGGCGTAAGGAGTGACGGCGCGCCGCGCTCTCGGGCGGCTTAGGTGCAAGCAGGCGCCCGCCAGCCTGCGCAACGCAATTTACCGTCCCGCGACGAGGCGCAAGGCGCGGGGCGCAAGGCGCGGCGCGAGGCGGCGCCGACAGGCCGCTGGCGGTACCGCGCGCGCGTGCGCATCCGTGGCGGCGGCCGCTCCGATCGCAGGGGCTGACTTGACTGGCTGGTTGGTGTGGCGAGATCGATCGTCGCAGGTATAGGCAGGCCTAAAAGTGTTCTTGTTGTCACGGTTGTTGTTGTTGTTTCCTACTACCAAGGAGGACCAAGAACCCATGGCAGCAGCAGCCAGGGCAGCTGTCCAGGAACGCGCCGCAGTCAGGAAAACGCATACGGTACGGCGCACGCGGTCAGCAGCCATGGCAGCTCGCTGCAGCCACGAGTGGCAGAGATTTCAGGCAGGTTAGCAGAAAGCATGCATGCGTGCATGCATGCATGCATGCATGCATTTTCTGGCGGGCAACGAAGTCACCATTCTAAGTTAGACAAAGTTGTCCCGTCCCGTCCGAGTCCCGTCCGAGTCCCGTCCCGTCCCCTTCACCTCATCTCACTTCATTTCATTCGCCTCAACACGATGTCGAGCCCCCACATAAAATTTTTGTTTAAGAGAGATGGGGGAACCAAAGTCCACCAGACCCGGTCGTGACCCGGACACAGACACGACGTAGCGCCGGGTCCGGTGCGGCTTCTAAAAGGACAGATTTCGGGAAAAGAATGGCTCTCTCTCTCCGTCAGTCAGTCAGTCAGGGCGGGCCCGACCCAGCTGGGTTGGACGGCGCTGCTGGCGTGTGCAGCTAGCTAGCTAAGCTGGCTGTCCGGCCGGCCACGGATGAAAAGGTGGATGGATGAAGTATGTATGGCTGGCTGGCTGGCTGGCTGGCTGGCTGGACACTGGCCAATGCCACTAGCGGTGAATGGATAAGGAAACTCGACTTGTTCCTGGCCGGTTCAGACGCCGCATGAGCCTCCAACAATGATGGTATCCGCGAATGCGCAGTTGGTACCCGCACCGCTGGCTTCGCGGATTATCTTCTTCCATACCGACTGCGGCGGTGCGGCCCGATGAAGCCTGGCCATCAGAGAAAAATGTTATACCGAGCCAAGTGCGAATGGCCACGGATGGGTCGAAAGCTGATGTCAGCACACGGTCGAGAAACTCTCCCAGCCACAAGGCCTGCCTTCAGCACGTCTTACGCAACGAGAAGATTGGAAAAATTGTTGGTCCTAGTCTATTTTAAACCACCTCTGTTCTTGCTGCTGCTCAGGCTGTGTGCAAAGAACGCAGCTCAGCAAGCCTTTTACACGTCTGTCGTCGTCTGTCAAACTGCCTGCCCGTCTGGTGCACCTGCTTGGAGCTCGAACCGCAAAAAGCCAAAGTAACAAGCAAGCCTAATCGACCTTGGTGTGTGTCGACGTTACGCCGCCAGCCCAAGACCCACGGCGAAAGTAGCGGTGCCAGACAAAGACAGCCAACAAGAGAAGCAAAACGCCCACAATTGAGCAGGTAATAACGATGATCTCAATGTGCGCAGAAGCAAAGGTCACGTCCTTAAAAGTCGCGCACGCGCTCTGCGCAAGGTAGCCGCCGCAGCCAAACCTGTACAAATCAAGGCGACTCTCTAGCGGCGACGGCTCCACCCGGTTCACCACCCGAGGCCCCTTTTGCGTAAACGATGACGCAAGCGCGTCGTCTTCGGGAAGAAAGTAGTTCACATAGTCCCCCAAAGAGAAAGGGTTGCATCGGGGAAGCACACAGTGCGCCTCGAGCTGCGCACGAATGCCAGAGCGGATCGACTTGTAAGAGTGCGCCATGCCCTGCAGCGTCTCCTCGCACAACAGCTTACCGCACGACGCCGCAGACGTACATCCCAACGCACCGACGAACGGCCCCGGGAAGTCTGACGCATAAGCATGCAAGTATCCAAGGTCTTTGTACATTTGCAGGCATCCATCGCGCGCGCGCCGCGGAAATGCGCCGGGATGGAGCGGCGACTCTGCGCTCCTGCACAGCACCTGCGTCAAATTTCGAGCCGCATCCACGTTACGATAGTCCAGCAGCACAAGCTGCAGCCGAGACATTATCCCCTCTAGCAGACGACCCATGTCCAGACACAAACCCTCGTCCAGGGTCAGCGTCAGCGTATTTGCACTCGCGTTTCGCTCCACATAAAGCTTTTGCGACGGGTCGCAAGCCGAACACAGCAGGGCAGAATAATAGCCCGCCAGACTTGCAATGAGCCGCGTCACGTGAATGGCAAGGTTTTGATTACCAATGTCACCCACAAGATGTGAAACGTAGTCTTTGACCTTGCGGTAGAGAACACCAAAGTCGAGGTTGGTCGTAAAAACATGCTGCGACAGAACTCCCAGTCCGTACGCAAGAAAGGATTGAGGATCTGACTCGAAGCGAGAAAACATACTTCCCAGCGAATCGATCCATAAGTCAAAATTTTCCGTATCTCCAAGAACCGCGTTGAAACCCTTGACACTGCAACACGTTGCCTTGAGCCCGCACATGTTCGCGTGCATCGCCACAGGCGACGCAAGCGTCGTCATGTTGGGTAGCATTGTGAGACGTCTTGACGTGCCCAACACCTGGTCACATATCCGTCCCCGCGGGTCCTTCCCGCCAACCGTATTCTGCGCGAGCGCAAAGTCCTCCTCCTCCTCCTCCTCCTCCCCTCCTCCGGTGGTAACGGGGCCAGCGTCGTTGGCCGCCTCGAGGCCGGGGTCCGCGACCCAGCCGTCGCCGCCTCCGGCCCACGCCGCGTCAACAGGATTGGTCTCGGCCAGAGCGGCCGCCACGCCTTCGAGTGCAGCGCGCAGCGCCGCGGCGCTCTCCTCCGTCTCGCCCATCGCGCGGCGTCGCACCGCGCCGCCGCGCCTGCGTCCGGACTCCCTCGCAAAGTATCTTTGTTCTTCGCTTCTGGCCGTCAACGAGAATGCAGCCGCGGTGGCGCCTTTGACGAGAGACGTTCTTCGTACTTGTGTAGACCACGGCAGGACCCGGACTCGGCCTGGGGCTGGGAGTAGAGCCCTTGCACGTGCGACATGGTGCGCAGAGTCTTGCGAGCGGAGAGGCCAGGAGAGGGAACGTCGGAAATCGGCAAACTCTCTGTACTACGTGCTGCGCTGCACTGCGCCGCACAGCGCAGCGCCGCACCGCGTCGAACGAAGCTAGCCCCCGAGGATACAAGCAAGGAGCGCGGGCGCAAGCTAGCAAGCTGAAAGATGATGCTGACGCCTCAGAGACTCTCGCGCGCGGTGCTGCTGCTAGTGACCGCCGTAGCCGGCATCACGACGACATCTTACGGTCGTCTGGCACGTGGTGAAAAACCGAACATTGTCATGATCGTCATCGATAGCCTTGGATACGCGGATCTTGGTTTTCGCAACGACAAGGAGATCGACACGCCCAACCTCGATGCCCTTGCGGATCGAGGGCTCAAGCTAGAGCGATACTATGTACACACCGCTTGCTCTCCAAGCCGCGCCGCTCTCATGACAGGACGCTATGCGCACCATACCGGCGTCCACGACTCTTTTGAGGCTAGCTCGAACCTTGCCGTTGAGTCTGACGAAGCGTTCCTCAGCGAGCAACTCAAAGATGCAGGCTATGCGACCCACATGATCGGGAAGTGGCACCTCGGACATCACAAGTGGGAGTACTTGCCCACATATCGCGGATTTGATTCATTTTACGGGTTCCTCACGGACTGAGGCTGCTATTACATGGGACGCAGTACTTGCGACTTTACAACCTATCGGATATGGTTTCACTACCTCGAAATGAATGCGCCCAAGTGCAATGTAGAATCATGTGTGCGCATACCCTGGGAGGCGCAGAACCAGTACTCGACGGAAAATCTCAGCAACAAAGCAATCCAGGTCATTTCGCGCCATGCCGAGAGCTTTAGCGACAAACCGCTATTTCTCTACCTTGCCTACCAGGGCGTAGCTGCAGGCTTTCCTCAGCCGAACCAAGTGCCGGCCCATTTCGCAGAGCCGTACACAAAGCGCATCAAGTCGCCTACGCGCCGACAATTTGCTGCCATGCTCTCTGCGCTCGATCAAGGAATTGGCAACGTTACACACGCACTCCAGCTGAATGGATTCAATGACGACAATACGCTCATCATCATCTCTACCGACACTGGCGGACCCGTCGATACAGAGGACGCTGTAGGAAGCAGCAATGAGCCTCTCCGGGGCGGCAGACATTCGCTCTTTGAAGGCGGTGTCCGCGGAACTGCCTTTCTCGTAGGATATGGAGTTTCTACCAAGAACCGCTCGGTCTATAAAGGCCTCATGCACATTGCCGATTGGTTTGCTACAATTGCGGATGTGGCAGGATTCCCGATCAAATCCTCTAAGCGCCTCGACAGCCTTTCCCATTGGACAGATCTCTCGGGAAGCGCTCTCGACGCAACGTCTGCAGTCCGCTCAGAGATTGTGCTCGGCAATGTCTCTGAGAGCTACGGGACTGGATTTGCGATGATCGTCGACGAGCAAGGCACGAAAGATGAGAGCGCGACGGCTGGACCAAAACAGTGGAAGATTGTGGCGGGGTCAGCCGGTTATCCCTTTACGTGGTCTGACAGCAATCCGCAGCCTCATCAGAGAGAGAAAGGATATCATCCTCCTTCTTCCAAACCTTGCAAGCACGGATACTGTCTCTACGAGCTCTTGTCGGATCCGTACGAGCAGAATGATCTCGCTTCGGACCCTGCATACACCAACGTTCTTGCCAACTTGCGCACAAAGCTTCATGCCGAGCTCGAAACCTCGCACACGATCGTACCAGACTGCACTAAAGCCCCCGTTGAAAAGTACGAGCAGCATGTTGTTCATGTATGGTACCCGTATTGTGACGACGCCTCTCACAGTACTTTTCCAACCTTTCCAATGTAGCGCTAGCTACTACTACTATTTCTCCCTAAAGCACGAAGTTGACTCACTGTCATGCATGTGTACGATACGTATCTTGTATAAAGTTATACTTGCCTCCGCCCCTTTTCCCTCTCTGGACGAAGTCTTTTGTCTCACTACGAGTAAGGCAGATCTTTCGTATCCGGTATACTAGGCCTAGCTAGGCCTATGCCTAGGCCTGCCCTTGTGTTAGTGGCAGTTGATTCTTCGATCGTCGAAAAGGCAATCCTGCAGATCTTGATTGATTCCATGCAACAGGCTCGCTCGTTTGCTCGTTTGCTCGCTCGCTCGCTTGGACAGATCTCTGCGCCGCTCGCGTGGACCTGCGCTCGTTTCACGGCCTCGGCAAGTAGCCTCACGCAGCGGAGAGGGTGGTGAGTGAGTGAGATCTGCAAGACGGAAGATGCGTCAGGGTCCAGAACCGCGTCCCATGAGCCGGTCCACAGCGACGCTGTTGCTGCTCGCGCTTGTGGTGTTAGCAAGCTGCTGCGCTGGTCTTCACACTAAGATGAGCAAGGATATGAATGCTACGAAAAAGCCCAACATCATCTTTATGCTCGTCGACGACCTTGGATATGCAGACATTGGATACCGCAACAACAATGAGATCGACACACCTCATCTCAACTCAATTGTGGCACGTGGCCTTGACCTCGAACGCTATTATGTGCATTGCGTGTGCTCACCAAGCCGTGGCGCCCTCATGACGGGGCGATTTGCTCACCACCTGGGTCTGCACAATTGGTTGTGGCCCGCCAACAACATTGCCGTTGAACTCGACGAAGTTTTCCTTCCCGAAAAACTCAAAGAGGTTGGCTACAAAACGCACATGGTTGGTAAATGGCATCTGGGGCATCATAAATGGGGCTACACGCCCAATTATCGGGGATTCGATACTTACTACGGATACTACACGGGCGGCGGAGACTACTACATGGGTCTTTGCGACACCCAGCGTCTCTGGTTCCAGTACCTTGATGCCAAAAAGCCCAAATGCAGCGACGAACCATCGTGCGTCCGAATTCCTTGGGAAGCGCAAGGCCGCTACTCGACCGAGGTTTTTGGCGAAAAGGCAGTCGAAATCATCGACAATCACAACACTTCGGAACCTTTGTTCCTCTACCTCGCCTTTCAGGCTGTGCATGCAGGCTTCTTCCAGCCCGACCAAGTCCCGCCACGTTACGTTGAACCGTACGAGAATCGCATTCCGCCAGGCAAGCGCAGGCAATTTGCTGGCATGCTTTCGGCCGTTGACATGGCCGTCGGAAAGGTGCTCGAGGCGCTCGAGCGCAACGAGTTCACCGATGATAACACCCTCATCATTGTGTCCACAGACAATGGTGGACCTGTCTTTGTTGGCGATGGCGTCGGCAGTCGCAATACGCCTTTTCGTGGCGGCAAGCACGCTCTGTACGAGGGTGGAGTGCGTGGCGTCGCCTTCATCGCTGGCTACGGCATCCAGCAGCGTGGCGGTACCTACTCTGGTCTCATGCACATTAGCGACTGGTTTGTGACCCTGGCCGATGTTGCAGGCTATTCGCTTGATACGAAAAAGCCACTCGACGGAGTATCGCATTGGGAACGCCTTTCCGCCCCGCCGGACAAGATATTTGATGGACCTGCATTGCGTACAAAGGTCGTTCTGGGCAACGTCTCGGATCACGGAATCGGCTTCGGTGTTCTCTATGACGACGAGGATGGGAAGACGTGGAAGATTATCACGGGAACACCTGGTTACCCTCCCTTTCTTAGTGATGAAGCCCCAGACCTACTTCACGGTGATAAAGGGAAACCGTGTCATAATGGCTTTTGCCTTTTCGAGATTCAATCTGACCCCATTGAGCAATACGATCTTGCGCTCAATGCCTCATACGCCTCCAAGCTGGACGAGATGCGTGAGCGTCTTCTCGAAGAATGGGCCACGGCTCATCATCTCGTTTCTGATTGCGACATTCAACCCATTCCCAAGTTTGAGGAGCATGTTCATTACGCCTGGTGGCCCTACTGTGACAAAGATGGCTCGCCTCTTGGAAATGATGCGACATTGCAAGAAAAGTAGTACGGGCTCTCATTCTAAACTCTCCAAGAGTAAATAAGAACGAAAAAGGAATAGGCACATACGCTCTCTCTCTCTCTCTCTCTCTCTTTTCGCACCAGCCAGCTAGCTTGTCCCTTTGCTTATCGTCACACAACTTCAATGCCAAATTCTGGTTGTCGGTGGTCATTGTCTTTGCCCGGCCATCGATTCGTCTCAGCGGAACAGCGCACAACAAACCTACAAGTGGCGAGCGTGCAATGGCTACAGCGCGCAAGCAACAGGGCGCCATCGCGCTGGAGGCTTGGCGCGGCCTGTGCGTGCCGACCACCACCAGCGAGCCCACGCTTGACGACCTCCGAGATGATGGAGGCAAAAGACGACATGGGTCACAGCGGGTGGACCGGGCGCGTCCTAAGGCCCGAGGCGCTGTGACTTCTTCTCGAGACGCCGTGGCGGCATCGAGGGAGCAAGACGAAAGCGTGGGAGATGTGGCACTAGGGCCACGTGCCGCGGCGCTTGCCGTTCTCGGCCATGTAGCCGTGCGAGCAGCGACCAGGCCATTTGGGTTCTTTTCTCCAACGCTCTTCAACAAAGATGAAAACGATGACGCGGCCAAGCAAAGCAAAAAACGACCTCGCGACCGATCCTCCACGAGTGTTGGTGAAAACGAAAATCACGCAAGTGCAGACGAAGAGTTCACTGCAACGCCAAGAGCATGCAAAGGCTGCTGGACCCTCCTCGTGCCAGGAGAATCGTGCTCTCTGCGCACAGAGCCACAGCGAACGCCCAAACGCTTGTGCTCAGAAAAGGGCGGTGGGCGTGCTGTTCTTGTCGCATCGTGCCACGTGTGTGGCGCGCACACGGTTCTGGGCAGAGGTCCTACACGTAAGGAAAAGAAATGGCTTCGCCAAGAGGCCGCCGACCCGACGCAAGCTCGAAAGCGGCGTCGCCGCGGTGCCAAGACCCCCCGGGGCAAGCAGCAAAAGAGTGTGCCGGCAAAGTCGCAGTCTTCATCAGAAGTCCGCGTCGCTGCTGCCAAAGCACTTGGCGTGCTCGCGGCATCGCAAGCCGCCAGAGCTCATGGTGGTGATTCTCTCTTGGATCGCCTTAGTCGCAACAAACAGCAACGATCCATTGCAGCATCTCTGACATCTGCGCGCACGAATACAAGTGCAAGTACAAGCGCAAGCGCAAATGCTTCAAAGCCCGCCGCGGGCCAAACAAAACCTCCTTCGACATTACAGTCTTTTTTCGCTGCACTCAATCGCGGCAAGTGAGCAGGTCTCGTTATGGCGTTCGACACTTTGTTCATACAAAACGTATGCACCTTTAGAGTTGTCTGGCTTCCAACAACTTGCCTTCTCATCCATATCTTGTACAATTGCTCGATCCTGTTGCTTTTCCATGCCTCTCGACAAGCAACTTTCTGTTCTTTCCTTTTTACGTCTTCTACTTTTGTCAGAATTAGAAACGCGCAACTTAACATAACGTAGCAGCTCATTGTTCCTTGGTCTCCTATTCTCTGCCTTTGCCTCTGATGCCGTGCTTGCCGCACGCACATGAACCTCAACTATGTAGTCTATACAAACGAGCGCAGTGTCGTCACACATATATATATATATATATGAAATCTACGCTCGCTGCTGAATCTAAAACCTAGGCCGTGGCCAAGGCTATCATGCAAGGCCCTAGCCGTGAACCCATGCAGCTCATCTGAAACCACCGTCCTCCCGTATTCTCCCCACGCCGCACTCACGGCCATCATCCGCCAGCGCGTCGTGCCACCTTTCTTTCCCTCGTTTCCCCACAGCAAAATGAAGGCCGTCCACTTCTCCTCCTTCGTCGCAGCCCATCCTCACTCCCATCATTCAGGGCCACGCCTCCCTCCAGACCAGACCGCGGGAGCCGCGAGCGGCCGCGGCCTCGGTCCTCCTCGCTCGCACGGCAAGACGGGCGCGGGCGTCCTTGCGTCCTCCCTCGCCGCGCCGGGCCGCGGGTGCGAGATTCTGGGAGCGCGACGGAAGCAAGTCCCCGAGCGCGTGCAGCGATACGTAGTAAAGTAGGAGTTCTCACAACGGTAGCCAGTGGTTAGGTAGTCTCGGGTGGGCCGAGTCGTGGTAGTACGCAAGCAGGAGGCAGGGTGCGTGACGCCGGCAGAGCAGAGCCCTTTCTGCCGAGGCAGCGCGCGGGCGGCGGGTCGCGTCTGCCGCCGCGCCCGGGCCCTCCGGCGGACGGCCCGTGCGCGTGCGAACGGAGGCGTCGCGGGCGGCGCGGGTGGACCTGCTTGGGCTTGTTTGGGATCGGGGCGGAGCGGAGCGATTCGATTTGATTGAATTGGCCCGGGACGATGAGCCTTAGACCGTCTCACGCGAGCTCGCAGGTGACCCCGGCACAGCTGGACACGGTGGAGAGGGTGGCGCAGTTCCTAGAGACGGCGCGCGTCGCATGGGCGAGTCTTGTCGCCGCGTCTATCTTTGGCGCAGGTGCCATTGGCTTCTATTTGTGCATGGCCGTGTACCCGAACACGACGCTCTTCGAGGCCCTGGGTAACATTAGCCTGACGGTGCTGCTGCTCTTCACAACCATCTTCTCGTATCGCCAGGAGCGAGCGCAGCTTCGTATGGCGCTCCTCGTGGCTGGACAAAGGCACAGCGTCTCAAGATCTTTTGTCCTTGAGACTGTCCTCAAGTGGCGCCAAAACGCCAAACGATTTCCTATTGCGGCAAACCCGTCTTCCTTCCGCCACCTCTTGGCCAACTATTCCGAGCCCGACAACGACAGCGATGCCGCGGAACGGGGAATCGATGGCGATGACGATAGCGATTCTCAGGCGAATGGATATTCTTGGGAGTCTGTTTACAATAAGATCATGGCCCTATTGGGATTTGCAGAGGGAGCCAACGACGGAAAGACCTTTGCAGGTCGCGAGATTCACCCTAGCGCACGGAGCGCGCCGCACATTCCAGAGGATTCCATGTTCGACCTCGAGGCGCAGCTTGAAAACCAAAGAAGGCCCTCCTCGTCTCGTGGTCCATGACGTTGGCCGCTTCTTTTGCTGGCATATGAATTGCTGGCACCTGAATTGCTGGCACCTTTTAGATTTTGAAAAAGAAAAAAGTGACAATATCGTAGGAGAGTATGGGGCATAACTCTACACTCTGCGAACACTGTCGACCAGCAAAATGCGCATGCTTGCAAAGTACGGACCAAGGCCGTTTTCCGTTGCTGGCACTTTTGCGCTTCTGACCTCTAACGATAAGCCCGATTATACTGTTGTTTTGTGCTCGATTCTTACTGTTATTACGTGATCTACTTATGCTATCATTTTGTGCTCACACGGTGTTGGCGTCGTCGCGACTGCTCGGCATTGAACTTCTATGGCGTTTCGTCAAGACCTTCAAGAAAGGAGAAGCTTTTGGCTGTCTCCATCGCAGGCTTTTTGACTTCTTGGTCTACGCGAAAACAATTTCGGGTAAGCCTTTTTCTAAGGTTAAGTTGCAGCGTAGATGTTTGGAATTGAAATTGTACGTCTAGCCTGCGTAAGTTGCAACGACCGATAGCCGCACGTGGCCGCAACAGATCACCACAACAGTGACAAAACATGGCAGACACCTGAAATTAAATTGGGTGTCCCATTGACTGGCCCCGCCGCCGCGACGACCCAATAAATCTCTGACCCGAGTGCGAGGACCATGGACTTCTCGAAGTCATCGCGCCGCGCGCTGCGCAAGTTCGAGCACGAGAAACGGCAAAAGGACGCCGCAGATAGGCAAGAGTCACGCCGCCGCAAGCAGGAGCGCAAGCAGCGCAAAAATGCAGAAAAGGCCCGGCTCGCGCGAGAGATCCTCGTGGTCCCCGCCACCGCCACCGCCACCGTCACCGCCAACGACGAGGGCGAAGACGGCCAGACGTTGTACGGCAATGGTGTAGGCATTCCCGCGCAGTCGCAGGGCAATGATCAAGAAGGTGTCAAGCAGCTCAAGGACGCTGGCGGCAAGCTTTCCTCCGACGTGCTCAAGGTTCTACGCTCGGACGACGACGCTGGCGCAAGCGGTGGCGGAGAACCCTCGTCGCGCAAGAGACAGCGTCAGGACCGTCTCCAACGCAGTGTGGACAGCAAGATGTGGCGTCACTTCGACCGCAAGGACGCTGAGAATGCCAACCCCTTCTTTGCCACGTACTACCAGCAGCAGCTCGATATGAGCCCAGATGGCGAAGACTGGAACCAGCTTGCGGCCACGCTCGCAAGTAATCTCAAGGTTACGTTCCGGCTGAACAGGGGCAGACATCCGCTAACAGCTGCCGCTCTGGATGCCCGCCTTCGCGACGAATTCCAATTCCGAGGCAGTTTTGTCCGCGTTGGCGTCGACCAAATCCTTGCATCCGGCGAAGTTGTCAAGCCCAGTCCTTGGTCACGCGACCTGTGGCAGCTCGGCACTGATCGCATCGGTTTCAGCAAGGCCAAGACTCTCGAGCCACTCTACGAGACACTGCGACGTGAAGCCTCGCTCGGCCATCTCGCGCGCCAAGGTATTGCCTCCATGCTTCCTGCCATGGTCCTTCGTCCGCGTCAGGGACAGACCATTCTCGATATGTGTGGTGCGCCTGGAAGCAAGTCGGAACAGGTTTTGCAAATGGTGGGTCCAACGGGAGCGCTCGTGACCAATGACTCGGACCCAAAGCGCCTCGATTCTGTCTTTCGTCGCCTCAAGCATGTCGGGCACCCAAACCATGTGGTCATCTGCAGCCGGGGTCAGGACCTCGCGCAGCATGCCGGTGCAAATGTCTTTGACGGCATCATTTGCGATGTGCCCTGCAGCGGCGACGGCACGACACGCAAGTACCCGCATCTTTGGCGCCGCTGGCGGCCTCGCCACGGAGTACAGCTCCATGACCTTCAGCTTGACCTTGCCAAGAGCGCGGCAAGTTTGCTCAAGGTTGGTGGCCGCATGGTGTATTCGACCTGTGCGTTGAACCCTGTGGAAGACGAGGCCGTAGTGGCCGCTCTGCTAGAGGCTGCAGGTGGGGCTCTCCGCCTCGTCAAGATTGACCTCGGCGCGTTTCGCACACGCGCAGGCATCGAGTCGTGGACTATCGACGATGAAATGGCAAATGCTGGTCTCGACCGACCCGAGGATGAACAAGTCGATGGCTCAGGCACGGACACGCGTGAGAGCAAACCAGCACGGAAGCGGGCACGCAAAGGCCGCAAAGGCAAGGGCCAGGCGCCGGAACCGGTCACAGTAACGCCGACCATGTTGCCACCTTCGGATGCGCGACGCACGCGTAAGCTCAACCTTCCCTACTGCGCACGCGTTCTTCCGCACGACAATGACACCGAAGGTTTCTTTCTCGCTCTCATTGAAAAGGTTGCGGACTGGAATCTCGTCGATGAATTTGAAAAGCGGGCGCCAGCAGAGCAACGTGCTAGCGACAGCAAGGAACTTCTCAGTAAACTCGGCTTTAACCCACGGATTGCTGCGGACGCCAAGCTACCCAAGTTGGCCTTTCTGGATGATCCCCCGAAGAAGATTCTCGATGCGCTTCGTGACCAGGTCGGTATCAGCGCTGAGGCTGATGCGCATCGTGACGTCCGCTTTCGCAAGCTCACTGCGCGCGACGAAAGCGTCGACAAGCGCTACAAGGCTGTCATGATGAGCAACGCAGCTGCGGCTGTCGTTGATGCAAAGTGGGCCGCTTCGGGATCCGTTCCCGTCCTTCGTGCTGGCGTCGAGGTCGCGCACATGCGTTCCACGTCCACGGGCATGGCCTTTTGCGCCCTTCCGCAGGCCGGCCTTGCGCTTGCAGACACTCTTCTCGGTGACATGAACAGCGACGACGAAGAAGATGATGCTACTCCCAAGTTCGCTGCGGAACTTCCTCCGTACGACATGATGGCACTCCTCCAAGTCGTCATGGCAAGTATGAACAATGACAGCGACATTGAAGATGGCAGTGCAAGCGAAAGTGATGATGGCGGAGATGAACAGGATGCTGCGAAGAGACGCAGAGGTAAGGCAGCTGCGCGTGGACCGCCCGTCCTTGAGATTGGGCAACTTGTCGTTGTGCTTGAAGATGAGGACATCGAGGACGACGAAGATCTTGAACTGTGCCAGCACCCTGCCTCGAATCTTCTCGTCGACTCCTCAGTGGGTGCCAATCTCGTCCTTGCGCTTCGTCCTTTCGAGATTACGACATCAAGTGCAACGGAAGACAGTGCGGCAGCTGCCGTTGCGGATGAAGCTGTTGAGGCCGGATCGAAGCGCCGCATGTCTAAGGCAGAGCGCAAGAAGCTCAAGAAGCAGAGTAAGAGCCAATCGTCCTCGGGAAAGACCATTTCCAGCTCCAAGGCCACAACCAAATCGAGTCAGACTGGGTCGGAGCCGCCCTCTTTGTTTGACATGTTTGCATCGACACCAAAGCCTGCTTTTGAGATGGTCATCCAGCTCCGCAAGATTTCACCGAGCCATGTAGAGGTCGTCACGGACTACTCTCGAATCCTCAGCTATGGCCTCACACTGCAGCATCATCTCTCGCAGCGCGCATAACCCTCCTCTCCTCCCTCCCCCCTCCCAAAAAAAGGTAGAGAACTTTTCTCATTTTCATCCTTGGAACTCACTAAAAGAGACGATTTTATCTTCGTCGCCTTGATGGCGCATTTTCATCCTCTCAACTCGCTGCTCGTGTGATTTATCAACGAATTCTATTCGCTAATGTACGTACTAGGCGTAGGGCTACTAGACCTAAGTTGTACGAGCGAGCGCAAAAAGCTCATGTCTTTCTCCATTCCGAGGCTTACTAACTTAGTATTCGGTCATCTGTCGCAGCCTGAGTCGCTCTCATGATTAAGCCTATACTATAAACCAGATAGGCCTAACTAAGGGTGATCGATCGATTGCTAGTTTGCAGAAACAAATCGACTTGAAGGAGGTGCCTCGACGTGCGAACGAGCGTGCGCGCGAACGAGCGTGCGCGTGGACGCGCGTGCGCAGACAGCAGGGCAGCCGGCCAGCCCGCCCACGGTCAATAGGCAGATCTGACTGACGGCGAGGCACACAGAGAGGAGAGAGAGAGGGATAGAGACAGCCCGCGAGGCGAAGGCTTCGTCCATCCAGCACGGATACAACGCGCCTCGGGCGGGGCTGTCCCAGTGCAACACCCACGCGACCGCGGAACCGCGCAGACGCGCAAGATTCCCTTTTGCAAGCGATCATAGGAAGATGTACGGCATGAGTGGCGGGGGCATGCATCTGGATAGAAATGCTCAAATCGACGAGCTTCTGAACACGCACCCGCAATGCAAATTCACTCCCGAGAGGGGGGAGCTTGACTTTGCGCTGCAACTAAAGCGCCGCGACCGCTCGGATATTATCATTATTCGCATCAAACTGCCGGCTGACTTTCCCATCGAAGCTCCGCGCGCATTCGTGATCACCGAAAATGTACGACATCCCTGGATCGACCCGAACGGGCTCATCATCGGCTGCAGCAGCCTGAACTTATGGGCCTCGCGCAGCCGACTTGCCACAGTGGCCTCCGACATTCTCAATCAATTCATATCTATGCCGCCACAAATCGGAAGCATGTCCTCGTACTCATCGTCAACGTCTTCGCCATCCCCTTCTTCCTCATCGTCGTCGTCAACACCATATCCGTCCTTACCGCAACGCAGACAGTCAACGCCAACCCCGCCGGGCGCTCGTGCGAGCGGCAGTGGCTATCAGCCCCGAGCTTCGATGCCGTCCCGCCAGTCATACGGGATGTCAACGTCTTCGTCCTCGTACACGAATCGAAACAAGACTGACACCTCGGACCAAGACTCAGCCGACACGGATGGCGTCTTCATTCCCCCCGTTCCCGATAGGATTGATGAGCTCGATGGGAAAACTCAGGCCGAGCTGGAGAAACTACTCAACGACGAGGACGAGCTCGAGAAGTTTTTCAAGTCACTTCCCATGCCAACAATGACGAATGAGTTCAAGTCAACGATTCTCAAGAGTAACGTGACGCAAGCAGAGAAAAACCTATCCTTCAAGGACAATATTGAACAGCTCCAAGCAGAAGTCCTCAAGTTGCAAGAGGAAGCCGTTCCTAAATGGAGTGCTTACAAGGAGCTTGAGACCCGTCAGAACGAGTCAATGCGACGATACGATCCACTCCGGCTCCTCACGCAACTCGAGTCGAGTTGCAACAAACTGGATGACGAATCTGAGCTTCTTGCCAGCGAATTTCTCGCCGAGGAGATCTCTCTGCCAGATTTTATCAAACGCCAGATTGAGCTTCGCAAACTGTACCACCTTAGAAAAGCCAAGGCAGAGCGCTTCCGCATCGAGCTCAAGCGCTCGGCTTCGACGCAATAGGCTTCGAACCTCAACGACAGCAAAGAGGTCTTGACCCACTGCGCGCTGTTTTTTGTAGTTTGCTCTCAAGAAGAAAAAAAAGCTTTGAGATAGTTGGCCTACATATACCGCTCTGCGGACCTTCTAATTGTCATTCGTCAAATTCTCGCTGTGCTGAGGGCAGGTTGCCTCTTGTTTTAGGCATTCTAGTTTATCACACTACCTACACACTATTTACAAAAAAAAAACATCATCCATCGTCCACGCTTGATGTCCATGTTTATCTAATTATACTTTGTATGTTGGTTTTAGGCCTATCGTCGATCGGATCGCACGGGCGCTAAAAGTTTGGACTCGTGCAGCGACCGGACCGGACTTCGCATACCCCGTGGGAGGTTGGCGAGAAGAGACGCTTGCGGATTCGGCGCCACAACCGGCCCTGGTCGTCGTTTCGGCTTCACTTCTTCTACTTCGTTATTCTTCTTCTTGGTCGTGGTGGTAGTCGCAGTGGTGGTAGTAACCACCCGGCCCGCAGCTTGGGCAGGTGAAGGAAGCGCCAGTCGTTTTTTCTGAGCAATACGCGCCTCCCTTGCTGCGCGTGATCGGTCTTCGAGTTCCTGATGCAAATGCTCCCGTGCTTCATTGCACGACGACTGCACGCGGTGCAGACTTTTGCGTTCGGCATGCAGTGCGTCAACGATTCTGTCTAATTTCTGCAAAAAGGTTTCCTCGTCCACCTCTCGCTCATGCACAAACGCCACGTGCAAACGTTGCATGTCGGCTTTCAAAGCACTCACACGCTGATCAGAAGCCTGCAGACTGGCAAATTCATTAGCAGAGATCTCTGCTTCACTCTTGGGAATGACCAGTTCCCCTCGATTTGCATGCCCATGGCTTCCATCTCCAATGCCAACATGCGGCACGCTGAGCTCGCTCCCCAGAGAAGCCATCTCTGCGACAACTTCGCTTGGTGCGTGCTTGTCCAATCGATTATTCGGATGATCACCATCACTTGCATTATCGCAGTCTTCACTCGCGGACGAGCGCCTTCGCCTCCTTCGCGATTTCACCCGTTTCGTAGTTTTGTGCGTTTTCAGCTCTTTTGCTTTGTTCTTTTCGGGACTGTCATTTGTAAGACGAGGAGTGCGATGCAAGCTACCGTCTAAAGGACGCGCACACCACGAAGCCATCGAAAGGTAGGCCTTCTCGACCTCTTCAGCTTTTTCGCGTCGACGGGTCTTTTGTTTGGCACTGATTCTTTTCTTGTGTTTCTTCTTGTTCGCCTTCAACAGCTTCAGTTGTTCTCGCCTTTTAGCCTTCACTTCGCTCTGTTGATTTGCCTCGTGGACAGTGTCTGAGAGACTTTCCTCACCCGCGATTGCGCTTGATGCAGCGACTTTGTCGTCCATCGTCAGCAACCCAGGACGATCATTATCGTCACAATCCACGGATGGATGATGGCTCTCCTCGGCACTTTGATCTTCTACAATGCGATGTGAACCTTCATGAGCATGAGCATCTGCATCTGCATCTTCGACTACATCTTCATCTTCATCTTCATCTTCCTCGTTCTTTGCGTCTGACTTCTTCCCCATCGCCTTCTTCTTTTTCCTTCCGAACTCCGTCTCGACCTCGTCCTTCTCGTCGTCGGTAGACACCTCCTCGACTACTGAGGCGCCTTCGTCCCCAGAGTCTTGCTCGCGCGGAGACCCCGCCATGCTTGTCGAAGCTTGCGCGAGACTTTGCGTGCTTGCGTGCTTACGTGCTTGCGCGCAAGTGCATGTCTCCAAAGAACCGTGACGAATGGCAATGCTCTCGTTCTCTTTTTTTTTTTCCTGGCCTGGCCTCACTGCCCGGTTGTTGATGTTTTTGTTGTAAAACGGTGTGCACCAGAGAGGGCTCTGTTGTTGGCACGGCGCACGGAGGAATCAACGGATGCAAAATGAGGGCGGGAGGGATAGGGGGCGGGCGACATGAAGCCACGCAGGACGCGCTGGGACGCGCTGCGGCGAGGGCCACCTCGCAAGCTCGCGCTTCAAGGGAGAGACGCAGAGCTCCCCTCAACACCCCGTCGAGCTTCATCGTGTCCCGGCAGCGGCCGGAAACCGCACGCAAAGGTCAATTTTAAAGGTCAATTTTAAAGGTGTCTTGCGTCGAGAAGAAGAACGTTAGCAGCAGCAGCCTAGTTAGAGCTTCCTTTGCAGCAAAGCCGAGACCTAGCCCCGCCGGGGCGGAGCAAACTCGAGCTCTGGAGGTGGTTCTTCGGGCCCGCGGGAGAGAAGGTGGCCGCGATGGACTCCACGTTCCTTCCCGATGGACGCCGAAGTAGCAATCAAGAGGACGACGACCCTCGCGTTGAGACCACTCGAGTCGAGCCCGCCAACTCGCCGAGGGGTCTTCTCCCCTCACCAGCAAGAAAACTTGCGCTAGGATTCGTGCCGCCCACGGCTGCATCACCGCGGCACGGGTCGCCGCGAAGATGGTCGCCCATGAAGCAGCGTCGAGCCAAAGCACCGCAAACGCCCAAAACCATCAAAGAGCTCAATCTCCTTCAAATGAATGATCAGGACCTTGGTCTTGGCGATTTGGGTTCGCTTCCGCCCTTCAATGCTAGCTTCTCCCCAAGGCCCCCAACACAGAGCGCACGCACGTCCGGGACACGGGTGTTGTCTGGCCCAAGCGGTGTTACGAGATTCGAGTCGGAACGAGGCGCCTTTTCCGCAAGAGGACGATTCACCACCGAACCTTCCCAATCTTCGCTACGGAGCCAGCGCGGCGCTCACGAGTCTCCGCGTGCAAGACCGAAAATATCTGTGTCGGAACTGGGCAAGGCAGAAGGTATTGCTGAGTATGAGTTCACGCAAAATGTACAACGCTCGTTTCGCACAGGCGAGGACGCCGTCTCGTTCTTTGCGCTACATGGAGCTAATACACCGCTCAAATTTGTGCATTTGAATCGCGCGCCTCGAGGAAAACGATTCAGACCTTATGATTTGGTTGTGGTGCAACCCGAGGATGTAGACCCAGAGCACTTTACCATGTCGGCAGCGGGTGTCGTGCGTATTGCTCCGGGCGAGCCATCTGGGTTCACACCGTTATCCGAGTGGATGCGTTTGTCCACGACCTTTAATGTCATCTCCTCAATTCGTTTCTTCAAACACTATCTCGTCTTCAAAACATTCCATCTCTGGCGCTCGAGCATTCGATACAATTTGTACAATTTGCAGCGCAAAAAGCTGGCTCAGAGGCTCTTCCTTGCGAAAAAGTCATTTTGCGAGCCTCTTCTCGAAGTGAACAAGTTCATCGCCGATATGCATGACGTGACTCTTCTCGATCTGCGATCGCAAAAGACGTACGAAGCAAACCATTTTGCAGATCACCAGACCCAAAAACGAACGCATGCCGCAAAAGAGCTGGAGCGCATTATGGAAAAGCTTCAGCACGTCGTTGAGCGAGTGTGCACGGAGGCCACGCGCAGAGCCAAGATCAGCAACGAAGCGTTTCAGAGCAGCATCAATGGCTCAAGCAATCCTCGCGAGCTCAAGTCGCGGTCGCTGGTCGCGCTGAAAAAGGAGCGCGCCGATCGCGTGCGAGCACTGAAGACAGCCATGCACGAAGCGTCAATGCTCGGCGACTTCATACGTCTGGCCGACTACATGTGCGTCGAGAATCTTGTGAAAATGTGCCTTCGCTCGCATAAAAACATGCTCGACGAGCTCATGCGGACTTCGAGAAAGAACGGCATGTTTGAGACCGCGGTGCGCTTCACGCCAGAGCGCGAGCTGCAGTTTGTCCCCGACTGCGAGCGCATCTTGGCTCTTCTGGAGGACCTCAGTGCCTCCACTGTAAGGGCGGTGGGTTCCGTCCCGCGCATCATTTTTATTCGTCCCTTCAAGGGGATTGTGGCCCCTCTTATTGTCGACAGCCCTGACGTGCGAAACCTCGTCGTGTCTTCAACATATTTCAACCATCTTCGCAGACGTATGGATACCAAAGTCGACGCTGACTTTGCCGATGCACAAGAATACGCTGCCACATTTGAGCAGCTCATGCCTATATTCGCCTACAACCAAGACTTTGACTTTGAGGCATACAAAAATCGTCCCGAGCTCGAGCTCAACACAATCAAGAATGACATGGCGGTGCTTTCCGCCTGGGGAAAGGATCTAGAAAAGATGCGTGTGGGGAACACCGTCGGAATCCTCTATGTCGAGTCGCGCAAGCTTCGCGGCTCACTCCACCCCATTATCGAGCGTGGCTTGGATCGCATGAAGTCTCTTCTCGCAGACTTGGCCCGTGAGAAATGCGGCACCCTTCTCGAGCACTTTAAACTACGCATTCGCGAGCTCGACACACAGCCTGCCATTCTTCGCGAGTTCGCAGCGCACGTCAAGTACGTGCAGCAGCTGAAAGACGACACCCCAGAAATGCTGCGAAATTCCGCCACAGTTGAGGAGATGTACCGTCTCTGCAACACCTATGGCGCACGGGTCTCGTCCGTCGATATGGTTCAGTTCGATGATCTCAAACACTTTACAGAGACCTTTGCTACCAATCGAAAGGATGCGGAGATCTATATTGCGTCCAAGCTGCCGGAAATGACGCAGACGCTCGACATGAATATTGCCAAGCTCGGAGACCAACTCGTTCAACTGCGTCAGCATATTCAGTCTGGGGTCCTAGTCAACCCAGACACCGAGCCCAAGGTCGCTCTGGATGACCTCGAAGCCGTGCGTGCCAAGCTGGACCAATTTACTGATCTCAGCAAGACATACTCGCAGTACCAGGAGCTCTTCGGTATCCCCGTGTACGACTACAAGAACTTGCGTGAAACTGAAGACGCCTACCAAGTTCAGTTCAATCTCTGGACCACCATTAAGACATGGATGGAGAAGACGTCCGCGTGGTATCATTGCGACTTTCTACAGCTTGACGTCGAGACGCTTGCGCAGGAGACGCAAATTGTGTTCAAGGATGCAAGCCTTGCCAACAAGCGCCTCGCGAATGCCGTGACGCAACGCTTCCTCGACGCGTGCACTGATTTCAAGTCGCGAGTGCCCGTTGTGCTTGAGCTGGGCAATCCTTCTATGCGCCCGCGTCACTGGGAGCAGATTTTCACTGCGCTTGGGCAGCCTTGGTTTCCATCGAGCACCTTTACGCTCGACAATCTCACCGATTACGACATCTTTGGCAAGTCGGTCTTTGTGAGCGAAATTTCGGGCATTGCCTCGGGTGAGGCTGCGCTCGAGGCCTCGCTCGCAAAGATCAAGCAGGCCTGGGACGACTCGCGTTTCGAGCTCCTTCCCTACCGCGACGCCAAGAGCGTCTACATCCTCGGTGGCCTCGAAGAGATCTTTACGTTGCTCGAGGACCACCAGGTCACTTTGCAGACGATGATGGGTTCTCGCTTTCTGCAGGGCGTCCGAACCGAGGTGGAAAGGTGGCAGCGCAAACTCTCGCTGCTTGCCGATACGCTCGACGAGTGGGTCGCTTGTCAGCGCAACTGGATGTATCTCGAAACCATTTTCTCGGCAGATGACATCCAGCAGCAGCTCCCCGAAGAGGCCGAAAAGTTTCAAGTGGTGGATCGACTTTGGAAAGACGCTCTCCTTCGCACCAAAGAGGAACCCCTCGTGATCCACTGCATCTCTCGAAGCATGCTGCAGAGCGGTAAGGGACCTTCAGCGCTCTCTACCAAGCCTGGCGAGGGAAAAGATGGTGCTGTAGGAGAGAATCCTGAAGACAGCGATAAGCTTTTGCAGCGTTTCGTATACTGCAACCAATTGCTCGACGAGACGCAGAAATCGCTTGAAAACTATCTCGAGACAAAGCGATCAGCCTTTCCACGTTTCTACTTTTTGTCCAATGACGAGCTCTTGGAGATTTTGTCACAAACGCGAGACCCTCACGCCGTTCAAGCGCATCTGGCCAAGTGCTTTGATTCGATGAAGTCGCTGCACTTCCAGCCCGAGCCCGAGGCGCCAGCTTCCGTGCCCAATCTCATTCTTGGAATGACCTCTGCCGAGGGCGAGTACGTCAAATTCGATGTCACGATTGATCCAAACGGGCGACCCGTGGAGTCTTGGCTTGCGTCGGTCGAAGAAGCCATGCGTGCAACCCTCTACACCCGCACAAAGGATTGTCTCAAGGACTATAGCACGGTGTCACAAATCTCACGCCGCGAATGGATCTTTGCGCACGTTGCGCAGAGCGTTCTTGTGGTCGATCAAATTCTCTGGACGCAGAATACTGCCGCGGCGCTGCGCGACAATGCCGTGGCGAGTCATTACGAGTTTTCTTTAGAACAGATCGACGCTATGATTCAGATTGTACGCGGGTCTCTCACACAGCTTGAGCGCACCCTGGTGGGGGCCCTCATCGTCCTCGATGTGCATGCCCGCGATGTCGTCAATCAATTTCGCAAACAAGGGATTGCCTCAACTTCGAACTTTGAGTGGACTCGCCAACTACGCTACTACTATGATGTTGACGTCGAGGATGTAATGGTGCGCCAGACAAACACTTCATTTCGATACGCGTACGAGTACCTCGGCAACACGCCTCGCCTCGTGATTACACCGCTCACCGATTTGTGCTACATGACGTTAACCGGTGCGCTTCATTTGCGCTTCGGCGGAGCTCCTGCGGGCCCAGCTGGAACGGGAAAGACAGAGACCACCAAAGATCTCGCCAAGGCACTTGCTGTGCAATGCGTTGTGTTCAATTGCTCCGATGGTCTAGATTACAAGATCATGGGTCGATTCTTCTCCGGCCTGGCGCAGTGCGGCTCCTGGAGCTGCTTCGACGAGTTCAATCGAATTGATATTGAGGTCCTCTCTGTCATCGCGCAGCAGATTCTCACCATTCAACAAGGCATCATTCACGACCAGACAGAGATTGACTTTGAGGGCAAGCGTATCCCTTTGAACGCCAATTTCGGCGTCTTTATCACGATGAACCCAGGTTATGCGGGCCGCACAGAGCTACCCGACAACTTGAAGGCTCTGTTTCGGCCCGTGGCAATGATGGTCCCGGATTACCGCCTCATTGCCGAGATTATTCTCTTTTCCGAAGGCTTCAGCAACGCGCTGCCCTTGAGCAATAAAATGACGCAGCTCTACAAGCTGAGCTCGGAGCAACTCAGCAAGCAGGACCACTACGATTTTGGAATGCGCGCCGTCAAGTCGGTCCTGGTTGCGGCCGGGAATTTGAAGCGCATGGAACCTGACACGAGCGAGGACCTGCTTCTAATTCGCGCTATGCGGGACAGCAATGTGCCCAAGTTCCTCGAACACGATCTTGATCTCTTTAAGGGGATTCTTGGGGATCTCTTTCCTGGCCTGCAAGTACCTTTTGTGGACTATGGAGATTTACAGGAGGCGATTGAGGCTGAAATCGTTCGTGAAGGCCTTTCTCCTGTCCCGTCCTTTGTGCGAAAGGTCATTCAGGTGCACGAGACTCAACTCGTGCGACATGGCATGATGCTTGTCGGTGAGACGGGCTCGGGGAAAACTACGAACGCCCGGATTCTTGCCAAGGCTCTGACTTCGCTCGCAAAGAGACGGGGACCCGATGCTCCGGAGGACGCCTTTATTCAGCAAGTGCAGCGCATAATTCTAAACCCCAAGTCCATCACAGCAGGAGAGCTGTACGGCATGTTCAACGACCTCACAGGCGAGTGGAAAGACGGTCTAGTCCCGCACATTGTGCGATCCGTCATTCGGGAAGAATCTGGTCGCAAGTGGATCGTCTTCGATGGTCCTGTTGATGCCGTTTGGATCGAGAATATGAATACGGTGCTTGATGACAACAAGACGCTGTGTTTGGCAAACTCTGAGCGTATTAAGATCCCATCCTCGGTGCACATGCTCTTTGAAGTGCAGGACCTCGCGGTTGCATCCCCAGCGACGGTGTCGCGGTGCGGTATGGTATACATGCAGCAGCTCCATATTGGCCAGGCGGCGCGCGTCGATGCGTGGGCCCGAAGCATTGGCCTCGAGAACATGATTCCATCCCAAGCTTCACGTCTGTGCAAGCTCATCAAGGAACGTCTTCCCGCAGGAATCGCGTTTGTTCGCCGCGAGTGCACCGTGAATATTCCAACGTCAGAAGCACACGTGCTTGTCAATTTTCTCAAGCTCATGACCTCTCTGCTTGCCTTCCAGGATGTAGTCGAGTCGCATGCTTCGCTCGAGCGGCTCATCAACATGCTGTTTGTATTTTGTTTTGCTTGGTCCGTCGGGGCGGACATTAATGGCAAGGATCAAGCGCGGTTTTCGGAATACACGATTCGAGAATTGGCCTCACTTCTCGACGGGGCTGGAAAAATGGAAAATGTGTTCAATTACTTTGTCGAGCCCTCGAGCGCAGCTTTCATTCCCTGGTCGCGTGCCGTACCTACGTTTGAGTACCAAATGACCACCCCGTACTTTGATCTGCTCGTGCCAACGCCGGAAACAACAAAGTACACGTATTTGCTTCGTCTCATGGCACTGAATAAAAACAATGCGCTAATCATGGGAGAGACGGGTGTTGGCAAGTCCGTCATCATCAGTCAATTTCTTCAGCGTATCTGCGCCGAGGAGGCCGTTAATCCTTCTTCAGGCGCCGGACTTCAGGATGGTGACCTGCAATCAAGCGAGTCGATTAGTGATCGCAAGCCATCTCTGCACCGCGGGACGAGCCTTCGCTTCAGTCGTTTGCGCAACAATCGATCAAGCGAGTTCACGCACGCGATCATTAACTATTCTGCGCAAACGCATCCGCACAACGTCTCGGAAATTCTCGAGGCCAACTTGGAAAAGAAGCGCAAAACACTGCTTGGCCCGCCCGGTGGGAAGCGAATGCTTCTCTTTGTTGACGATCTCAATATGCCCACGCTCGAGACATATGGCGCACAGCCGCCGAACGAGCTTCTCCGCCAGATCGTCGACCAAGGCGGCTTCTACGACACCGAAAAATTGTTCTTCAAGTCCGTACTTGATGTTAATATCATGGCAGCCTGCGCCCCACCCGGTGGCGGTCGTAGTCACGTACCAGCACGCCTGCTTCGTCACTTTAACACGCTCTGGATGCCGCAACTTGCAAGCTCGTCGCTCCAGTCGATCTTTGAAGCTATACTTGGAGGTTTTCTCAACGCAGAGCTTCCGGTATATGCGGAGTTGGCAGCGCCGCTCGTACGAGCGAGCATCATGGTGTACGAGAGTGTGCTCAAGGAGATGCTCCCCACTCCAAGCAAGAGTCATTACACCTTTAATCTTCGCGATCTAAGCAAGGTCGTTCAAGGTGTTCTCATGGTGCGCGCTCCGGCATGTCAGGACAGAAACACGCTGCTGCGTCTTTGGATGCACGAAGAAGCGCGTGTCTTTCGAGACCGCCTTCTTTGTGTGGAGGACCGGACCTGGTTTGACAAAACGTGCGCGAACGCCCTTCGAGTTTTTGTGACAGGATTGGAAGCTGCTACACCAGAAGGCTCCGAGCAAAGCGCGCTCGTGTTTGGTACCCTAAAGCAACAGGATTCACGCGCGTATGAGCTCGTTGCAAGCTCCTGGGAAGAGGTGACGGCTCTTGCGGGGCTTTTGACCGATCATCTCGATGAGTACAACATGACATTTCCAACACGGATGGATCTGGTCTTCTTCCGCGACGCCATTCTTCACGTTGCGAGAATATGCCGCGTGCTCTCGCAGCCGCGCGGCAATGCTCTGTTGATCGGCGTGGGCGGCTCGGGTCGACAGAGTCTAACTCGTCTAGCCACTTTTATTTGCGGATATGCTTGCGAGGCGATCGAGATGACACGAGGATACGGGCCTGCAGACTTCCACGAGAGCCTTCGGGGAATCCTGCTGCAGACAGGCTGCGAAGAAAAGCATGTGACTTTTCTTTTTAGCGACACGCAGATCGCGCACGAGAGCTTTTTGGAGGATATCAACAATCTTCTCAATTCTGGTCAGGTTCCCAATCTCTTTGAGCCAGAGGACAGGGAGAAGATACTCAGCGCGATGCGCCCTATTGCAAAGGCCAAGGGGCGCTCCGAGGCCCGCGACGATTTGCTAGCACTCTTTACAGATCGTGTTCGGGAACAGCTGCATATCGTACTTGCGTTTTCGCCAATCGGATCTGCTTTTCGTGCACGGTGCCGCAAATTCCCGTCTCTGGTAAACTGCTGTACAATTGACTGGTTTGATCCCTGGCCTCAAGATGCGCTCTACTCGGTGGCACGTTTTTTTCTTATCCAGAACGATCGTGCGTTAGGTATTGAGGCGTATGTGGATCCGCTGTGCCAAATGTGCGTACACATTCACAAATCTGTTGAAGAAGCAAGTGTCGCCTTTCAAAAAGAGATGGGCCGCTATAATTACACAACGCCAACATCATATTTGGAGCTGATCCGCGCATACAAATCGATGCTAGCGCAGCAGCGCGAGGCCGTGTCACAGCGCCTTGCGCGGTATCAAAACGGACTCTTTAAGCTCAAAGAAACCGAGGAGGTAGTGGCAGGTCTACAGGAGACGCTCACAGATCTTGTCCCGAACCTTGAAAAGGCCCAAGCAGACACTTCTGCACTGCTCGAGCGCCTGGCCGCCGACCAAGAGGTTGCTGACGCTGCCAAGGAAGTGGCTACCAAGGACGAAGCCGTTGCTCAGGAGGTGGCAGCGGAGGTCAACAAGATCAAGGTCGAGTGTCAAACTGATCTCGACGAGGCAATGCCTGCGTACGAGTCAGCCGTTCAAGCGCTCGACCTTCTCGACAAGAAGTCGATTCAGGAGGTCAAGTCCTTTGCGCAACCGCCAGAGCTTGTTGCGTTCACAATGGAGGCCGTATGCATATTGCTTGGTGTGAAGCCAGATTGGGCGTCCGCAAAGAAGGTGCTCAACGATCTCAACTTTTTGCAGCGGCTCATCGACTTTGACAAGGACAACATTGACCCCAAAAAGATCCGCAAGCTCGCCAAATATGTCAATGAGCCGGACTTTAATGCCGAAAAGATGAAGTCCGTCTCCAGCGCAGCCTGTTCCCTTTGCATGTGGGTGCATGCAATTGTCAAGTACGATTCTGTCTGCAAGAATATTGCACCGAAGAAGGCTAAACTCGCAGAGGCTGAAGCAAATCTTGCCACGGTGGAGAAGGAGCTTGCACAGAAGCGTGAGAACTTGAGCGCCATTACGGCCAAGCTCGAGGCCCTGCAACTGCAGTATGACGAGAGTCTGCAAAACAAAAAGGACATCGAGGCCAAGGCACAAAACACAGAGGTTCAACTTGAGCGTGCGCAGAAATTAATCTACGGCCTCGCTGACGAAAAGGTACGCTGGACAGAGCTCGAGGCAACCTTGCAGGTTGATTTAAAGAACCTTGTGGGTGATATGATTCTCGCAACGGGCAGTATCGCCTACCTTGGGCCCTTCACGGCGAGCTTTCGCGCGCGTCTTGCAAAGGGCTGGGCGCAGCTTTGTCGCAAGAAGAACATTCCAGTGCAAAACACGGAAGTGTCCGTCGAACAACTGCTTGCAGACCCGGTTGCGGTGCGTCAATGGCACATCGACGGTCTTCCTGCAGATCGCTTCTCGACAGAGAATGGCATTATCGCCACGAGCGCGCGTCGCTGGCCTCTTCTCATCGACCCACAGGGTCAAGCCAACAAGTGGGTTCGTAACACGTATGCGCAGCAAGGTGATGGCGGGCCAGGAAAGGACGCGAACGAATTGCAGGTTATTAAGCTTTCCAATAGCGACTTTTTGCGTTCGCTCGAGAACGCAGTACGATTCGGAAGCCCGGTGCTCCTGGAGAACGTTGGTGAGACACTCGACGCGACGCTCGAACCCATTTTGCTCAAACAAACCTTTAAACGGGCTGGCCAGCTTATGTTACGCATTGGCGACAGCGACGTTCCTTACTCGGAGGACTTTAAGCTCTTTATCACGACCAAGCTGCCTAATCCGCACTACATGCCCGAAGTCATGGTTAAGGTGACGGTCATCAACTTCACTGTGACGCTTTCTGGGCTCGAAGACCAGCTCCTGGTGGATGTTGTGCGTTGTGAACGCCCTGACCTGGAGCAAAAGAACGACGAGCTTGTGGTGTCCATTGCCAATGACAAGCGCGCGCTCAAAGATATTGAAGACAAGATTCTCCAGATGCTCGCGAACTCGTCAGGAAATATTCTCGATGACGAAGAGCTCATCGAGGAACTTGGCAAGTCGAAAATTACCTCGCAAGCAATTTCAGCCCGCATGGACGAAACAGCTCTGACGACGGAGGAGATCAACGCTGCAAGAAATGTATACCGACCCGTGGCGAAGAGAGGGTCCGTATTGTACTTTGTTGTTGCATCTCTTCCGGCCATCGACCCGATGTACCAATTTTCACTGCAGTACTTTTCCAAGCTGTTTGTGCTCGTTATCGAGTCCGCAGAGCAGGAGTCTGACGTTGCTCGGCGGATTCTTCAGCTTCTCGACGTCATTACGGCAAAGGTGTATGCCAATATTTGCCGTGGCTTGTTTGAGCGGGACAAGCTTGTCTTCAGCTTCAAGATGGCCGTGGAGATTTGGCGCAATGACGGGCGCATTCCCGAAGTGGAGTGGCGTCAGTTTTTAATGGGCTGCCTCGAGCCAGAAAGCGGATCAGCTGCAGGAACACAAGAAAGCGCCGCGGATCCACCCGAGTACCTTCCAGACAAGCGGGCTTGGGTGGAGCTCTGCGCATGCGATGCGCAGATGCCAGCCTTCACGGGCCTGCTTGCTTCAATGCAAGATGAAAACGATGGCGCGGCCTGGGCAGACTGGTGCGAGGCGGAAAGTCCGCATGAATGCGAGCTTCCGGGCGACTGGGAGTCGCAGGTGAGCCCATTCCAGCGGTTGCTGCTTGTTCGCGCCTTGCGAAAGGAGAAACTGCGGGCTGCAACCTGGCACTTTGTGGCCAAAGCGCTGGGACCTTCGTACGCTGACTCACCACCATTCGATCTTCACGGCGCGTACGCCGACTCAACCGCCGTGACACCGATCATTTTTATTCTCTCGCCTGGAGCAGATATAAATGACTACTTTTCAGAGATCGCTCGAGAGTGCGGCAAGAGTGGCACGAGAACAAAGATGATCTCGCTGGGTCAAGGGCAAGGGCCCATTGCAGAGAGACTCATTGTGGAAGGCCGTGAAACAGGTGACTGGGTATGTCTTCAAAACTGCCATTTGGCGGTGTCCTGGCTTTCGCGCCTCGAGCAATTGCTCGAAGCTGTGGATCCGCAACAAGTGCACCCAGAACATCGTTTGTGGCTCACTTCTGATCCGAGTCCAAAGTTTCCAGCGGCTGTCTTGCAGAATGGTATCAAGATTACCAATGAGCCCCCTCGCGGTCTTCGAGCAAACATGGCGCGCAGCTTTGCCGACCTCAGCGCCGACGAGTACCTTACTGGTTCGTCCACTTGGAAGCGTCTGCTATACGGCCTTGTCTTTTACAACGCGCTCATTCTAGAGCGTCGTAAATTTGGTGCTGTTGGGTGGAACATACCGTATGGATGGATGAACTCGGACTTGAAAACGGCCATGATGCAACTCAAGCTGTACCTTGCCGAGAGCGACTTGAATGGGGATGAGGTCCCGTTCCAGACTTTGCTCACTATGGTGGGAGACGTGACGTACGGAGGTCGCATCACGGACCGAATGGACCAGCGTACAAACCGTTCTATCCTCATGCAATTTTTCAATCCTGAAATTCTTGCTGATGGCTACTCGCTTGTGGGCGACGCCGAGGGAATAAAATCCGCGCCGTCATCTTCATCGGTGCATCAGCCTGGGGTGTACGAAGTCAAAGCAGGCGAATCGCTCGAGATTGTCCAGTCGGCAATTGCCAATCTCCCTTCCACGGACCGACCTCCTCTCTTTGGACTGCACAGCAATGCGGATATTACCTTTCAGCAAAACGAGACGAACGAGATGCTCGCAACGCTGATTGCCTCTCAAGTTGACGGTGGCGAGGCAGGCACGAGCGGGTCCGGAGATAATGATGATCTTGAGGAGGCAGACACGTCGGATCCCCAACCGACGGAGCAGGAAGACGGAATGGAGGCCGGCGCAGAAGGCGACAATGAGGTCGTGGCGCGTCTGGCAGGACAAATTCTTGAGCGTGTGCAGCGCATGCCGCACCTCTCGCGAGATGACCCTAACGCCTCTCCGGATACCTTTGCGCTTCTCGATGGACGAGTAAACTCCCTGGGTGTCTTTCTGCACCAGGAGATGACTCGCTTTGAGCATTTGCGGGCATGTGTGGAGTCTTCTTTGCATGAGCTCGACAAGGCTACACGTGGACTGGTGGTTATGTCGGCAGAGCTCGAGGACATGTTCCAGCGGCTTTGGTATCAGCGTGTCCCTGCTTCCTGGCATGCAGCGGGTTATCCGTGTCTTAAGCCTTTGGGAAGCTGGACGAACGACTTTCTCGCGAGGCTTGACTTTTGCCACTGCTGGCTTACGCAGGGACCGCCAACCTCGTACTGGATCTCGTCGTTCTTCTTCCCACAGGGATTTATTACGTCTGTCTTGCAGATGCATGTGCGCAAGACACAGACGCCGATCGACGTTCTAACCATCCGCACGCACCTGACGGCTATCGGATGCGGGTCTGACGTTGATGGCGGCCCTAGTCTTGCAGGCGTACGAGCGCCCAAGCACGGTGTTTACATTCATGGTCTCTTTATGCAGGGTGCCCGCTTTGACGCAGAGAGGTCGATGGCGATTCAGGAGTCGTTCCCGAAGGCTCTCTTTGACGAAATGCCACTCATCAATTTGGCACCCTCACGAACTGACGTGGCGGAGGATGAAGAGGAAAAGGAACAAGCTGGGGGTCTTGGGACAAGAAACGAATTCACCTACAGCTGTCCTTTGTACAAGACCTCATTGCGTGCGGGAACGCTCTCCACCACAGGCCACTCCACCAATTTTGTCATTGCGCTGGACATTCCATCACAAGTGGACCCAAATCACTGGGTGCGCCGGGGCGTCGCGCTCTTGACGATGCTAGACGACTAGACCTGAAAAGATGACCTTGGACACACCACACACGAGATAACTTTTGCAGATTTTCCTCTCTTGCTAATAAAAACAAACAAAAAAGAATCATGAGGTGGTTACTCTTTCCGATGTTCTTGGCGATGAGGTACTGCCGGCTATGTAATTTAGAGACATACCGGAAGATCTGGCACGAATTTCTTGCTTGTTTGGCATGGCGTCCGAGTTCTTCGAAATGAATCATGTAATGGGAGCTCACACACGGTATAGGAATACAACAAATACATAAAAAGAACGACAATCTACGCAAGGACCTCCCGAATAGACTTGGCCACGTGTGCGGCCTCAGGGAGATGCAAGACACAGGGTTTGCCAAGCGGGGCCGCGCACGCAAACGTTGAGTGAGGTGCGGGATTCTCTCCTGTGAAAACGTGGGTCCAGTTTCCTTCTGGAATGTAGCATGGACGTGAAAACTTGTTCGCGCTAAATACAGGACACACGAGAAGGTTCGAACCAAGCAGGAACTGGTCGTGCGCCTTGCGTGCGCGAGGATCATGAGGGAATTCCAAAAACAAATGCCGCGCCAGCGGGGCACCCGTTCTGTAGGCCAGCTGCATGAGAGGCTTCTTCACCAGCGCAAAGAGCTCGCGGTGCAGACGGGCAAATCGCGCAAAGTGATCAATGACTTCCGGATCGACAGCCTGCGCAGAAATGTCAGGAAGCACGCCTTCATGCGTTCGGAAGACTGCATCGGAAAAGACATTCATTTCAGCCCAGCGCATAAAGAGTTCTGGAGAGCGCTTGACGCGAATCACGCCAAAGCGGTCAAACATTGTATACCCGCCAATGTCGCTGTGCGAGAGACTGAAGCCAGAAAAGCCAGCAGAGAGAACACCCGTGAGAGCGCTGCGCATGCCGTCGTGGTGATCAAAGGTTGTCATCTGGTCTCCCATCCACATGAGCGTGCTGGCGCCTGGCGATTGGCCGCCAGCAGCACGCATGAAGAAGACAGCATTTTCGGCTAAAAACTCGTTGGCCTCAATCGCCTTGCGGCAGGTCTTGGCCCAAAGCACGGGGAATTCGTTGTGCATTGAATTTGCGGCACCCGAGTGCAGCGTCGCATCGAGCGGGAGAGATTCGGCAAAGTCAGCCATAAATCCCAGAACGCCATGCACGTTATCGAAGCTGTCCGAGGCGCGAAGCATGCGCTTGAGAATGACTTGGTCAACATACCAATCCTGGCAGCGCGGATTTGTGAGATCAATGGTGGCAAAGGTGAAATCTGGTGTGGCGCTGGGCTGGATCTGCACAGAGTGGCCGTCGGCATTCTTGATGAGGCAGTTCTCTGCCAGAGCCTCCTGATAGAGCGTGACGCTCTCGTTTGAGGCGCCGCCCGTATTGGCAAGGTAGGCGTTGATGTACGAGAGGACGTAGATCTGGTCGTCTGCGAGTTCGCGAAGGAGAAGATCCCACCCCGGATAGTGGGCGTGAGAGACCTCCCAGTTCCATTGCAAACGACGACCAAAGTCCGTCTCGCGCTTCCCGGTCCAGTCCTGGAGCCAAAGCGCCGCGAGCGGAACCTGAGCGGCTTTGAGCGTTGCGACATGGTTGCGAACTTTTTCCGTCCCTCCTTGAAGCCCGAGAATTGCGCCATTGCCAACCCAGTCGGGAAGGGGGCGCATGCGACCAGCGTGCTCGCGCGTGTACGTTTCAATGATTTTAAGTGGCGAGCTTCGCACCACGAAGGCGCCTTCGACACTTGAAGCATTGACCTCAACTGTGATGGCATCGGGACGGGTCAGGTCAAAGAGCGCAAAATCTGTCGTGGAAAGATACATGGAGCGCATGGCGCTTGTGAGGTAAAAGGGGGCCGGCGCATAGGAAGTTTGCCAGCTCCCTGCAGCGCGCTTGACGAAAAAGTTGATCAAGTACGAAATGGGCTGAAGACCACGCCCAATGCCTTGTTCCTGCGTGAAGATTGGCACGCACCCTCCCTTCATGTCCATGTACGAATACTGGATTCCAAAACCGTAGACACTTTCTGCTGCGGACGACTGATGCCGAAAATAGGCTCGGCGAAGGGGTGAATTACGCGCAGAACCGTCCACTTCGCTTTCGCTGGCAAGGGCTCGCGCAGAAAAGGAAATGTGATCAGAACCAGATGCCTCGAGACGAAATTCGTACGGGATTTCAGCCGATGCAGCAACGTCCACTTTGCCCTTCGTGTCTTTATTGCCATCACGCCGCTGAGGTTGTGCAAAGACGAGAACGCCCCGAACGCTCACTGTGAGGTCTGAGGAGCGCTCGATGGCATCGATGGTTTGACGTACACTAAGGTCATGCGCGAGGTCCTGGAAAGCGTAAAGGCCCATTTCTTCATCATTTGGTGCCGCGAAGGATCCTTGTCGGGCGCCCACAAAGAAAGCCTCGGACGGCAGATTGGCAAATACACTACGACGCGCAGGCCCGGCGGTCAGCTCCAGCGTGCCACGTGCAGCGTCGACCTGGAGTTGGAAGGCGCCGAGCTCGAGAGAGGTACTGTTGACGCGAATTTCGAGGTCGCTCGGCGTTTGGAGCTGAGCAAAGCACTGCGCGTCCGAAGCCGAGGTCTGGAAGACAAAGGCAAGGATTCCGATTGCCAAAACGAGAGCTGCATAGTTGTGCGAGGCATCACGGTTTCCGCCCTGATCTCCGTCCCGATCAGCACGCTTGGATTGCGACGTCGCAGCTGCTGCGAGGAGCGCACACGAGAGGCCCATGCAGGCGGTGGACATGCGGATGGCGTTGAGAGAGAGCGTAAAGTCTGGGTCCACCACGATGGATGCAAGAACGCCTGCACAGAGCCCTGTCGTGGAGATTGTGCCCGCAAGACTGAAGGCATGGGAGGCGATGAGTCCTGCGCTCAGCACGGCGCTGACAAAGAGCATTGTCACTGCGAGCACAGAGCTTATTGACACCATTTCGATGGCCTCGTGCGGGTACACAGTCAGGCCTACCATGGTGTGAAGCACGAAAATATGGTCCAGCAGGCCGCCTCCGAAGCAGAGTGCTGCCGACGCCGCGCACGCAGCAGCGGCAAGGGACCTGAGCGACGCCATGCTGCCCGAGCTTTCCTCGGCTGCTACCTCGACGTCTTCTCCTTCTGCTGGCCCCCTCCCCCCTGCTTCTTTCTCCCTCCTCGTCGTCCTTCACCGGAGGGGTTTCCGACTTGGTCGATTTGGTCTAGCTAGGCCTGCCTCCCTAGGGGCTTTTCTTCTCCTTGCCGAGTCTCTTGCCCAGGGTCCAGCCGCTGGCTTGCGCCCCTTCGGCAAAGTTCGCCGTTTGCTTCACCTCGCCGGGCCTCGCGCTGCGCTGCCCGGCGCCGTCCTGCTGCTTGGCGCGCTTGCTTGGGCGCTGGCGCGACTCGGGTGTCCTCGCCGGGCCCTGGGGCCCAGCTAGTGCGCGCGCTACGAGTCTCCTACCAGGGCCAGGCAGCCCGTCAAGTTGCGAGCCGCTCAGCTTGCAGCTTGCAGCTGCTGCAGGCTGCACGCTGGCCGCGCTCGATCGATCCCCGGCAGCGGCGGCTGCTGTGCTGCTGCTGGTTGGCACGATCATGCCAAGCCAGGCCGAGCCGCGCCACGCCACGCCAAGCCAAGCCATGTCGTGCTACGCTATGCTATGCTATTCCATGCTGTGCTATGTCCCAGAACCACCATGGCCTCGCATCGCATCGCTTCGCTTCGCAGCGCTCCGCATCGCATCGCATCGCAGCGCAGCGCATCGCGCCATGCCATGCCATGCCACGCCATGCCATGCCATGCCTCGCCATGCCTCGCCATTCCATGCCTCGGTACAAACAGTGTGGACCGTCGGCCCGGCCGCACCCATCGCGCCAGCCGGGCGTGCGCATGCATCTCCTCTCCCCTCCTCTCCTCTCCTCTCCTCTCGCCTCGCCTCGCTCGCATCTCGCCTCGCCTCGTCTCCCGTCTCGTCTCGCTCCTCTCGCCCGCCTCGCCTCCCGCGCCTCCGCCCTCCGCGCCTCCCGCGCCGCCGCCTGCGCCACGCGCCGATCTCGGCCGCCGCCGCGGTCCACCAGGGGCGAGGCGAGCGGGAGCGGCTGGCACGCGAGGGGCACCCGCCTGCCTCTGCGCGCGCTCCGCGGCCCGCGACGATGGCGCCCTCGACGGGCTTGTACGCGCCGGCCCCGCCGCGCGCCGTAGTGCCGATGAGGGACTGCGTCGGCTACCCCCTCCGCGAGGTTCGTCGCCGGGCCTGGGGGCGTGTCCACAAGGTGCGGAAGGGGTGCATCCTGCGATAGTCGTTTTTTAAGGTGGTTGTTTACGGGAAAGGTGAGAAAGATGCGATGGACACTTGGGGAGGAGGATGGAAAGGAGGTAAGGTGGGTAGGAGATCCAGCATACGATGATCATCCCTCGAGCAGAACAAGAAGCACGCGACGACCTCGTTGCTGCGCAGATCAGGTACGTGTCCGGCGCTTCGAGTCGCGCGCTCGCTCGCTGGTCGGCTGGCTGGCTGGCTGGCTGGCTGATTGGCAGGCTCGCGTGCTCGGCCGCCCGCGCGCTGGCTCGGCCGCTGGCTCGGCTGCTCGAAGGCCAGGTCGCGCAGAATACACGTGGAGACAGAATCGCTCCCCCGTGCGCACTCAGGTGCGCAGAGTCTTGCACAACAACGGCTTCTGCCGCTAACCAGGGCTCGGCGTGGCGCAGCGTGAGCGGGGGCGAGACAGTGCGGCGAGGTGGCGGGGAGCGAGGACCCCGCGTCGGGGCATCCTCAGCGGTTGTTGGAGGGAGTGCGCATCGAGAGAGATGATGAATATAGACTGACAGATCCGACGCTCGTCGGCTTTCCCGTTCGTTCCCTTGTTATGTCCGCGCTCGCGACGATGGTTGGAAAACGTGTAGAAACCCGCGCGGAGACTACACTTGAGTTGGATCTTACAAAACAAAAAAGAGACAATGTCGCAGCGCATCGTCGTTTGTTCTGGGTACTTTGACCCGATGCACTTGGGCCATGTCGAATACTTGCAAAAGTCGCGCGACCAGGGCGACAAGCTGATCGTGATTGTGAACAGCGACAAGCAGGCCAAGATGAAGAAGGGGCAGTCGTTCATGGCCGAACAGGAGCGTGTGCGCCTCGTGCGCGCTCTGGACTGTGTCGACGCTGCTATCATTGCTGTCGACGAGGATCGCACGGTGTGCAAAACCCTGAGCCTTTTGCACCCGGACGCTTTTACCAACGGCGGCGACCAGACGAACGAGTCGATCCCTGAGGCTGCTGTGTGCTCAAAGCTTGGCATTGAGCTCGTCGATGGTCTTGGTGGCAAGGTGCAGTCGAGCTCGTGGCTCCTCGCGCGGAGCCGGGGCGAGTCCGTCAAGATTAAGGCCGACCCCAACGAGTAAAGCCGCCACTTCGTCATATCTGCGTCCCGCGTCGGTCTTTTCTCTTCGAAAGAATTTTGAGCCACTTTATCTGCGCTTGAGCACTCGACATTTTCGAGTGGCCCAAAGCCCAAGCGTGTGAGTGTATTGCAAGATCCTGTCGAGAGGCAAGACGATGGGGAAGGAAGCCAGTATCCCACCCGTTGTCAAGGGCGCGCGGGAGGGTCGCGTGAGACCTGGCAAGCCCTGCCAAACCGACTTCACGTGGCCTCTCGTTTCCACTTTCTTCCTCCTCTGCCTTTTCCTCTCTCTCTATCTCTCACTCACCTGCTCTGCTCTGCTCTGCTCTGCCCACGTCAGTTCGTGGCACCTCGAACGTCGAGAGGTCGCGCACCGAAAGAAAGAGCACCGTTTAGGCTTCTTACTCTACTACGTACTTAAAGACTTGAAAGGAAGAAAATGAAATTTACAAAGAAAAAGAACTACTCAACTTGGACGATCAATCATCATGCGCGTCAACGAGATGGATGGATGTATACACGAAGAAATAGCGCGCTGAGTGATGCGACATGACATGGCTCCCCGCCATAAAAACAGAGGTGAGAAAAGAAAGAAAGGAAAAGAACGCAAAGCGCCATCGAGATCGAGGGTAATGGTCGCGTGATCTCAACACGCCAGCAAAAAAATTCCCGCTGGAAAAGGAGGGCAATAGGAAGAAGAATGGAATAGAGAAAAATGGACCGCCCGCCTAAGAAGAGCACGAAAAGAAGGCAACGCCTGGCTTGCGACGATGGCTCTCGGGAACACGTCGGTAGTAGGCGGCCTCGAGATCCGGGTGTTCGTCGTACGGCGTCTCAAACAGCTTTTGCATGGTGCGAAACGGGCCGTAGTCCTTGTTTTCGGCAGCTTCGTAAGCTTCCTTGAGCATCCATTCGCGCGGCACGTACTTGGGGTTATTGGCACGCATGGTGGCGAGACGCTTTTCTTCAGACATGTCAATGTCGGCATGGACCAGGACGAGCCACTGCGTAGCCCAGTTCTCGAGAGCCTTGCGCTGCTCCGCATCGAGAGGCTCGTAGGCGGCACGCTCTTCGAGCATGGCGACGAGGTCCGGAGCATTCTGGCGACTGATGACCTCGTTTGTGACATTCGAGAGCTCGCGAAAGAAAATCGTGTAGTCCATGTTGATGAGTGCCGGGTAAAGTGGCTGCCACAAATCCTTTTCAAGGCTCTCCTCGTCGTCACCAGGGCGAGCACTGGCGCTGAGGCCGAGCTTGCCACGAATCATGGCGTTGCGTTCCTCCGCAAGCATGGCTGGGTACCCGTCGCGCACAATCTCCTTGGCGCGAGCCAGGACATCAGGGTCACCCTCCTCCAAAAGAGGGGTGATGGCCTGAGCAAAGGTGGCAACATTGACCTGAGCGGCAACGCGTTGGCGCTCAAAGCCGAACTTGCGATCCGGGTCACTCGTGAACGGGGTCCACAGCGGGTGGTACGACTCGATGAAACCAAAGGGGCCATAGTCCATCGTGAGTCCGCTAAGAAGACAATTGTCCGAGTTCATGTTTCCTTGCACGTAGCCGACCCGGTTCCAGGCGGTGGCGAGGTGCGCTTGGCGCCGGGCGAGGACCGCGAGCATATCTACGAGGACTTCGGGCCAGCCAGACTTGATGCGAGGGACCAGGTTGGGAAATTCAATGCGAATGCAATGCTTGAGAAACTTTTCGAGGCCTTCCTTGGCACCCTCCTCGCCGCGGACAAGTCGGCGCATGTAGAGTTCCGCTTGGCCAACACGCAGAAACGAACTGGCGGCACGGCACGTGATCGCGCATCGCTCCTTGCGCATAGTATCGGGAGGGAAATCGTAGTTGGAGGCCGGGACGGTATCACGGTACCAGGCACGCGGCACGGTCTCGACTTCGGAGGCAACGAGGGAAACGGCGCGAGTGGTTGGCACCCCCAAATGGTGCATTGCCTCGGAAACGAGGAACTCGCGGACGCTGGAGCGCAGGACGGCGCGGCCATCAAAATTACGAGCAAACGGCGTGGGTCCGCATCCCTTGAGCTGAAGCTCCCAGCGTGCGCCGTCGGCGCCCACGTACTCGCCAATCGAGCATGCGCGGCCATCGCCGTAACCCTTGCCGTTGAAGGGGTCGGGCGACTCGATGGGTTGACCGAAGACAGAGACGGCGTACGGCGTGCACCAGGAGTCGACGCCCTTGGTGTCTGCCGAAAAGAGGTCGAGAAAGTCCTCGCTGTCGATCATTTCCTGTGAGAGGCCGAGACGCTCGCTCATGTCCTCGGAGATGGCGATTCGGTATGGCTGGTGGAGCGGGGTGGGTTCAATGCGCACATAGTGGCCCGTTTCAACGGGGCGGGACTCTCTGTTGGGGAAGAGCTCGCGTTCGCGCGGGTCTGCGTCCAGGTCTTTGAGCAGCGAGTTATCGCGGCGGCCCAGAAAGGGTCCCAGCACGCCCTTGGTGATGGCGGCGTCGTCTTCGGCCGCCATTTGGTGGAGCAGCGTGGCCACCCCTCGCTTCGGCACGATCTCCGGCGCGGGCGGCGCCGCGAGCGAGGCCTGCGTCCTCTTCTGCGCCTTTGCTCCCCGCTCGCGAGGCTGTACGCTGCGCAGCTGCCTTCCGAGTCGAGCAAGGCGGTCTGCCTGTCGCGACATGCCTCTTTTCTGCGTCCGTCCGATACTCCGCTGCTTGCTTGCTTGCTTGCTTGCTTGCTTGCTTGCCGCCTCCGAGACGGCGTCTCTCTCTCTCTCTCTCTCTCTCTCTCTCTCACGCACTCACGCACTCCCTGTTTGTTATTTTTTTCTTTATTGTCTCGCTTCCGCTCCCGGCCAAGAATGAGCGAGCTAGCGACAGCTCGCTCTCGGCGCTCGGCTCTTCGCGGTCGCTCGGCTCTTCGCGGTCGTCTTGGCTCTTCGCGGTCTTGGCGACTCGGACGAGCTCGGGTTTGGTTTTTGCTGGCGAGAAGGTCTTTGCGGGTTTGCTGCGATTTGGTCATCACCAATTCCTTGGTTACTCCTTCTTCGCCTCTCCTGCTCTTTCATATACCGCTACGTACATATACATTCTGTCTGCCTGAAAAGCTCTGCTGCAAATGAACAAGCAAGTTACAAGCAAGTAACAGCACGCACCAGCAACTGCAAGCTTTCGCAGCTCGCAACCCGCCAACAGAGCCAACTCGCCGTGACGCGCGGGGGACCTCCTGGACGTCCTCTCCACTGCCAAAAGCCAACATGCACATCACCTCCTCCTCCTCCTCCTCCTCCAAGACCAGCTCCAATGAACGAACTCTCTCCCCGAGGCCCTCCTCTTCCACGGCGTCACCGCGGTCCTCGGTGTGCGGTGACGCGAGCGAGCGAGCGACCAAGGCGAGCGACATGGCCAGCGGCAAGGCCGTGCGCGCCGTGTGCACCTCCTCCTCGCGCCCCGACCCTCGCGGCGCGCGGCGCGGCGCGGCGGGGCGACCAGCACGCTCCCGGCGGGCGGCGCGAGGCGGCCGTGCACGTGCTGGAGCGCCTTGTGCTGGTCCTCTTGCTGGTCGCGGACGCGGGCGGCGGGCGGGCGGGGCCACCCGGCGCAGGCATGTGCACCAGCAGCAGCCGCGCCTGCGAGCCAGAGCAGGCGCCCGCGGCCGGTAACATCGCACGCCGCCGCGTCGTGGCCTTGGGTCCGCGCGCGCGGCGCCTGCAAGGGTGGTGCGGCTCGCACCGACACCGCGGCATCGCGGCGCGCCGCAGCATTGGCCGCACCGCATCCGCATCCCCGAGCAGAGCAGAGCGAGCAGACTGGTCTCACCGCCGCGCCGCGCCGCGCGCAATGCGGCAGGCCATCGCGGCAGCTCTGCAGCTTCAGGTTGCTGACGCGGAGGAGGACGGGGTCGAGGACGTGGGTTTCATGCTGCTGTTGCTTGCTTGCAGCAGATGCATGCTTGCACGCGTGAATGAATGAATGAATGTACGTCGGGCTTGTGGCCTGACTCAGGCTCCGAGAGATGGAGGGAGAGAAGGAGAGAGGGTTGTGCGCGCGTCCCGGGGCTCGCTCGCGGCGAGCGGGCGGGAGAATCCGCGCCAAGCCGCCACCGCAGGCCGGGGACACTGACCATATATATATATGGTGACTGAAGGCGACGCCTAGCGGTCTACTTGTACCGCTGATGCTTGCCGCGTGTGACTCGAAAGTCAGTTAGCTCCGCATTATGGAACGATGCACTCCCATCGTCGCAGCGGCTAGTTTCGCTGTCGCTGTCGCTGTCGCCGTCACTGTCGCTGTCGCGCGAGACCGCCGTCCGCAGCCGACATGCGACATGCGAGTCGCAGTCGCAGACAATCGAGGCACATCCGCCAGTAACTGAAAAAGAAAGGAGATAGGAAAAATAGGACCGGCAAGCGCAACGCAAGCGCAACGCAAGCGCAACGCAAAGCGAAAAGCACAACGTGGAAAACACGAAGGAAGCCGAAAGCAGTTGCTAGCTGCTACAACAAAGACGAAGCGCAGCACAAATGTAAGCAAAATGCAAACGTAAGCAAACACAGCAAGGCCATGCACGAAGCGCAGAGCTCAAGCAAAGCACAAGCGAAGCGAAAACCAGACGCCATGGTATGCAAATGTAGCACAGGGGATGAAGGCAAGCTTTGTAAAAAGCAAACGCATGGCGAGCTAGCATACAGCAAACGTAACGCAGTTGCATACGTGAAGCACGAAGCACGAAGCATGAAGCACGAAGCATGAAGCACAAAGCACGAAGTACGAAGCACAGCAAGGAGCAAACTCAGAGCAAACTCAGAGCAAACTCAGAGCAAACTCAGAGCAAATGTACAGGAAACTCCAGGCAACCGTATGGCCAGCGGAGAAGCCAGCTGGTGCTAGTGCTGGTCCTAGTACTGGAGCTTAATGCATAGTGCCTAGTACCAGAGCCTCGTGCCAGCACAAGGCGCCAGTGATCAAAATAAAAGCGAGCAAGCAAGAAAGGAAGCACAAGGCTCAAGTGAGAAAAGACGAAACGACGAAAATGAAAAGAATTGACATTCGTTTTTTGATGGCGACGCCAGACTAGACAAGGTGAAGCGTAGTAGGCGCAACGGCTCACGGCATACAAGATGCCAAAGTTCGGATGCGGCGTTGGGTTAACGTGGGTTAAAGCGCGCCCCCTCTTCCGCACCCTGGGGTCTAACCCCGCCACGCGGCTGCTATGAAAAACAGCACTATTTTACGTAACGGGATTGTCATCAGGTGGCAAACTTGTAAGCGGTGAGACGAGTCCTACTACGACAGAACAAAATCCATGGTCCTGGCGGTCGCGTGCCTCCGACTTGCGAACAGACACGGTATAGGCACTCCCTGCAAAAGGCTTTTGAAGGCGGTTCAGATTAGACCACCAGCACTTCCTTAGCTCAGGAGCTCCTTAACGTCGTCCTTGATCGGCTGCTCAAACTTCTCCGGGTGAGGATGGTAGCGCTTGATCGGCTTGCCGTCGGGACTGATGAGGAACCACTCAAAGTTCCAGATGACGTCCTGCGGCACAACCGGGCACCATCCCGCCGTGCGGAAAGTCTTGTTGTTCTGGATGCCGAACGGGTTTTCGAACTCATACTGCGGCGTAGTGTTACGCAGCGGCATGGCGTTGATGAGCGTCTTCCAGAACGGGTGGATGTTCTCGCCTGCGACTTCGCACTTCTCCATCAGCGTGCAGTTGGAGATGAAGCCCTATCAATCGCAATTGTCAAGCATACCAGTCATCCAGCCAGCCAAGACGTACGTTGTCAGTCACTATTTCCTTTTCCGCCCTACTACTACATGTAGTCAGGCATTGCATTGCATTGCGTTGCAATGCATTGTCTGATTTTTGGACTTACCTCACCAGGGCGCACGTGCTTGAGCGAGTTGAGAATCTCCTCCTTGTCGTGGTAGTTCTGGTATCCGTGCTGGTTGCACGGGAACAGAAGCACCTCGAGCTTGTCGCCATACTCCTCCTTGAGATCGTTGGCGAGTTTAAACCCCATGGTCGTCGTGCCTCACGTGGTTGCCACGTTCGACACGAGGACGGCCTTGCCCTTGAGGTCGTCCAGCTTGACGGTCTTGCCCTCAATGAGCGTCTTGGCCTCCATGCCTGCGCCGATGAGCGTGTGCTCGCTCATCTCATACCGGGTCCGCTTGTTGCTCTCCGCCATGGTGCTCAGCCCGCGCCACGAGCTCCCCACCACGCGACTCTGTCGCACCGCCGCGCGAAGCATCTCTCGTCAGCCTCTCGTTCCGCGTCTGCTGCCTCCCTGCCGCCGTCGTCCGCGCCCGCCTCCTTCTCCGCTCATCTCTCTCCCTCTCTCTCTCTCTCTCTCTCTCTCTCTCTCCCTCTCTCTCCCTCTGTGCGTCTGCGTGTCTGTTGGGGCCTGGCGCCCTTCCGACTGACTACCCACCCCACCTCCGCTTGACGCTGCGCCCTCCTTCCTGCTGCACAGCCTCTCGGCGGAACGGATCCGGAACGTTCCATCGCGCTTTGTCTGGGCGTGGAGGCAGGAGAGATCGACCTGACCGCTGGACGGGGTTGACGCAGGCAGGCAGGGTCGTCCTCCGCGCTGGCGAGGGGGGGCCGCTGGACGGGGTTGACGCAGGCAGGCAGGGTCGTCCTCCGCGCTGGCGAGGCTGGCCAGCCAGCCAGCCAGCCAGCCTTGGCGAGGCGAGGCGAGGCCAGCGGCCCTCCTTCTCCGCGTACGCCGCCGGCCACGCGGGTAGATGGGTGGCAGAAACGCGGACGAGGGAGGGGCCACGCCGTGTGGTCGTGCGCGTGCCAGGCACGCAAGCATTCATCCAAGCCGTTCGGTCCCGCCATGCAACCATGCGTGCGACCGCTCCAAGCAGGGCGCACGGGGAGGAGAAGGAGGCGAGGGCGAGGTGGGCGGGCGGTCCGCGCGTGCCGCGTGCTCGCCGCCGCGTCTCTATCCACGTACCTGGTCTCGTTCTTGCAGAGGATGCGGTGATCTGCCACGATTAGGATCTGCCGCCTCTGCCAGGCAGCTGCAGCGTTCTTCGCCATGTTGTATAGGTATATGTACGTATAGTACTAGTACGTATTACAATAGCATCACCGCCATGAATGAATGAATGAATACACCGCCCATGGCGCCCTCGCCGCCCCGGGACGGTTTTGTGGCAACGATCGCTCCTCTGCGCCGGTCTGGGCGCGTCGCTCCGCATGAGCTCGCCTCGGAGAGTCCGAGTCTGAGTCTGCCAGCTTGACAACGCTACGGCCAGGAGTGGGCCGGCGGCGCGTGCGGCGCGCGGCCCTGGGGTGCGTGCAAGGCGCACAACTTGGCATTTGTCAAGGTTAGTGGTGGATGCCATGATGGGACCGGTCGTTGACAGCGGCTGGCTGCTGGCATTGCGAGCGGCAGCGGAGCGCGCGACCGCGCGCACAAGGTACGTTGCAGCTGCAGCTGCAGCCGCAGCGGCTGGCGGCCACGGCTGAGCTGTGCTCGAGGCACGGTCGGGCGGTCGGTCGGTTAAGGTATCTATCTTACTTGTGTTACAGACCAGATAGAAGAAATGATGGAAGACGGAGAAATTGCAATCCCGCGGTGAATGGTGAGTATAGTAGCCTGAGTAGTTCCAGCGCCTCAACGACCGCCAGCAGCGAGGCGACCGACCGACCAGCACTGCACCGTCTGCGGCCACGGCCAGGCCCAAGTGGCTGAGGGTGGTCAACGTGTTGAGGCTGTAAGAACCAAGGCGACGGTGGCTTGACGTTTCCTGGCTGCCAGCCAGTCGCTCACAAGTCACATATTCCTCACAGGCAGGCAGGCAGGCAGGCAAGCACGAGAATACTTGATTGCAGTTCACAGGCGAGCCACGGTTGCGGTTAGTTTTTATTTGCGCAGCCGAAACTCCAAGACAATACAAGACAATACAAGAGAAGAGGAGGCAGGGCCCTGCAAAGCTACGTATGTAGCTCTCTGGCTTGCAGAAGTGAGGTCTGGCTGGAGGACGCAACGAGCAACAGCAAGCACGGCAAGCTGGCTAATCGCGAATCAAGCTCGACGGACCAAAAGAGGGAACGAAGAGTCCCACGGTGACGCGAGGACACGGACAAGGACGAGGACAAGGACAAGAAGAAGAAAAGAGCAAACAGAGGCTGACCCGCAAGCATGATTAGTATTGTACACAGGGTTGAGAGAAGGTGGCTCGTGACTTTCCCAGGCTGCGCGGGCGACCGACCATAGTTGATTTCTGCCCGCGCGGCTGCGCTGCTCCCGATGTCTCAGACCTTGACGAAGTCGTCGCGGATGGGTACAAGATGTAGCTCAAAGCCTAGCCATGGCGAGAAGAGGCTAGGTTCTATCTGCAGTGCTTGCATGCGGGGCCGCTCAGGCGTCGGCGGGGATCTCCTCGGCGGGGGCCTCGGCCTCCTCTGTCTTGGCGGCCTCGCCCTCCTCGGCGGGCGCAGCCTCGCCCTCGGCGGGTGCGGCAGCCTCGCCCTCGGCAGGAGCGGCAGCCTCGCCCTCGGCAGCAGGAGCGACCTCACCCTCAGCAGGAGCGGCGGCCTCGCCCTCAGCAGGAGCGGCGGCCTCGCCCTCGGCGGGCGCGGCAGCCTCACCCTCGGCGGGGGCGGCCTCGCCCTCGCCCTCAGCCGGCGCGGGCGCCTTGGCGGCCTTAATGTACTCCTCGAGCTGGGCCTTTTCGTACTCGTCGTTCACGCCATCGCCGATCTGGGCGAGGAGGGCGAGCGCCTTCTCCTTATCGAGCTGGTTGCCCTCGTGGGCGGCCACAGCCTCGGCGATCTCGTCCTTGGTCTTCTTGGAGCCATCCTCCATCTCGGCAGCCATCGTCTCGACGACGTCGAGAGCGGCCTTGTGGTCCTCCTCGAGGCTGGCGACGGAAACAGCGGAGCCCATGGTGTCTTGAGTTGGTTTCGAGCTGGAGCGCGAGCTGGTCGAGCTTGGCTTGGCTTGGCTTGCTTGTGCTTGTGTGCTTGAGGACTTGTTTGGACTTTGGAGGCCAGGAGTTGCAGGTCTGCTCTCTGCTCTGGCACCTGCAGGCAGGCGCCCGCTGTCTGAAAGCGAAGCCTCCCTTGCTTGCCTTTTTTCACCTTTACAAAGAATTGACAAGGGCCAAGAACGAGACTTTTATCGGTTGTAAATTTCGCTCCGCGCCGCACAACTCCGCGCAGCTCCCCCGCTTTTCCGAATGCGGATAAAGGGAAGGATAGGTAGAGAGAGGGAGGGTGAGAAGCAAGGAAGGAAGCAAGGAAGGAAGGAGGGAGGGAGTGCGGGAGAGAGGGAGGGACTAGAGGCCGCGCCGTGCCGTGCCGTGCCGTGCCGTGCCGTGCCGTGCCGTACCTTGCCGCCGTCTTGAACTTTTTGGGTTAATCTGCAAAGTGAATTCCATTGTTCTGGCTTGCTCTTAAGGAAACTTACAAAGCTAACCATCCATCACCTCACGAGCCAGCCATCCAGCCGTACAGCTGCACCTTCTCCCTGCCTCCCGCCTCTTGCCTCCCTCCCCCTCTGTGGTCCAATGCTTGTGCGGAGGCCAAAGTTGATTGTTGATCCATCTCCGCGCTCTGCAGGCTCCGCGCCATCCTGGTCCCGACGCGTAACGGACCTCTACTCTTTTGGCTACTAGTCCCTGCGCAACCATGGTGCTGCTGTGAACATTGCTTCTCTATAGCTAGCTAGCTAGCTAAGAGCAACTCAACTCGAAGGCAGGCATGCAGGCAGGCATGCAGGCAGGCAGGCCTCCGTCATGCTCGAATTCGACGTGACTCCGGCGTGGCGACGCGGCCGCGCCAGCGCGCGAGCGCTCTCAGAAGTGGATAAATTGGTCCATCGCCAGGTCCGCCCGGCTCCGAGACCGGGGCACCACCGCACTCTTAACGCACGCACGCACTCTTAACGCACGCACGAACGAACGAACGCACGCACGCACGCACGAACGAACGAAGGGAGGGAGGGAGGAAAGAAGGCACAGGACAATCAACGTCAAGAGGACGAGACTACGGAGACATTTCTAGGCAAAGCCGCCCCGCCCCGGCCGACCGACCCAAAATCTGGAAGAAGGACTCGCCGGCTCCGCGCCCATGTCCTTCCAAGTTGGACACGTACGCCGCGCATACGCCCCGTGGCGCACGCTTGGCGCAATTTCGTTCCGGGTCAACAATTTCCCGTCAAAGCAAAGCTTGCTTCAGTTGGCTTGACACACGCACTTCAAGTGCTTCGAGTGAAAGCAAGTCCAAGCTGCTTGGCGCGCTCGCGCTGTCCATTCACGGCGAACAGGCTTGCGCCCGCGTCCAACTCCTGTGGTGCGCGGCCCTTTTTGCCGAGGCCGCGCCATCTTTCATTCTCTCTCTCTCTCCCTCGAGGCTCTCTCTCTCTCTCTCTCTCTCTTGCCACGTGCATTGGCCAAGAGTGAGTGCTCTTTCACATGAGGTGAGTTTCTCTATCGTATCGCAACACATCATCCATTCACGTACGTACATTCCGCGTCGCTTTCCTACGTCAGCATGTTGTTGTAAACCGCCAGTGGAAAAGCGTGCTCGCCATCACTCTCCGCGGCAACTCGGAACCGCGAAGATGGGACAGCTCCTGGCGAACAATTACTCGCGCTTGCGCATGTTTCATGGAAGAAATACCAGATCCGGCCGGCCAGCGATAGATGGAAAATATGCTTCCAAGCGCAACGGGCCACAACTGCAGCCTCCTGCTGCATCGCGGGCGACCATGCCTTTGAACTACCGCATTACCATCTCAAGAAGCTTGCGAGAGAGAGAAAAAAGAAAAGAAAAGACAAGAAGACAATGTAGAGGCCCTGGCCATGGCCGCCGCCTCTGGCTGCCAAATTCGAACGTAACCGATACCTGTGAAGGGTTGCGCAACATGCGTTGCGCAAAATGCGTTGCGCAGATAACCAACCCAAACTCTCTGAAGCTACTGGTCTTTCTTTCTCTCTCTTCCGAGTCTAGGCATAGGCCAAAAAGAGTACACTAGACTAGACTCGAGATGCGGTACGCGCCGAGCTTCAGAACCATTGCAGTCGCTGTCTTCACTGCGTACGTTGCGTACGTAGCGGCACAGCTGCGCACCATCCTAAACCCGGCCGTGGCCATCGCAGACGTTGACCTCTCCCGCACGCCGACATGGGACCCGCTCTGGCCGCCCGGACAGCGCTTCTCCGCCCGTGTGTGGCTCACTGGCACAAGGCCTACCAGCCGCGTAGATCCATCTCCTGACAAAGGTGACTTCTTGCTCTGGTCCTCGCAACGAGACCAGCTGGCTTTCGACACCGAGGCAAGCTTCGCGCTCGACCTTAATCTCACGAGCAAAAACGTTCCCAACCAGCTCTGGTCCCGCCTTGCCCAAGATAAAAGTCTATACGCCGTGTTCTGTCTTTCAGCCACAGGCTCACCAACGCGCTGCGTAGATACGTCGCTCGTCAAGCATCTCGATCTTACCGCGCCACGACCAACTCGGTACCTCGTTGCAGAATGGCCCCTTCTTGGCAGCCTGGTTCCCGACGAAATGCCCGAGGAAACTGCCACTCCGGCGACCCGGAAAAACACACGCATCGGATATTGGACACCGCGCGCATGCGCAAGTCTTGTTGCAGACTGGACACGCTGGCCTAAAGATCTCGCTACTCCTCACATCGTCCGGGCCAACCTGCCCATTGACAGGAATCGCCAAGGCCACTACCTACCCGTCGTCTATGCCGATCAGCTTGGACTTACCAAGGAAAAACTCATTCAGATCAATACCACCAACCATGCGCTACCCTTGCGTCTCGAAATCGGACCCATGTCCATGGCGCGCTGGCAGTTCAATGCCCACATGGAAGAGTCCCTGCGCCTTATGCGTGATCTTGGATCCTCGACAAAAGACATTGACGATCTTCGTCACATGCTTACCGAAACAGATCCGACCCTTCTCGCCGTCACCATGCTCGTCTCTATGGTACATCTTTTGCTCGACGTTCTCGCCTTGCGATCAGACATTTCCTTTTGGTCCAACACAAAATCTACCGCCGGTCTGGCTGTGCGACCCCTCGCCATCGACCTTATCTCGCAAGTCATCATTGCAGCCTATCTCGCCGAGCAGGACGCTTCCCTTCTTGTTCTCGGTCCAAGCGTTGCAGGTATCCTTGTCCAAGCTTGGAAGGTGCAACGCGCCTTTCGACTCCGTCGCAACGAAGACGCAGACACTCACACCTCTGCACTCGATAGCTCCGCCACGCGCACGCTTGCCCTGGCTCTCGCTCCTCTGGTTCTTGGTTACACATTGCACTCGCTTGTACGGGAAAAACATTCTAGCTTCTACGCCTGGGCCGTTGGAAGCCTCGCCTCGTGTGTTTATGCGCTGGGCTTTGTCATGATGACGCCACAGATTTTCATCAACTACAAGCTCAAGAGTGTTGCCAAGCTGCCCTGGGAGTATTTCATCTACAAATTCGCAAACACCTTCATCGATGACCTCTTCGCCTTTATAATTCGCATGCCCACGATGCACCGCGCTGCCGTCTTTCGTGATGACCTCGTCTTCTTCATTTACATGTACCAGCGCTGGATTTACCCTGTCGACTCCTCACGTCGCGAAGATGGGCTTGGCGACGAGACCGACTCGAATGCAACACAATCTTCTAAGCTCAAGTTGCAGTAGTACTTCTGACTACGCGTCTACTTGTGCTCCCAGTCATGCCTGCTCTACCCTCGGACTCAGTCGCCAGCGGCCTCTAACTCCTGAAACAACAATGTAGGCGCGCACTGCTACAATGTGAATGCCTTTTTTTTCTCTCCAGAAATGCAGCATGAATTTGCTACTGGCTGCTTCGTCGCGCCGCATTGCAGCCCGCTTCACGCTGCACTTCATCCCACCCCAACGCCGCCATCGGACCTAGCTCTCTGAAAAGCAGCGCCATATTTCGCTGCTTTTCAGAGAGCTTTTTTTTATTAAATAGGTGATTATGAAATAGGCCTACTTTGATCATTGTGCGTGCGTCTAGCCTTGCTCATCTTCAAGTTCTTGCTAAAACCCTTCACGACCAAAGCATTGGTTTACTGATTCTCAGCTCACTGTCACATCCCAGACTTTTCATATGTCAATCTCAACTCGAAAAGGATTCGTTTGACCGATCATGTAGTGGTAGTACACACCTTGCAAAACAAAAAAAACTTAAAGTAACACGAGACGAGCGCTCTCAGGTTTCAGGTCTGGCTAGAGGCAAAAGAAAAGCTCGGCTCAGCGCTGCCGCCAGGGCAGATGGCGACGCTGCGCGAGCTGCGTGGGCCGCGATGGCGTCAGCCTAAAGGTGGCGTTCCCGGCCGAGGCGACCTCGATGAGGAGCTCGACCGCCGCGCCGCGCTCGCGGCGCGGAAACTTCGCGCGGAAAGACGTGCAAGTGTGGCCACGGACGACACTCTTGGCGCAGGCGTCTCGTCGGTATTTTCGCCACACCTCGAAAAGATACCTCGCTTCTATGTCGCACCCAAACAAAAGAATGTTCCGGCTGGTATTGCCTTTCGCGACAAACCTGGCGCCGTCGCTCGTCTGCTCATCGAAGCCTACCGTGGCACTGGCAAGGAAGTCCTGCTTGCTGCTCGTCTTGCGCGCCGGACACTGGAAATGCTCGAGTACGAGCTACGCAGTCCACGTTCTGACATCTTCATCGACGCCGCAGGCTCCGGGCAAATCGACAAACTACGATCCATGCTCGACGCAGGCCAAGAGATTGACGCACAGCACACAGCTGCAGGGTACTCAGCGCTACATGCTGCTGCAATGTACGGCCATCTAAAAGTTGTCCAAATGCTGGTCCAACGCGGGGCCGATATACACTGCCAAGACCGAGACACGCGCGGTACCCCATTGCACGCAGCTGCAGAAAATGGACAGGCGCCCATTGTGCGTTTTCTCGTCCGAGAGGCCGGCATTGACAAAATGCGAAGGAACTCGTACGGGCTCACAGCGTTTGACTTGGCCCACGAAAATTCGCACGATCTCATCGAGGACACCTTGCGTGAACCCCCCGCACAAATTAATACCACAACCTTGCGCGGCCTCGCCGAGCCACGATCCTGCACGATAGAATGGGACATTCCCGATGACCATGGCGTGGAGATTCAAGATTACGAAATCAGCTGGGTTCCTATTGGAGGCGTTGAGGCAGCATTGTTTCCGGACCGGGCTGAAGCTGTCAACCGTGACGTCATTGATGCGACACAATTTGGACCTAATCCGCATGCCCAGGAGCGAATTGCAGCTTTGGAGGCTTGTTTTGCCAAGAAGGCAGCAAAAGAGGCCAAACTTGAAAGAAAGCGTCAACGACAGCTACGTGCTCAAGCTCGCGCCAGGACCAAGCTCATTGCCTCATCAACTGCGCACCTCGGAATTGATTCGGAAGATTCCGATGACGAAGACGATGATGAGTCAGAGTCCGAGTCAGAATCCGAGTCTGAAGTAGAGGCCGAATCCGGGCTTGGATTTGCGAACATGGCCGAGTCGCAATCTCCCCAGTCTCTCGCAGACTCAAAATTTGATGCGATGCGTCGCAAGGGACCACGCAAGTCAAAGACAGAAGCTAACAATCAGAACTCTACCACGCATACAAGAGGACGATACGCATTGACCGGCATCCTTATGCCCTCGACAGAGTATGCCATATCCGTACGTGCCAAGAGCATTGCAGGCTGGGGCGTGGCAGGAGAGCGACTTCGCGTCACCACCGCACCAGATGTCCCAGACGCCCCTGGCATGCCGCGGCTAGCGCCGACGGGCGCAACATGCGTATCGATCGATCTCGAGTGGAACGCGCCTCCGTGCAACAACGGTTTCGTTGTCGACACCTACGAGCTCGAAGCGCGTCGCGCCAACGACCCTGCATCGACCTTTTTCACCGTCTCTGACTCCATTATTGGTAGCAAAAAGGCGTGCGTAAATGGTCGGTCCGGCAACACCTGGGTGCTCGACGAATTTCGCGTCACCTCGTACACGGCGGAAAACCTAGAGAGCGACACAGCGTACGTCTTTCGCGTGCGGGCAAGAAACAAGGTCGGAGATTCCGCGTTTGGTCCGCAAAGTGTTCCGCTCACAACGCGCCCCCCCGCTCGCGGGGTTTTTGCATCATCAACGACGCTCGAAATTGACTGGTCCGAGAGCATCGACGCCAAGATGATCGATCGAGGCATCGTGCGATGGGAATTGCAGCGTACTGTGCCCCCGAGCGCTCGCGTCGCCGCAATGACGACGACACGCGAGCCTTCGTTACCCGAGGATGAAGAGATGGATGATCTAGCTCTCACCAAAAACGAGCCAAACGTCAAACTCGAAGGCCGCCACTACGCTGAAACACAAGAGGGAAAAGGGGCTGATGACAATGAAGATGACGCCTACGATTGGCGAAGCGCTCCTTGGGAGACAGTGACGACGCAAATCGTCGGCGACGAACGTAGCTTTGTGGTGCGGGATCTGCAGCCAGCAACCATGTATTTTGTACGGATTCGCCCCACGTTTCGCGACGAGGACACCGCGAGATTGCCATGGAAAGAGTGCCCGGTTTCAATTGGCCTAGTGACGAGCATGGCCGTTCCCAACGAGCCCCTTGCTCCAATTGTCAGCAGCCCATCCGAATATGATGGCGAGCTTGCAGACGTGTGGCACGATGCAATTCGAATTACGTGGCGCGTACCGCGTGACAATGGAAACCCAATCTCCAAATTTGGTCTTCGCTGCGCAGATGTAGGGCTTGGCGCGTGGCGGGCAGCGGCTCCTCCGCAAGTGACCTACGTTCCGCAGACTTCGGGTGCAGATCCTGGATACGTGTCCCAAATTGTACGAGGGCTTGACCCCGGTCGAACTTACAAATTTGCAGTTCGGGCTTACAACGACAAAGGCTGGGGACCCTTTTCGTCGCCCAGTCTATCGATCGCAACTCGTCCCTCTGACCCGCCAGGAGCTCCTCACCTGGTGTCGCGAGCAGATTCTGTCATTCGCATCGAGTGGGAGTCTGCAGCAGGACTTGGAAGAGCGCTCAAGGATGGCGAAAGCGACGTGGTGCGCTACGAGGTGCAAAGCAAGATCGTTGAAGACCCGGACAATCGAACCTTCAATATCTGCACGGACTCTTTAGACCCACTCGCGATATGGACGACACCAGCATCGGGCCGCGACATTGCAAGCACCGCAGCCTCTCTCACAGACCTTCAACCGGTGACGGCTTACTACTTTCGCGTACGCATGAGCATTAACGGCCGTTGGACCAATTATTCCAAGCCTTCATCAGTAATACGTACGATGCGGCGCTTTTAAACGTGGAAGCTTCTTTTTTGACCGAGATTGCTGAAATTGAATTTGTAAATTTTTCATTTTTGGTCACTTCTTGCCAGTAAAACGATGTCGAAAAGATTCTTCACATGTCAAGACGAAGGAAAGGGCCTTTCTTGAGAGTATGTATAAAGGTTTTTTTTTTTTTTAGAAATTATCGACCAAGGAATTCACAAGTGCAAGGAAAGAAGGGAGAAAAGAGAAAAGAGATATCAAACGCAGGTGAAAATTTGTGTTACCACTTTGGGTCATGAACAATTTTTACTGCTCGTAGTCCTCGTCGTCCTCATCATCGTAGTCCTCGTCATCCTCATCTTCGTCGCTGTCCTGGTCGGCGTAGGACATGGGCACAGAGTAAATCTGGATGATGGGCTTGTTAGGGTCCTTGAGGAGAACGTACTTGCCAGCGGGATGCTTGTAAATGATGTCGGCGAGCGACTTGATAATGCCCCACATGTTGGCCTCCTGCATGTTGATCTGCGCAGCAAAGTCTTTAGGCTTGTAGCTCTGGGTGGCAAGGATGTTGTGGTTAAAGGGATCCTTGACGCTAGCGCGGCTGACAAAGCCAATTTTCATGTAATCGGCGCCAGCAATAAGTGACTGCGCGGTCCACTTGCCCATCTTGCAAGCGTTGTTCTTGAGCTCAGTGGCAATGACAGCACCACGCGAAGAGTCAATCTTGCTACGCCAGGGAGCAGCGCCAGAAATCTTGGGGTTTGCCTCGTTGATGGCAAAGAGCGTGAGGTAGTGGTTGCCCTTCTTACCAGGGAGGTTCTTGCGCATGTAGCCATGGAGCTCGGTACGGGCGACAAGGGAAAGGTCATCCGAGAGCTTCCACTTGCGGTACTTGTAGGCAAAAGAGGCAGGCTCGGTGCCCTCCTCCTCCTCCTCGGGGTCCCAGAACGGGTTGGGCGCAGGAAAGGTCTTCTTCTTGCCCTCCTTGTCGACAGCCTGCTGCGAAAAGCTTTGGTTAATAGCCGAGGCCTCAATGGAAAGCTTTTCCGGCTGATCGTAGGCAGCAATCGTAAGCTTCTCGTTCTCCTGCGGCTGGCGCTGGGCCATGGTCTCGTTGACCGTGAGCATCTCGAGACCCGAGTCCTCGCGCTTATCGAGGAACATGAGGCCGTTCTCCATGCGCGTAAAGTACACGTCCCAGGGCTTGATCGAGCGCGGCGCAGCCATGAGGTGCGCGAGAAGCTCGTCCGTGGCAAAGAGGACGCGCTCTCCCGAGCCCTTGCGAGCGTATTCCTGTGCGTACTCCTGCATGACAGGATCGTCGATGGTGGTGGTAGCGTTGAATTGCACGTTGTTGAATCGCTTGACCTTTTGTGGCAAGCGCGTGCTCACGCGGTCGAGCTTGTCGTCGAAGCGGTACAAGTGGCCGCAGGTCTTGAGATCCTCGGCCTTGGGGGGCGCCATCTGCAGCTTGGTCAGGGCCGGGAGCTCGAACTGCTCGAGCATCTTCCAATCGGGGCCAACCTTGACAGAGGGCTCCACCGTCGGCAGGTTGCGCTGGTTCCAGCGCTGGCGAGGGCGGCCTCCGCGTCCACGCCACTGCTTGCCGCGGCGAGCGTGCTGGACAAGATATTTGGCCTTCTTGCCCTGGAGCAGCTTTTCGGGCTCCTGCTCGTTGCGCTTGGCGTGCCACCGGCGGTTCGACTGCCAGCGTCCGCGGAAAGAGCGTCCGCGCATCGAGCGGATCGTCTTGGCCTTCTTGTCCGGATCCTCCACCATTTTAAAGGTCTCCCCGTTGGCCTCGGCCTGGGCGGCGGCCTCGCGCTCGGCGGCCTCGCGCTCGCGGTCGCGGAACCTGCCGCGCCCGAACTTGGACGCCGAGAAGTCCGCCGCGCGTCCGAGCCTGTCATTCTTGCCGAACGTCGCGAACGGCAGCCGCACGAACTTCTCCGGCAGCGTCGTCGGGCCCCAGCCCTCGATGTTCACGTGCACCTCCGGCAGGTAGAAGGACGCCATCGTCCCGGGATCGATCGACCGCCTCTGCCGGACCTCCGCGCTCGCTCGCCCTTCCGCGGACGCACCTCTGCGCTCCTGCGTTCCCTCGCGCGCTGCGCCCCGCGCGGTCTGCTGCTTCTTTTCCTTCTCCTTCTCCTTCTCCTTCTGCTGCGGCTCGTCCTGCTGCTGCTGCTGCTGCTGCTGCTGCTGCTGCTCCGCTCCACTCACGACCGTCCATTGGCGCCAGTTAGGTTTGGTTGGGGTAGGTTAGGGTTGTGTTTGGGGGCCTCCGGGCACCGGATTGGTCATTTCGTCTCGACTCGACCCGACTCGACTCGGGACGCGGACTCGCTGCACTCGCATCACAGTCGGTTGTTCGGTCAACACGGGTCAGCCGGCCAGACGACGAGAGAGGCAAAAGCGAAGGAGACTGGGTCGTTCGTTGCTAAGAACACAAACGAAGCAGACGAGCAGCTGGATAGTCAAACGTGTTGTACGTAGAAGGAAAAATAGTTAAAAATAGGGGAGGACAATGACATGGCGAGCGAGCAATGCGTGACTTGTGATTGAGGTCGATACGCCGACTCCTAAAGCTTTCCCCCATTTATCCGCCAGTTTCGGACGCCTCTTCGACGACCGATTGATTGACGGCGAGCAAGCGAGGGTCCTAGTGAAGGCTATCTATCAACCCCCAAGACTTCCACCGGGAGCGACGGTTAGGCCGTTCTTCGGCGCGCAGCCGCGCCGAGTTCCGTTTCCGTTGAGCGTTGACGCCGCGTGAGAGAGTCGCTCCCTCTTCTCAGGCAGGGCGGGAGCAGGTCCCGGACTTCTGGGACGCGTGCAAGCACGTTGCCATTGCGGCAGGACCAGAGTCAAGGCGAGGCGAAGGCAAGGCAAGGCAAGGCAAGGCAAGGCAAGGCAAGGCAAGGCGAGACAAGACAAGACAAGACAGGGCGAGAGGTAAGGACAAAGAGAAATTGGGGCCGCATCGACGCGGGCAGGAGGGGGGATAGTCAACGCGGGGCGGCGCCGCCCCGACAGCAGCGTCGCGCGCGGTGCGAAGCGGGCGCAGCTCTGCAGCAGAGGCAGTCGAGGACAGTATACAAAGGCGCTACAGCCAGGCCTTTACGGGCACGGACGGTCGAGGCCCAAACTCTGCAGCTTCTAACCGGAAAAAAGGAGCACAGGACCTGAGAAACCGAGCTGCCACGGCTCGGACCTCCCAACGCCTTGCCTTGAAACTTGTACGTGCGTGCAAACATAGGTACATTCGCACGTTCGTTCATTCATTCATTCATTCATTCACTCGCCCCCGGGCTCCATTGCCACCACAACCGCAACGTCACCATCGAACTCGAACTACACCTTGGACAACACATCACATTACAACACAACACAACACAATACAACATAAAACAAAACGGACATCATGATTTCCGATTCCTCGCCAAATCTCGCCTCACGTCCGGCAGGAATGTCGTCTTCTTGTGCAACAAGCCAAGATCATCTTCAAGAGAAAGACGCAGACCAGAATCGGAGCGTAGAGCAGTTTCTGACAGCCATGCGCGTCGCTGTACGTTGCGGAGACGTCGAGGGCGCAGCTCAAATTCTCTCAGAGGCTACAGGTATCCTATGCGGACCAGAAACCGATGACGGCGATCTCAGTGAAAAACTTTCCGCGCTCGACAAGGACGGCGTGACCCTTTTGCATGTCGCGGCCGAGCGTGGCGACCTTGAAATGCTCAAACTTCTCCACGTTAAAGGGCAGGCCCCTGTCAGCGCAAAGGATGCTCGCGGCGGCGAACCCGTCCTCGAAGCTGCTGCTGCTGGCCGTCTCGAATGCATCAAGTGGCTCGTTGATACGCAAGGCGTTGACGTCAACACTGCCGACGATCGCGGCGACACTGTACTACATCTTGCATCAGGCTTTGGCCATATTGAAGTGATGCGCTGGCTCCTTGATCACGGCGCGCAGGTGGACCCACGAACGAAGATTGACGTGACCCCGCTCCTCTATGCAACCGCCAAGGGCCGCATTGAGGCTGTGCGCCTTCTTTTGCACCACGGCGCCGACGTCAAGGCCCGCGACGCCGAACGTGGGTGGAATGCGGCACACACCGCAGCAGGGTGCAACCAGGCAGCCATGCTAAAGTTTCTCCTCAATTCATATCCCGCGCTGCTCGTCAGCAAGACCGTGGACGGGGTCTCGCTCGCGGAAGTGGCGCGTCGCGAGAAATGTCCCGATACCTTTCTGGCCATTATACACTTCAACAAGGAGTCCGAAAAGGAGGCCCGTCGTCAACAAGCGGAGTCCGCCCGCAAAAAGCAGGCCCAAGACGAGCGACTCGCCAAGGAGCTCGCGCAACGCGATTTTGAGCGTCTTGCACGCGACCTGCAATTGCTGCAAAAGGCAGATAAGCGACATCCGGCGACCGGGACTAGCCCAGACGCATCGCAACGAAATGCACGCAGTACCGCAGGAGCGTCGGAATCCATGAAGGGTCATGGTTCCTCCAAGGCGAAAAACAAAAAGAAGAAGAAGAGGACGCCTGCGAAAAACCGAAAGGCAAAGAAGCAGTCTGACGTCACCTCGGACGAAAATGTAACGCAGCCAGCCTCAGCTGGCAACCAGGAGCTGGAAAACATTGAAGAGCAAGAAGAAAGGAATACAGAGTCAAAGTCTGCCGAGAGCGACGTGGAGCCAGCAGGGAGTATGGTCTTTATGGAATCTTTGCAGACGATGGGAGTCATTGGCCGACCCTCGCACACGAAGCTCGACGATGCGCTCGACGCAGACGAGGCCGCCTTCATTGCCGGCGAGACCTGGCAAGTGAAACTGTCAAAGCGCGACAAAAAGCTCTTGAAGAAACTCCGGGACCACCGCTCAGTGCGCTCTGGGAGCGAAGACTCGCTCAGTCTTTCAACCTCAGAAAGCGGAAGTGAAGAGAGCAGCCCAAATCCAGTACAAGACTTGGGCGCACAGACACACGACACAGACGTCGGCGTCGTCGCGGCGCACGAGCCGCGTAGCGCCCAAAGCCAAGGTCACGAGCAGGCCGATCAAGGGAAGAAGGCCTTGACGCAGAATTCATCGCGAGAAACGACAACCGTGCCGTTGCCGGAGTTGCCAGAGTTGCAAAACGCGCAGCTTACGCAAACCAGTCAACAATACCCGCCGCAGCCACGAACACCACGCAAAGGGCCTGGCGTGCCGCTAAGCCCTGTGAAGCGAAAGAATTCCTGTGAGAGCCGCTGGACCTTGGGCAATCCTCTCAAGATCTCCACCGACGATGGAGAGAGCGCTGGGGACGCCATTGCCCTTTCGACATCTTCCGCCATTCCTGCGGGGTCTGAAAGCGGCAACTCTGCGTGTGCTCATGGGGGCGGCCCACCCGTTTCTTCTACTAGTGCGACTGGTGTCGCCTCGTCTCCGACATCTGAAGTCGGCAGCGAAACTTCCGCGCGAGGCAGTCTCGATGGAAAAAATATAGAATCCCGGCTTCGCCCGCACGCCCCGCCTTGGTCTCCACGTCGCCGAAAGTGGACCTCGCCCGCCGCCAATGCAGGCCAGGTCAAGGCAAAACTTCTCATGGACGATCCTCCCGAGGTGGTGGAGAACGAATTTCAGCGCATGCTCAAGCGCTTCGTTCACATGGATACGGGTGCGAGAAGGACAGCAAAGCGCAAGTTTGCCAAAGCGACTGCCGAATACGAAGAAAAGAGGCTTGCTGATGCGGAGCAAATGGAAACCGCCTGGCGCAATTCGATTCGTAGCAGGCTTGAGAAAGGCATTCCGCTCTTGCAATTCCGGACGCTTAGCCTCGCTCTTGCCGAGATTGACGCCGCGGAAGAGGCGCGGCGCATGGACAATGAGATTCAGCACACAATTCTAAGCGAGGATCAGGAACTTGCTCTTCTTGTCGAGCGTACAAAGGCTACGCTTGCAAGGAAGGACGAGATCCCCCTTGCCGCATACGCTCAGGACTGGCGCAGCGGGAAGCTACTTCGAATTCCGCAAGATGCCGTCGTCGACATCAACGATTTTGCGCTCGGTCTGCGTCACTCTGTCGAGGCCTGGCGCATGCAAGACAAGGTTCTCCGCGTCTGGATCCGCTTTGGGGGCGATGAGCTCGCCCGAGCCGCCAAGGCGCGCGAGATCGGCTTTGACTTTGATCACGCGCGACCCGGGATGCTTCTTATGAGTTGCTGCGTTGCTTCATCTTCGACACCTTCCATTGCAAGCGCTTCCGCTGCTCCAAACGAGCCAAAGTCTGCGCCATTGGTGCTTATTTCTGCTCCCATGGAAACTGAGACCACCGGTGTGACTGTGACAAAGAGTGATGTTGGCGACGAAGCCATTCGTGTCTTACTTATACCGTCGGGATCTGGACATGCAGATGAGGTGACATTTGCGCTTCCTTCTCAACGTCTTCATACTGGCGAAAATCCGCTGCATGCAGCCGAAGTGTTGGCGCAAGAGCTCTCGGGAATGGCCTTTTCCCTGACAGCGCACACCGTTGCATCAGGCGATATCTTTGTCGGTACGATTCACCGCGATGCCGAGTCAGAGCACGCTTTTGCGGATACTGCCTTGGCAGGGGCGAAGTGGTTTGCACTTAAAGAAGCAAAGCAGACGCTCGACAGTGCCGAGGAGGAACGGATTCTCATGGAGGCTTTGCACAGATGCGCAGTCAGTGCCTTCAAGTTCGAACAATCCACTTAACTTTCTCAAAATTGCAAGGATTACTTTTGCGTGGAAAATCCTGAAGCTCTTCGCGCCAACCGCAAAGTTATACATTCAAACATAGGGGGAAAAAAAATATCTCCTTCTTCTTCTTCTTCTTCTTCTTCTTCTTTATGTTTTGTTGTTGTCATTCAACAATCGCACTGTTTCGTTTCTGTCACATCAGCGAAGCGATATCAGCGTAACGAGGACGGCAACGAACATCATTTGCGGCAGCGATCGCGTGGCATCACTGGGGCTCATCGTTTCTGCAGACTCGAAGTCGTCATCATATTTATCATCATCATCGGATGCGGAGGTCTCTCGTGATGCGGAAGGCTTGGATGACCGCGATGGCCTCGTCGTTGGATGAGACGTACGCGTGGAAGATGAAGACGTACTTGAAGACGAGCTGGAGCTCGTGGTTGAGCTTGCTTGGCAGGAGGAAACAAGTCCATTCGCATGGAGCTTGCCTTTAAAAGTGGGCCCAAGGTTATACGGGAAGCTGCTTGTCATATGATAAACATATCCAAGCTCGTCGTCCATTCTACCATTGTGTTCGTCGAGATATTCGTCTCCTTGCGCGGTGCAGGCCGCATCATAGTAAAAGTCCTCGAGGTAGATGCCAGACTCACCAGAGATAGTATTACCTGACTGAGTCGTGACATTGTCTCGTACATTTGGTCCCACCAGCGAAGTTGGGACCGTCCCTTGCGAAAGATCGAAAATGTCCACCAGAAGACACGAACGTTCGCCTTCCGTTCCACAGCCGCCGAGAGAATCGTTGTAGTAGTTGCGCGCCTTCCAGCAGGACTGCGCCTCCACGCCATCCGCAATGTACGGCCCAAGAATAGGAAATCCGTCAGCGGCAAATCCCCAGACCGAGGACTTTGCATCCGAATTGTTCTCACCCTTTAGTGCCGGCATCATGTTGGTGGTTGCATGAATATGATATTGACCGGACGTTTGCGCGTGTCCGCCATTGATGTCAACATCGTAAATCTCGAACTTGGGGGCAAGGCTATTCCATGTTCCGTCGCTGTTGTAGCTTGTGCCGTCAAGAAGGCCGTACACAGCAACGCCGTTGGAGAAAAGCCCGATATTGCCAAGCGGCTGGTAGCAAACGCTCTCTGTAAATGTCGGTTGCATGGGAATGTAGGCAGTCAGGTTCTGATCCGACGGGCAGCTTGGTCCGGTCGGCCAGTATCCGCTCGAGCCCGCGGCGCATCCTTGCTTGCCTGTGTACCCGACGCCCCCCCCCCATTCGACAAGATCGCCAACAGAAACACTGGGAACACCGTCCTCGAAATCGGAGCTTGCCTTGGGTCGCGACTCTAGAAACTCGAAAATCTCGTTCGAGATGACAGTGGTGAACTTGGGAATACCCGACGCCAAAATGCGCAGGTAATCCCCATCGACTTCAACAGCTTGAACGTCGGTGAGAACGTTGTCCAGAAAGGGCGCCGTCGAAAATTCGTCGCCCGTGTTCATGATCCATGTCGTGCAGTACACGGAAGTCTCGTTGTCGCAGGCTGTTGCGGCTGTTGTCATCCTTTGCACCGACGCGAGGACCAGCATGGCGAAGCACGCGGCCTTGACGCTCGACATCTTTTTCAATTGGTAGGCTGGGGAGAAAAGAAGGGAATGAAGCGGGAAAATGAAGGAAAGAAGAGAAAGTCAATCAACTGACTCTTCTTTCGTGCTTGGAACTTTGGTTGTTTCTTTGGGGTTCTCGCTCTTGTGGCTTTTTTTCCTTTTTTCTCCTCTTGTTGTTCTTTTTTTTTTGCTTGAGGCTTTTGGCTGTCACGGTTGCGGGTTTGCTTGCTCCGAGGGATTTGTCAATTTGCTTGCTTTGTGCTTCATGTATAGTTTTTTAGCTTGCTTCATGTGATCGATGTGCTTGCATATCTATATAAAGCATGGCGAGCTCAGCCTTTTTCTCCAACCTACAAGCAGACATAGCGCCCACACGAACGAAGCGCCGCCGAACGCGTGCCTCCCACCTTCGCCGTGCATGGTCCCCGCGGCGCGCATGCACTACACTATACCCGAAACGAATACGCGTCGAACTTGTGCCTCCTACCCGCCGCCGCTCCGAACTCCAAGTCCCCAAAGCGCCGAACGCGGCAGAGAGCCGAGCCCGTCAGTGCTTCGGTTATGAAACGTCACGTTTCACGCCGTTTCTCCGCGTGGACGTTGACAGTTTCGCAACGGCATGATTTTTCCCTCGGCGCGTCGCCCGTCTCGTCTCGTCTCGTCTCTCTTCTTGCTTGCTTGGCCTGGCCTGGCTTGTCTCATCGCGCCTCGTGTTTCTATCGTCCTTGGCCGCTCGCTCGGGCCGGCGCAGACACGCTTGAGCGAGCTCTCGGCGAGGCGCGAGGCGCGTGCTCGCAGCATGAGCTCCGTCGCGCAGCAGCAGGGCGGACCCCCCCCGGGCAGGCGCGCGTGGGGCTCGGAAAGCGTCGATGCGGAGGACTTTGTCCTGGCGGTCTCCGCGGGCGGCGACGATGTGGAGGCGCAACACACGAGCTCGCGGAGGGAGGCCGGGCCCTTCGAGGGCGCGCACGGGAGCGCGCGGGGCTGGGCGAGAGAAAACGGGGACCTCGATCTCACGCTTTCGGAGGCCCGCGCCATCCCCTCGCCTGCAGCAGGAATCCTGCACGCCGACGAGCGCGACGTCCTCGACGAGGTCGTTCGACCCGAGCTCGTGGAGGTTGGGCGTCGGCTTAGCACACATTTTCAGAGTCGTCGTAACGTGAGCAACCAGCACGACCTCAATGACCATCTCGCCATGTGGGTCATGGAGACTGGCACGTTTCAAGCTGTTCGGGATAGGCTGACCGCGATTTCGTCCGGAAACTCCCCGCTTGCCTCAGCAGATATTGTTCAATTCATCTATCTTCTTTTCAAGATGGAGGCACAGGGAGCGCCAGCAAGCGTCTTTCTCTCCGAGGAAGTCCGTTCGAACTCTTTGAACGCTATCAATCTGGAGACTTTTCATCGTTATCTCGATGCGATTAATGACGATGCGCCCCCTCTCTTCGTCCCCGAAACGCCCATTCCCACAGAGGAAAGACTTCACTTTGGGCCGGAGACGTCTACACAGTTCCCCATGGGGGGATCCGTTGAGGCCTCAAAGTACATGCAAGAACGTTTGGCCCTCTTTTCGAACTTTGCTTGCAAGCTCTTTCTTTCGGGATCCTCGGTCGTTAGCCTGGACTACGAAATCCTTAGGCCGGCTGCACGCGCTGGCTTTGACCGCTTATTGGCGGCCCGATCGGTCGCGACAGGCATTGTGCTTTCCCACGAGGCCTATGCCTCGAGCATCACGGACCGGAGTCAAGTTTTGCGTGTGCTCAGCCCGATCGCAGCGTACGAAGAAGACGAAACAGAAGAAGCGGCCTCCTCCTCCAAGCCACAGGTCTTTCTTGACACCTGGAGTAGCCAGTTTCACCTTGCTGAGCATGAAGCGATGCAAAGTCTTAGGTGTATCACACGCTGGAAAGTGCCGGGAAGCGGTCCGATGTTCAATCGTTGGAAAGTGCGATGGGGCCAACATGAAGATACCTATGACTTGCGATACTCTAGTGGCTGCGGCGAGACACTTGCCATCAGCGTCACCGATACTCGCTTTGCGCCAGACCAATGGACGGCGTTGTCGGAGCGAGACATCAGCAAGCTCACGCATGCGCCCGTAGCAGCGTGGCCGCTTCCTAGCGATCTCTTTGTTGAGATTTGCTCTTCAGGTGTTCACAAAGCAAACGCCTTTCCATTGGCATTTGGGCGAACAACCAACGCCAACGTGGCCATGACACTCGCAGCGCTCGCGTTCCGGCTTGATGATGAAGCAAGCCGCCCTCAGAGCGAAGCTTTACCGAAATGCATTCAAGAAGCTGGCAGCAGCGTTCTTGCAGTTACCGGGGATTTGCAGGCGCTCATCGCAGACATCAAATCTGATGAATTGTCGGCCGAGACAAGTCTTGAATCACTGCCTTTGCACGACCTGCAGCAACTCGCCAAGGCCCTGGGCCTTCCCTTGAGCCGTGGTCTTGAGGCTGCAGAGCTCGCGACGATCATCAAGCCATTCATTTCGGGGGATCTCTTGCGCGCTGGACTCGTTGCGTCTCTTTTACGGCCCATCGAGGCTGCGCCGAAACAGGACGCGGTACCGCGGACCAACGCTATTGCTGCGCTCCACCACGAGCTAGTAAAATGCAAACTCGCGACTCGCGTGCTTTCTCCGCGACGCGTTGGGCTCGTCCATGCCTCAGGTCTCCAAACCCATTGTACGGATCTCGAAGGCTTCGTGGCCTTTGAAGCAACAATTGCTCCATCGATCCTGCCCGGAGTCGATGCAGAGCTTCCTGCTGACAGCTCTCCAGTCTTGCAACGAGTGTTTGCAGCAGCAGCTGCTCATGCAACCCACGTAAACGACCCGTTCGTATCAACAACTTCTGCGCCGTCTTCAAGTTCATCTTCGCTTCCATTGTCGCGGCAAGACGTATCTACATCAATGGACGGCGTTTCGGCCACAGCCTCGACATTGCCGCTTCACCTGGACGCAGACGAATCACAAGACGCAGAGGCTGCGCAAGGCGCAGACAGCGCGCAAGAGAATGCTGGCATGCAGTTAGCTGCCGTCGACGTTGCTCTACGCAAGACGCCATCTGCGCTCGCAGATGACAAGTTCCTGTTTGACCGCTTTGGAACCTTTGCGAATGTGCAGCTGGATCCTAACGCATCGTCTTTCAACGAAGACGTACGACACTTCCATGAGCTTGTGCCTCGGCGGGCCGATCGCTGCAGCATTCTGCAGCGCTCTGCGAGTGGCCTACATAACGTATTTTTCGTGGTGGTGGCGTCCAGCGCGCAACTCGATGGGAGCGAAGCTGTACCCTCGTCGAACGCATGGACGCAAGGTCAGATCTTGCGCATCGTCCATGTCAGAATCGCACCACGTCTCGTTATGGATCTTGCGCTCACTGTTGGCTACATCGGTGAACAGTACATGGCATGGGCTCTGGATTCTAGTGCCGAACTGCCGAGGGACGAGGATCTCAATTTCCTCGAAAGCAAATGGGGCTTGACTGCTGGCGATGTGAAAATGCGACGCTGGCAGGCCATTATGGCCGCTTCGCACCCGAATGTGCGACGAGAGCGGAACCGCGCTGTACAGCCAGTCAGTCGTTTGTCTAAGCCAATCCGTTCCATTGTACCTCGGGCTGTCGAATGGTGCAATCAGTGTGCCTGGCTCCGTGCTCGGATTGGTGAAGACGCTACCCTGTGCAACGGACCTCGTGGCTGGCTTGTGCACCTGCTGGCGACGTGCGCGCACAATGCTATCAACAGCTACCTGGTCATCAGCACCGCAGCTTCTGTATCGAGCTGGAGGAGCCCGGAGGGATGGCTAGAAGACCGTAAGGCGCGTGGGTCGTTTTCGTACCTCGTAAATGCCAAACTTACTTGGCCAGGCTTTCGCGACGCAATGCAAAGGTATGCCGACTTTGCGGACCCTCGTCCAGGGCAGGACGTCCAGCAAGATGCGCTTGCTCTTCATCGCGCATCGTTGGGAAGAAATGGAAGCGCTGACGCGGGACATGCAGAATCAGCCTTGGCCCAGGTGGGCCCGCAGGGCTGTCTTCGATTTCAGGGCGAAGTTTGGGAGCCGGAAATGAATCAAGTCCAATTGGTGGCGCTGCGCGAGTCGATAGACGCTCTCATCGCAAAAAATCATGCGTTTCGCATGCGAATACTCATGGAAAACCCTCTGCTAGTTTTTCTCCGACAAAGCCACAGTCGCGGCATTCGTCACACCGCGTCGACGATTGACATGGCCAAGTATGGCGACGAGGTGGAAAAAACGGTGCGACGCGATGGCGTGCCCTGCTATTTGTGCTGCGCCGAATGTGAGAAGAAAACCAAGCCGGGGCACACGGCGCGCCGAGCTTATCATACCAAAACGTGGTGTGTGGACTGCGGACTCATTCCCCTCTGCACGACGGGCCGTGCAATGTGGAATAACAGAACCTGCTTTGAAGTTTGGCATGATCCAGCGGTGGACACCAAAAGACACGGAAATCTCGATCTGTGCCCATGCCAAAATCCTGAGAATCAGTTTGGCGATCCCTTTTTGGATGAAGCGGAGACCACAGACTCGGAGACAGCTCGGCTGTTTCCACGGCATGTTATCACAGACACGCGTACGTTTTTGCAGCGAAGTTCGCGCAAGCGGCGGCGCATTTTGAGTGCAGCGGCAACGCATGAGTAAAACTTGGGGTTAAAAGTAGACGATTTTTGCTAAATTTCGGTCGAGGTCGGTTTTTCTCTCCGAAAAAGAAGCTCGAGTGATTTCAAATCAATGCAAGGAAGGACCAAAGTATAAATGTATGTATGTAGGTATGTATGTGAGTATGTATGCATGCATACACACGTAAGCCCGAGCGAGTATTAGATTTACATTGCGCACGAGCGAGCGTCAGATTTTGTTGATATAATCTGGCCACTCCTTTGACCGCCACGAAGCTGAAATACTGAGGCTATATCCTACTTGCGGCTCTTCTCCGGAGCATCAGCTTGCGGGGGCGCCGGCGAGGCGTCATCAAGGCCTTCGGCCAAAACGGCGAGCCTGCGCTCAATTTCAAGGCGATCTTTGAGCATGCCGAGAGCAGGCCAAGTCATGCGGCTGCCAGTCCGCAGGTAGACTCCCATGGTTCGCGGGGTGTCAGGGTCAGCAATCAGGTGCACGTAAGACCACATGCGCAATGGCGGAACAAGCGTGAGAGTACCACGTGTGTTACCGAGAAATACCGAGCTCGCGTCGACGGACATGACGCGTGGCATGAGAGAAAAGTCGCGAACGAGCTCGAGCCATTTTTTCAGGTCAAGCTTAAGCAGACGCTCAATGTACGAAAGCAGAAAACCGCCCCGCCAACCTCTTCCACGGCCATGCGACACGGGTTTACCTGCACTGCCGCGGTGCGAGTAAAAGAAGGGACTAATGTGGGGTTCCACCTGCGAGACTACCGTAAAGGTGACATTGAAGAGCTGGCGCAAAGCGTCGAACGGCAGCTCATTCTGAAAGCTGCCGTCGCGCCAGAAGCGGCCAAAGGAGTGATAGGGCGTGATTTGCCCGCGCGAGTCCTTGCGAAGAAGCTCAATGGGGGGCAGCAGACGCGGGAGGGCGGAGCTGGCGAGCACCGCGCTGTAAATGACTACATCCGGAGTCGTGCGGTAGCAGAGGACCCGGGTGTGCTGCTTCCCCTTGGCATCGATATTGTAAACAGGAATAATGAGCGCTTTGTGAGATCGCTCGTACGCCTCACGAAACGTGAGATCACCGCAAACCTGCTTGACTAGCTTGGGAACCCAGTCTTCGGTGTCAAAAATGTTGCCCCGGCTCATGAGGTTCTTCAACATACCCCAGTAGCCTGCAGAACAAGGGTTGAAGACCTTGCAAAGCACCTCGGGTCGCATTTGTTCGCGAAGCTCCTCGTCGGTTCGGGTGCACACGTAGCTTCCGACGAGCGCACCTCCCGATGCGCCAGTAATGTATTCGGGCAGCATGTCGCGGTCGACAAGCGTCTTGACGACACCAAGATGATAAAATGCATTGCCGGCGCCTCCACTAAGACAGAGCGCCGTTTCTCCATAGGTGTGCGCGAGCTCAGAAAAGAAGCGACGCTTGCTCTCCCAAAACGCAGACCGCAAGTGACCTGCTTCCGTCTCGGGGTAGCTGGTGTGCTCGGGGGACGCCTCGCTATAGGTTTCGCTATTTCCCGTGGTACCTCTCGACGGGGATCTGAGCTTCGATGCAGCATCTGATACACTTGCACTTTTGGGGGAAACTGCCGAGATGCGAGCGGACCCTGATCCTCTACGGGAGCGACCGCGAGGAGAACGCCCATTTTCTAGCTGGCTGGCCTTTTCGTCGCCCTGCGAGGCACCTGCAGGGAGACGAGCCTCCTCGGGCGCTTCCGAGTTGGACTGAAGACGCGACAAGAACGAGCGACTTTCGGCTGTCGGGCTTTGCGCGTCGCGCATTCGCGTCAAGGTTGCACGCATTGGGTTGGTCCATTGACTGGCGCGCGCCTGGAGACCGCCCAATGCGCGTTCCGCCATTTCTGCCATACTTTCGCGTCGCAGCCGACCATTGGTGGAAGCAAATTTTCGCTTGATCACGGCCCAGTGCTTGAAGCGAAGGACCTCCGGGTTGGTGCACGCATCAATCTCGTCGAGGGCATCTAGAAAGGTTGAGACAAGCTGACGCATTTCTAGGTTTGTCCCGGTATGATTCATGGCATACGGGTGCTCGTTGGCAAGCTCATTCAAGGAGGTTGCGCTGGCACGGAGTACACCGAGAAGCTCGTGCTCGTTCTCGTTTTCAGGGTCATCGATGAGGTTCGTCGCGCTCGCAGCAGAAGACACTGAGCCAGTCTCTTCGTCGTCCGCAACGGACGGCACGATGTCGGTTCGGCCTTGCTCCGCAGCGCCAGACTCGAGAGCGAGGTGACGTGTTGCGCGTCGCAGTGTGCGCAAATGGTGCTTGAGCGTAGGAACGTTGGTAAGCGAACCACTCGACTTGCCCTCTTTGACGTCGAGTTGGCGCGCGTGGCGTCTCCAGGTGGCATAGCTCGACGCCTTGGCAAGCTGGTAATATTCGTTTCGGTTCGAGCGGAAAAGACCCTCGAAGATGCTCACGAGCTGCCGCACCATGATATAGGCCGCCAGCTCGATGAAGATGACTATGACGGTGAAGAGAAGGAGCGGAATGCGGGCGATTGTGTAAAAGGGTCCAGTGCCATGATGGCCGACAAACTCCTGAGGTGCCTCGTCCAGTGCGGCGTCATCGGGATCGTCGACGGAGTCAGCGTGAGCCCGCTTATGGCGGTGCCAGGCGAGCCGGCGCGACTCATATGCGGCGGCCTTGAGATATTCTTTGGCGGCCTTGAAGCCGTCCATTTCGACGGGATCGATATTGTACAGCTGGGGGAGCTGGGAAATGACGCTAGGGTCGACGATGAGCAGAAATTTGGTTTTCACGCGCTCTTCATTTGCTTTCCAGAGGCAGGCGCGCAGTGCCGAATCGAACGTTTCGCCGTGAATGACTTCGGGGCCCACTTCGTCCATGATGAGAACGTCGACGTCGGCTTCAAAGGCGCACATGATCTCCTCCCGTGCCCATTCGTAGATTTCCTCTACGTCGTACTGCAAGGCATCTTCTGCCGGGAGCCAGCGCACCTCGCCGGACGTCAAGCTGCGGAGACACTTGCGTCTCGTGGGTTTGCCTGCGTTGACTTCGCTGGGTCTGAAGCGAGGAGTCCACGCGGGTGAGTCCTCTCCGGAGTTTTTGGACGCGAGGCCCGCGGGCGTGACCTCGAGCGTGACGATGCCGCCCACCTTGGCCTTTTCGTGCTGTTGGCCGTTCATCTTGCGCGCGAAGCGCAGGATCTCGCCGCGGTCATCCTCGACTTTGTCGCTCGCGAGCGTCAGCGCCACGCTGCGTCTCTGTTGCGACGCCTCCGCGCCTTCGTGCGCCGCGCGCAGCATCATCGCGCTCATCGCGCGCCGCGCCCCCTCCCCTCTCGCCGCGGTTCCTGCTGCTCGCCGCAGCCGCGCTGGGCCTCGCCTGCCTGATGAACGCGGCCGATGGCGACAAGAAAGACACAGAGACAGACGCCGGGCAGACTGACTGACCGACCGACCGACAGACAGACAGAACCCCGGCCGCTCGCCGCCGCCGCGGCCCGGGCCGGCCCTGCGCGCCCTCCCGCCCGCCCGCGTCGCCTGGCCTCGCTGCCCTCGCCGCGCCGCGCCTCGTTGCCGCTCTGCCGCCCGCCAGGCTTCCCGGCGTTCGCGCCGCGGCGTGCCTTTAAAGCAAGCACCTTTCTTTCTTCTTTTCTTTCTTTCAGCCTTTCTTTCTTTCTTTCTTTCTTTCTTTCTTTCAGCCTTTCTTTCTTTCTTTCCTTCTTTTAGGCTGCACGCGATGACGATGCGGTCGGAGCTGCGTTGTGCGCAGCGCAACGAACGAGGCCTAGTTCTGCTGCAAGGCCTGCGCTGTCGGGCCAGGGCAGCGGCACCCTCGCCTTCGCTCGCCGCGTCCGCGATGATCGACAGACAGTCTGCGGTGACGCGGGGTCAGAAAGCCCCGGGAGATGCACATTGGAGACAGGGACGAGCAGGTCAGGACATGGGCGACGCGGCGCCTGACTCACTGACGGCGTGCGGCGCGTACTAAGAAGATCCATTTAGGTAGATCGTACACCTAGTCGCGAACGTGCAGAATTCAGGTTGGTTAACGTTTATTCGCGTTCACGTGTCCACGATGCGCCGCGGGCAGCTTGGCGAGCCTCAGCGAAGAAGAGTCGGCGAACCGCTGCAGCTTTCCTTGCGCATCGCATCGCATCGCACGCCGCACTCGTCCCCTTTGCACTCGGCGCCGCAGGCCGCACTAGGCCTAGGCCAGCCTAGACACATAATAAGGAAAAGGTCTTCGAGTCCTCTCAGCTTTTTTTTTCTTTATGTTTTTTTTTTTCAAAAAATAGAAAATAGGCCTGGGTGAGAAAGAAGGGAGGGAAAATAGAGTCAAATAGGATGTGTTTCACAAGGACGAAAGGGAAAAAGAAGGCCACGGCCATTGACCGACGATTGACCTGCGCGCGTGCGCGTGCACGTGCACGAGCATATGCATAAATGAGCCCAAGTTCCAGCACGAAAGACGAGCGTGAGCATGGTCGTGAGCGTAGCTGCAGCTGCAGGTTGCGAGCACGTACGCGAGGTGAAAAGTCTGCTGCTCTGCGATGTGCCGAGCAAGGGAGCAGTTGCAGCCGGGAGCAATTTCTTTCGGGTTCGAAGTGCCAAGGTGATAGTATACTAGCAGCATACTAGATAGCCGGCGCGTGGACTTGGGAGGAGAAGAGCATCCGCGCAGATACAGCACAGGAGATGAACCTTCGCAGCTGCGCAAAAGCACGCAGGCAACAGCAGCGGCGGCTTATGACGATGCCACAGACGCACGCTCTACTGGCTGCTGACTGATGCGTCGAGGCCGCGAAAACGTTGCAGTCGGACGCGAAGCGGAATCATCGCTTCGTTTTTTCGCCAATTGCAGAGACACACGTAAGGAGCCAAGGATCACTACCTAGCACGTCATTGTGTCTTTTTCTGAGCTTCCTCGCAGCTCACGAGACGACGACCATAAGGAATCGCGTCCCAAATGCGCTCGTGCGCGTAAAAAAGGAAGAGCTTGAGGAAGAAATCCAATGGACCAAGCTTTAGAGCTAAATCTGCGCGTCCTGTTACTGCAATCGTAGTGCCAACCGTCATGCTGAGCGCAATGGCTTTCCAGGACCACATCTTTGCAAGAGAACGTCGCGGCACCGCCTGCAGTCTCGGCTGCAACCAAACGCGCTCATGTGCATAAAAAACGGCCAGCTTGAGAACGAAGTCAAGGGGTCCAATTTTCAGAGCAGTGGTCATGGCGCCCTGAGTGATGCGATGGAGAAGCGGAAGCGAGTTGTTGGCATCAAGTGAGTCGCATTGTCATTTTCACCAGCCAGGCCGTATCATGCTTGCTCAGGGCCAACAACGTACCGTCACCACGTAGCTCACGATGACAGTTGTTAGGGTCGCCAAGACTCGGAATGTCACCCCTTTACACATGCTCCTCCAAGGAGCATGCTCTTCTCGGGTTGCCATAGTTGTGGCCGACGTTGAAGATGCCGAGCTTTGGGCGCAATCTCGCCTCGTACTTCGCTACGCGACGCGCAGCAACGAAAGAGAGTGCGAGCCTCGCGTGCTTACGTGTTAGCGCGCGTCTCCGCGTAGGCCTCGCGCCTCGCCGAGCTCTTGCAAAGAGCTTCTGCCGCGCCTTTCTGGCGGCGCCGCGTTGGTCTCTCAAGGTCCCCCTGTTTTTTTCTTCCACACTGGCGGGACGCTCGAGAACGGTCCAGGTCCATCGGACAAATGAATGTATGCCGTATCCTGACTTTCTTTGTTCTTAGCAACATCAGAGCTGGAGACAACAGAGACTACCGTCCGTGCCAGGTGGTCACTCTGGTGAAGCTGCAAAGCCTATCGTGTCGTTATGGAAACCCATCATAATCTTTGTCGTCGGAAACATCTTAGTTTGTCTTGATCTATACGGGGTGAGGAAGTCTGCAACACCGTGACCTCTACTTTTTGTGGGCTTGCTTCTCGTTGGCGAGCTTGGTCTTGAGCTGCTTGTCTTCCGGAAATGACCCTGGCTTGTCATCTGGCATCGCACTCAGCCTGTGTCGATTTGACCCCACTTTACACGAAAGATTTAGGGAGCATCCATTGAAGCCAAGGTTTCTTCAAAGGCTTCTTTACGCGTTGCGACATAGCGCGAATATAGGCGATGGTACTTCTGCTTGGGAGCGCGCTCGGATCGCGTGCCGCTGTGTGTGCTTGTTTGGGTACTGGTTGCTTCTTGATCGTGACCAGCGGGTTACCGAGCTCTTCGCATCTGCACCAACTTGTTGGTGATTGATTTGCCCTGGAGAAGCTCTTTTGGCTTCGGCCCTTCGAGCGCGCTCTACGCGGTCTCAGTGGCGCCCTGTTTGATCCGAAAGTAAGTGAGGCTTTCATCCTCCATGATAGCTTCTCGAAGGGTGGCAATGATGCGCTTGCCCCGCTGAGGTGTCAAGAGGCCGACCGTTCTTCTAAAAGCCTGAAAATACGTTGGATTTCCGTGTTTATGTCGGCACATTCATTGATTGGAAAGGAGTAGCGCTTCTCCAAGCTTTCGAGAATACGTGAAGCGACAAGTTTGGCGCCTTTGTCTCGAATGCCCTACAGTGCCAGAACCAGGACCGCCACCGTCAGCGGCAACGGCGTGTACAACCCGCGCAGCTTCGCGTGCAGCTGGCACGATCCCACCTGCCAACACGAACTCACTTTAAACAGGAATTGTATGATCAGCAACTTTTGGGGTAACGTGGTGATTTTAACGTGAAGAGCTTGCTTCCGACTTCGACTCCAGCGACGACGACAAACCAAGACGAGAACGACAAACTCGACTGCCGGTCAGCATGCATGCGAACATATGTGCATATGTGAGTCATGGAGTTGCGTCAAGATTGTGCTTTTTTCTACTTTAATAAAAAATGATGATTCTTTGGGGGGCTCGAAATTGCTCTTGCAAATGAAAAGTGAGAGGCTATCTCCTCCAGCCACACATTTGAAACAGGTACTCAACAACTGCTAGGTTTCGAAAACCCGAAGCGCGTGTAGCTTCAGAGGAGAAGCCAGGTCCATTTCCCCCCCCCTTTCAAGGAAAAATCTCTGATGCCCTTGAGGAACCCTCTCTATCGTAAAGTGATTTGCCAATCTTAGTTGGGGTGGCGTAGAACCGGACTAGCGAATGACGTTATCACTATCAGTAAAGACCATCTTAACTGTCAAATTTTATTGTCTGATTTTACGTTTTTTTTTTGCCCCAAAAGCACGCGAGCTTTTACAGCGAAAATAGTCTCTTCGTGCTCGCTTGCATTTTCTCTCTTATGATTCGCATGCTGTTGAGCGTGTTCGCCACATCGGGATGCCGGTCGCCGAGACATTCCTTCTCAATCGACAGCGCTTCCTCGTAGTACGCCAAGGCCTCCTCGTAGCCGCCTTGTGCTTTATACACCAAGGCGATGTTGTGGAGCGTGACCGCCACTGAGGGATGCCGGTCGCCGAGACTTTCCTTGTTAATCGACAGCGCTTCCTCGTAGTACGCCAAGGCCTCCTCGTAGCCGCCTTGTGCTTTATACACCAAGGCGATGTTGTGGAGCGTGACCGCCACTGAGGGATGCCGGTCGCCGAGACTTTCCTTGTTAATCGACAGCGCTTCCTCGTAGTACGCCAAGGCCTCCTCGTAGCCGCCTTGTGCTTTATACACCAAGGCGATGTTGTGGAGCGTGACCGCCACTGAGGGATGCCGGTCGCCGAGACTTTCCTTGTTAATCGACAGCGCTTCCTCGTAGTACGCCAAGGCCTCCTCGTAGCCGCCTTGTGCTTTATACACCAAGGCGATGTTGTGGAGCGTGACCGCCACTGAGGGATGCCGGTCGCCGAGACTTTCCTTGTTAATCGACAGCGCTTCCTCGTAGTACGCCAAGGCCTCCTCGTAGCGGCCTTGTGAGTTATACACCGAGGCGATGTTGTTGAGCGTGGTCGCCACATCGGGATGCCGGTCGCCGAGACTTTCCTTTCTGATGGACAGCGCTTCCTCGTAGGACGCCAAGGCCTCCTCGTAGCGGCCTTGTACTCTATACACCAAGGCGATGTTGTTGAGCGTGATCGCCACATTGGGATGCCGGTCGCCAAGACTTTCCTTGTAAATCGACAGCGCTTCCTCGTAGTATACCAAGGCCTCCTCGTAGCGGCCTTGTGAGCCAAACACCATGGCGATGCTGTAGAGCGTGGTCGCCACATCGGGATGCCGGATGCAACGACTTTCCTTGCGAATCGACAGCGCTTCCTCGTAGTACGCCAAGGCCTCCTCGTAGCGGCCTTTTGAGTCATATACCATGGCGATGCTGTTGAGCGTGCTGGCCACATCGGGATGCCGGTCGCCGAGGCATTCCTTCATAATCGACACCGCTTCCTCATGGTACGCCAAGGCCTCCTCGTAGCGGCCTTGCGAGTCATACCAGTTGGCGATGTTGTGGAGCGTGGTCGCCACATCGGGATGCCGGTCGCCGAGACTTTCCTTGAAAATCGAGAACGCTTCCTCGTGGTACGCCAAGGCCTCCTTGTAGCGGCCTTGTGCTTTATACACTAAGGCGATGTTGTTGAGCGTGGTCGCCACATCGGGATGCCGGTCGCCAAGACTTTCCTTTTTTATCGACAGCGCTTCCTCGTAAATCGACAACGCTTCCTCGTAGTATGCCAAGGCCTTCTCGTAGCGGCCTTGTGAGTGATACTTGCTGGCAATTTTACAGAGCATGGTCGCCACTAAGGGATGCCGGTCGCCAAGACTTTCCTTGTTAATCGACAGCGCTTCCTCATAGTACGTCAAGGACTCATCAAATAAGCTCTGGCTCGCGAAAAGAGCCCCCGCACCATAAAGAATCTTGGCTAGACCCTCTTCATTTCCTCGCTGTCGTGCTTTGTCGACTGCTTGTCGCGCCATTTGCAGATGCCACTCCCGCACGCGGTTGTTCACCACCGTATTCAGCGTTGTAAAGTTCCCGTGGATTTTCCCGACAGCATCGTCGATCATCTTCTTGTCTTCAGCTTTGTGGCACCTGGCGTTGCGCATATCATTGTTGTCTGCCATAATCTTGGCAATCTCGTCGGGATTTTTAAGAAGCTGCTCCTCGAATCCCTCCTCTTCACCGGGTGTAAAGGCAATCTGCAGAGGCCTCCTGGTCTTTACGGCTCCCAGCACCTCCCACACGCACCACGCGCGCTGCAGCGGAGCTGGGGTGTTCCAGCGGTCAAAAAACACCACCAGCTCATCAAACTTGGCAATGGCGCGATGGAGCCCCACCGTCATGTACTCCTCATAGGCCTTTTTCGTTTCATCAGCCGTACCTCCGTCGCGACGTGTGAGTTCTGGCTGGTTGGCGCTGAAGATGTCGAGCCACACAAAGGCGGACTCCGCTTTATCGCCGAAGTGGGCGTCCAGCGCAGCAACGAGATCTCTGAATTGAGTCCTTCGCGCCTGGCTCAAAAATGCGCCCTGGAACTCGTCACCCACATCTGCGTCGTCGAGGTGGTGGAGGTAAATTTGCTTGTCGTCCGTGATTAGTTCAGGAACTACGTACTGCGCAATATCCTCAGTGGCCCAGTCACAGCGTTCTTTTACTTTGGCGTCTTCGCCGGGCATGAACGTGACTTGCTCATCGGCGTAGTGGACGCGGCCTTCGCGAGAGCCATCATCATTTTCCCCAAAGACCTTGATCGTTGTTCCTACGGTGATCTCATCGGAGAGGTTTCGCGTCGCTTCAAAGAGCTCGACGTCCGGGACCAAGTCTCTACTAAGCACGCCTTTGAGGATGGCTTTGACGGCGCGAAAGGAGATGCTACGAGGGTCGATGATGGCGCGGGCCTCGGCTGAGAACACTTCGTCCCCTGGGCTGCTCTGGTCGCTCGCAACGAGCTTGAGCTCGGCTTCTTGGACGACTTCAGGGCTTGGCACAAGACGAAGAGATTGTCTGCGAGGGTCACCGTCCTCAGGATGAACCGCCTCGAGCTGTCGCTGGCTGAGGCGCTGGCTCTGTTCCTGGCTCAGGCGCAGCGCGCGCTGGGCGTCGCGGGAGCTCATGTTGCTGATTCGCTTCGGCTTCGCGCAGCAGCAGCAGGCACAGGAGAACCTGTGCGCGCTGGAATCCGCCAAGGGATGGGTACCCCCCCCCCCCGGGGGCGGTGCACTGCAAGAGGGTGGTGGGGGACCACGCACAAGGTGCGTTGGTGCGTGCGTTGATTGCGTGGGCGACGAAAGGGCGTGGCTCTAGCACGGTCGCTCCGTCATCGTAGCCGCGCCGTTCAGGCCGGAATGTTGCAAGTTTGCCGCCTCTGATGCGCAAGGTCTCTCTTCCTTTCTTTGGAAACAAAAAAAGAGAAGAAAAAACAAAATGAAATAAAAAATTGGGTATCAAATTTGTCAAGATAGAGGACTGCGGAGATCTCACACGGCAAGCTCAACGAGAGATGGTCATTTCTCAACTTGGCATGCACGCAATTTACAGCTTTCAGACCATTATATCGACTGTAAGCAATTGACCTTCGAGGTGGCGCATGCTGTCCTTCGTAACCGGTCCAAATCAAGTCGTGCTCTAGACGCCTTTGTTCGTTCAAACAGAATCAGCCGGTGTCCCTATGGTATTCTGCCGCCGCAACAATGCAAGTCTTTCGATCTGCACAGTCCCACCCGTCGAGATCATCATGGCCGAGAGACACTAGGCTAAATGGTAAAGGAGGAGCAACGCAGGTGATTGGGTATTGAGGATGAAATATAAATATAAATTTGCTGGAATGGGAGATGGTGTACTGTTGATGTAAGGCTCAGTAAAACCCTGCCAGGGTATCAAAAGCTTTGCGCGACATTTACGTGCAGAGCTGGTCTCAAAAAACTCAGTGCTCGGTGTAATCCACCTTTGCGCTTTGGATTTGCATATACTCTTGGCTTATGAAGCCAAAGCATTCGAAGATTTCTCGTTGGGGCCAATACGCGATTTCTTGGCCTGTAGCAGTAAAGTAAAATCATGGTGAGCCACCTTGGGTGCTAGATCCCGTGTCATCTTCCTTGGAGGCGTTGCGCCTGAGCGTCTCGATGCGCCACTTGATCGAGTACCAGGCGCGATCAGGGACGAGCTTTTGGATGGCGGCCCAGCGGTTGCCCAGCTCGTTGTGCGCCTTGAGGATGATACTGTCCTCCTCAGCGGTCCAGTTGCCGATCTTGAAGATTTCGGGCCGCAGACGCGACGTGTAGCGGTCGCAACACTGCTTTCCAGTGCGACCAGGGATACCGACCGAAGCAAGTAATCTTGCGCCACTCGGGTCCATAGGCGGGAGGGAGGCTGCAGCTTGGCGGGAAAAGGGAGGTGGGTGGCACGACTCCGCGCGGATTCATGTAAAATTGTTTATGATTGCGGAGCGGTTTCATGCCAATTGTTCGCTCGCCATGGTCGCGGTCGGTGCGGGTTCGGCAGGAGAGCCTCACTTGCACTTACCATGTTTGGTGCAAGTGTGGCAAACTTGACCTGCAGCTGCTTTTGGGGGTCATTTGCTTTTTATTATTATTCTTTTTTACCATGGATAAAGGAAGTAGGCTAAGCTAAACCCACGCTCGCTCAGTTGGAGGCTTCGAGAGCGTCGAGGAGAAACTTGCTCTCCTGGACGTAGTCAACGGGGGACAGACTCATGACAGAGACCTTTTGGCGAGTATTCTCGTTGTAGGTCTCCTCCTTGACACGGAGGCGCAAGTAGTATTGGCGAAAGTTGCAGTCGCTGACAAACTTTTCGAGCGCGGCCTCGCTCTGGTTCCTGATCTCTTCGACCTCGTCGGCAGACTTGCCCTGCATCACTGCCTGGCCCGAATCATTAAAGCAGGTCGCGTACACGGATCCTGTGTGGTCCGCGAGGACGGTGCGCAAAATGTAGCGGTTCTCCTTCGAGGGGTAGGTCTGCGCAGTCGATTCGCAGAACCACGTGCCATCGGCCTGTTGCGTGACCTTTTTGTTGTTTCCCTCTTCCGGGCAGGCCTCGTACCACATGCGCTCGTGCGGGATGTGCTGAATCGTGGCCTTGAGGTCGACGTAATCCGGCTGTTCGCCCTTGCCCAGCTGGTTGTCCTTGATGCCCTGCAGTGTGTAACGCTCCTTGAAAGGCTTGGGCCCGCGGTTGCCACCGCCGCCGCCGCCACCACCAGAGCTCGAGAGCGACGTGGCGTTGGCGCTGCCTCCATTGGCGAACCACTGGCGAATCTCCGGCGTCTGGGGCAGATCGGGGTCGATGATCAGCTGCGAAGAGCCCCCTGTGCTGAGCGTGCGGCCGCCCCACTCGCTGACCTTGCAGTTCTTGATGCCCACAACGGGCTTGTCGACGGCGGCGAGCTTGACGGCAAAGTCCCGAGCCCGATCGCCCCAGAGGGTGACGCGGATCGTGGCTTCGCTCATGTCAACCACGTTAATTTCACATTTGGTGAGAGGGCGCCCGGCGCGCGAAGTAAACTCCTGCACTTCGCCCACATCGAGAACGACACCGAGGACGTCAACAGTAGAGTTGGCCGGCATGTCAGCGATTTTGGCAATGGGTGTCGATTCGAGGTTCACTTGTGCGATCGAGGCATCATCTGCAACTTCTTGAATTTGGGCGTCATCGCCAAAAGTCAGCTCATAGTCGTTACGCGTGGTGTTAAAGTCCTTGTTCGCCAACTTGACGCGTCCGTTTGAAAAGGTAAAGACCTTGTTCTGTTCAAGCATGTCGTAAAACTTGGTCACCGCCTCACGGAAAAAGGTGGCGCGAATGTCTGTGCCTTCCGAGTCCATGATTTCGAGCGAGAAGAGCTGACCCTGGTTGGTCGGTCCCTTATCCCACTTGCGGATGTCGCTCTTGCTCACAACGCGTCCCTTGATCACCCATCGGCTCTGATACATGTTGAGAGCGCGAATGGGAAGGATGCGCTCGTTGCCGCTGCTTGTGGTAATTTCCCGCTGCTGCACGATTGCACCGCTTTGCTGCCGGTATCCGGACTGCTGCTGTGCAGGTCGTTGCTGCTGCTGCTGCGGCGGCTGCTGCTGCTGCTGCTGCGGCTGCGCATTCGCATATTGACGCGTCTGGCCAGACTGCTGCGGACGCAGGCTCTGGGGAGCCTGCTGGCCGCCGTTATTGCCACGCATAGCGGGCGGAGGGTTCTGCATGGCGCCGTGCGTATTGTTCGCGCCACCATTGGCCGCACCGCCTGGCGCCTGCGGGTTGCCAAGGACCCCATTTGCCTTGCCGATGCCAGCAACGTTAAGCAGGATAATGATAACCGTGCCTTGCATGGGGTTCGCGACAAGCTCGTCGACGCGAATGAGCGAGAGCTCGGCGATATCGCCCTTCATCACCAGATCGGTCAGCTGCGTGGCCAACATCACCTGGGTCTGGGTCTCGCCATCCGAGACGAGCACTTTGTAGCGGTCCATGTTGCCCTTGACGAGCTTTTCCAAGGAGAGCACCTGCAAAATCATTGGCCGAGGCGCCTCCTCCTCACGAAGGACCTTGCCGAGGGCGCCGCGCGTAAGCTGCGGCATGCCTGCCATTTCCCTTTGCTGCTGTTCCGCGCGACGCTCGCGAGGTCCACGGCTTTGTTGCTTGGTCGACGGGCGAGTTTAGTGCGCGCAAGGATTTCGATTCGCCCCGTGCGCGAGTTACCACGAAGAGGCAACCACGTTCAGAGCAACCGCGCGCGCGCGGGAAAGAGTCGGGGGAGCGCGAGGCTGGGAGGAGCGGCGACGGCCGTCTGCGACCGCGAGCCTCGTTCCTGCGAGAGCGCGAGCGCGGGCGCACGTCGGGCGACGGCGAGAAGCGGAGCGTTGCGTTTCGAGTTTGTCTCTTGAACTTGCCAGTGTCTCTACCTAACCACCGTCGTTAGTCACTAGAATGTGGATTTGAGGGGCTTCTGAAACGTGGGTTCCGGAGTGCCATCCTTAAAGCATGCATGCATGCATGCGTGTGAGATGATGTCCGTTCAAGTGAGGCATCAGGCGCAGCACGTGCCAGTGATACAGGGGCTTCAAACAAAAGCTCTATGATGCAGTGATTTCCTGACAACGAGCAGAAAAGGAGAATTGAAGAGTAAAGAACATTGACGTGACCTACGTGTGGACTTGACTAGTGACCAACTGACTGACTAATTGACTGACTGACTGACTAACTGACTGACTGACTGACTGACTAAAGGACTGACTTGACTGGAAGGAGTCCGAGCCTTGGAGCTGCCTTATCAAGTTCAACCAATGGAGCCTGTGCTATTTCTCCTGAGATTTCAATCGCGCAGAGGAAAACCAAAAAAATGAAAATTGAAAAGATCGTACAGTTAGCCTCTCACTCTTAATCTTTAAAGATGTCTCACGCGCCACGTTATTAAGGAAAGCTGGTTTGCCAAAACAAAACGTTGCGCCAAGATCCAGAGTTGATCAATTTCTTATGGAAATAGATTACAATACAAAACACAGATGGGGCTTCCAAATTTTGTCCATGACTTTGAGTCAATTCATCTCACACGACTGACCAAGCCATTGCTACTCAATCAAATCTGGCAGGCGCAGGTACGTCATCAAAGAGTTCCAGATCGAAATCCTCCGAAAAGAACGCATGCGGGAGCATGTCGCAAAATGCCAATTCAAAGAGGGAATTAACCTCGAGGGCCTTGCCAAGTTGCGGCGCCAACACGCGAGCCCGATGTGCAAGCTTGCGTAGACATTCGCAGTCCTCGGGAAGCTCGCGACCGTCGTCGAGATACGACGCCAACCGATTTCCGACAATAAGAGCGTCACACAACGCCTTTTGCGACCAATTAGCCCATAGCACATTGTTGTAGAGCACGGCGGGACAATGCGGCATGAAAAAGAGCGTCCGATGGCCATTCGTTGCGTGCGCCTTGTCTGCGAGTTCCATGGTCGGTGGCACGTTGATCCGCAGCGCAGCGAGCACGGCCTTGTCTCTTTCATCAAAGGCTGGGTCAGCGGCGATGACAAGGGCACCGGGTTTGGCCACGGTCGCGTCCGCGCGCAAGGTTTCCAGCAAGGCGAGCTGCCGCGTGCCGGCCTTGGTCCACACGTGGCCCAGTCCCAGACACACGATCCTCTCGCACGGGCCGTTTCCAGCCCCGGCGAGCGCGGTCGCCATACCTTCCGCAAAGGCGTGGGTCTCTAACGCGCTCCTCGCGGCCAGCAGCGGGCCCTGCGTCCACTGGTCCGCGCGCGCCGCGTCCATGGCGGCGGCGTCTTCGCCATCCTGGCCATCCCTGCCGCCCGCGGCGCGCGCCAGAGGCAGCGGCGGACGCACGCCGCCCCCCCGCCTGGCCCTGCGCTTGCTGCGCACGGGCGTCCACCCGTCTTCGCCGCCGGCCATGCGCCCACGCGCCGCCCGCGACGAAATCGCCTTCGATGTTTGATGTTTGATGTATACGTTCAATGTTTGATATTTGATATATGTTCTGTGCCGATTGCTTCTATGATACTATACAAATAGGCGCTCCTACTTGACTGCTCCTCCTCTGGTATAGTATAGGCCTATCGGCAGCAGAACGAAAAGGAGCACGCGGCACTGCAGAGGCTCGCGGGCGCGGGCGGCCCGCTCGCCTGCGTGCCTGCCTGCCTGCCTGCCTGCCTGCCTGCCTACCTGCCTGACGGCAGTCTGCGCAGACGCACAGGTAGGCTCCTCGCGCGCGCGCGCGCGCAGCAAGGCCCTTGCGCGAGCCTCGGCATCGGAACGACTTGGATTGGATCGGATCGTGGAGCTCGCTCTCATTATCCATCCAGTCGTCCGTCTAGTTCGCCGGAGCCGCTGCCGATCGATCTCTCTCCTAGAAATCTCGCTCCCTGCGGCCGCCCGGCCGCCCGCCCGAGCGCGGCGCCAAGCGCGAGCCGCCGGCCCCGCGTGTACCCGGCGCGAGCGGCGCGTGCATCGGGCGCGAAAGTTTCGTCTCGACTCGTCTCGTCTCGACTCGTCTCGTCTCGACTCGTCTCGTCTCGTCTCGTCTCGTCTCGTCTCGTCTCGTCTCGTCTCGCACGTCGTCCTCGCGGGTAGAGCGCGATTACGACCTCGCTGCACGCTGCCCGGGTGGCCTCCGGAGGCGCCACGCGCCACGCAGGCCCCGTGGCGCGATGTGGACGCGAGGCCTCAGCGCTAGAAGCGCCAGCGGCGGCGCCGGCGGAGGAGGGCCCGGCGGCGGCCACGGCGAGCACGACCCGGACGAGGCCCTGACGCCGACCTTCGAGGACCTCGCCATCGACCCTGGCCTGGACGACGTGGACCGCGTGGTGCGGTACGCGACCGGCACGGTGGAGCTACAGCGGCTCGCGCACGTGATGATGCTGAGCGACACGGCGCGCTCCGCGGGCTTTGAGACCGCGGCTGCACGCCTCTTCCCGCTTACCCGCGAAATTTGTAAAGACCAGGAGCCCGTGGTGCGGCAAAACCTTGCAACACAGTTGTCGGCCATGTTCCAATTCTGCAGCGAGGTCGGCACCGAAGAAGCCTACAAGGCCTCCATCAGCATGCTTGTGCCAACCTTTCGGACCCTGGTTCTCGACGGTGTGGACGACGTGCGCGAAGCCGCGAGCATTCATCTTATCAAGTCTGCCGCCTACGTGCGCGAGGGGGACCTCATGGAGCATATTCTGAGCATCGTGCTAGAGCTCGCTCACGACGAAGGCAACGAGAAACTACGCATTACCTCGGCAGGTCTGCTTAATGGCCTTGCGCCTCGCTTCGGCCCCGAACTATGTCAGCAATTCGTCGTACCCGAGCTCGTCTCCTTGTCGCAAGACCCAAGTTTCAAAGTGCGCAAGGCTGTGGCATTGAGCATGGATAAAATCATGCGCGTAGCGCACACATGCAGCGTGCGTCTTTTGCCCGCATACGAACGTCTTAGCAAGGATTCTATTTGGGGAGTTCGCAAGGCTTGCGCTGACTCGTTGGCACTCCTCGCCGAGGGCGTCGACGAAAGTGATCGCGTAAGTCGCCTGTTACCGCTTATGCGCCGCTTTGTTCGTGACAACTCAAAGTGGGTGCGAGGCGCACTCTCGCAGCGACTAGGGCGATTCATTGCTTGTCTTCCTGAAGATCAAATCACCGACGAGCTTCTCGACCTCTTTCTTGGCATGGCGGACATTCACTCGCCATCTTGCTGGATCAATTCCAACAATGGGGCGGGCCCTGGCAGCAATGGCGGGAATAATGCGAGCGGCGGCGCGTCGGCCAAACGCGCGTCCTATGCGAGTGGTGGGGATTCACTGCGGAGCAGCTTTGGCGGTCCTCCCGAGGGGGTCCTTGTCGGCGGGCAGAATGCCCCCAACGATTTCGCAAATAATATCATGTACTGCTGCGCTTTTAGCTTTCCTGCTGTGGTGCTCAAGGCCGGGGCCGGGCGCTGGCTCAAGCTGCAAAGGACTTTTTTTACGCTCGTCAATTGCGACAATCAGCTTGTGCGCCGCGTGATGGCGTACTCGTTGCACGAGCTCGCCAAGATCCTCGGCCCCGCCATCACAGAAACCGATCTCTTGCCAGTTCTCGTTGCCTTTTTGCGCGACGTCGATCAAGTCAAGACCGGGACCCTGCTCTCCATGTCACAATTTTATTCCTGTCTCGCCAACAGCGCGCGCGAGGCGAGAGTGCAATTACTCGTCGATGTTTTTGACGAGGCCTCTGCGCGCAATCGCAGCGCTTCCATGACTATCAACGAGCTCACAGTCGGCGCCTTGGGCGTCAATGCCATGGGCATGCCTGTAGCCAACCTCACGAGCGCGACGAATCGTTGGCGGTTTCGCAAAATAATCGCTTCGCAAATGGCCGATTTTGTCGCCCTCTTTAGCGTGAGCACCACCGTCAGGTACATTGTGCCTCTTGGGGGCCGACTTTTGCATGACGATGTCTACGAGGTGCGCGAGGCGGCGCACAGCATGGTGGGCCCTTGCTTGCGCCGATTGCGCGAGGCAGACGAGAACAACAATTACCAGAACTTCCAGGACTCGCTGCTTACCTTGGCGCGTGCGCGCTCTTACGCGGATCGCCAGCATTATGTATTGATCTGCTCATCGCTCGTGCTCTCAAGCCAGTATCGTGACGAACTCACCGATTATTTGGGCGCCGCCTTTTTAGATTGCGCCATGGACCCTGTTGCCAACGTTCGCCTTGCCTGCATCCGTTCTCTGGCCAAAATTGCAGAGCAGCGCGTCGAGGAAGACACCGCTGCTGATCTCGCGGGTGAGCTTTCGCATCGACCCCCCTCTTTCTTTGAGCGATTCCCCGCCGCTATTGGCGCTCTCGAGTCATTGGCAAGGGATCAAGACCGCGAGGTGGTCACGATTGCACGTAATGCGCTCGCATTAATGCACTTGTGACGCATGCGAGAACCTCGTTTCAGGCCTGACCACATATATACCAATCTTGATGCTTTCTCACGAAGTTCGTCTATCTCTTACTCTTGCCAGCCCTGTCGCTGTCGCCGCTCGATACAAACCCGAACCGTGTTTGATTTGTCATTCCCAGAAACAAGAGTGGCGTGCCAGTATCTTCCTGGCGAAGGCACTCAAGTTGCGAATAGACCTACCACAAGCAGCACCTGCGCAGCGCAGCCAAGCTCGTGTTGTGGACGTAGCTGCCCCGCTGTCGCAGTCACTAATTCGGGAGACCCGGAACTGATTCAGGATGACATAATATAACGTAGGCGCGCCAATTCCATCTTTGCTTGCTCTTCCTGTTTCGAGTTTTTGCGCATCGAAACGTTCATAGATAGTAAAAGAACAGGTTTAGCTCTGGAGCGCCGCCGCTAGCGGACTCGGACTTCTCTCTGCTGCAAAACAACGATCGCAAAAACAACTTGAGAAATATACGCTCGAAGTCTGCACGCGGACAAGATGGACTACGTAGGCTATGATAACAACGTGTTCTTGCTGGCCGTCTCGGCCGTGGCTATGGCGCGTTGTCTCGGACTGTCCTTGCTGCGTCGCAAGCCCGTTGGGGTCGTAGCCGGTGCGCTTGGTGCGGTGTGCATGGCATGGCTCACCGCGACGCGACCGACGTTCCCGGTGCCAGATCCAGCCAAGAGTTCGGTGCTCATCACTGGCGCAAGCAGGGGCATTGGCCGCGCTGTTGCAGCTGCCTATGCAGATCAAGGATTTCTGGTGTTCGCTGGTGTGCGGTCCGAGGAAGATGCTGCGAGCGTGGCCGAGACAGGTCGCATTGTGCCCTTGATGCTAGACGTCACCAAATCCGAGCACATCACCGCTGCCAAGGAGCGCATTCTTGCTGAAAAGGACCGCAAGCTCGTTGCTATAGTCGCAAATGCAGGCATTATTTCTGAGACCCGCCCGACCGAAATGCAAGATACGACAAACTTTGGTAAGATGATCGAGGTCAACTACCTTGGCAACGTTGACCTGGTGGGGGCGTTTGCGCCAGAGCTACGCAAGAATAGCGGGCGTATTATCGCCACCAGTTCGTTGCTTGCACTTGTGCGCATGCGTGGCTATACGCCCTACATCGCTTCAAAGGTGGCTCTTGAGGGATATCTTACTGGAATCCGACGCGACGCTATGCACATGGGTACGCCTATTTCCGTGTCCATTATGCGACCCGGTATCACAGACACTGATTTTGCGCGTACACTGGGCCCTGGCACTCTCGACGGGCCCGCGGATATCCACTCGCGGTTGCCAAAGGACGACCCCGCAATGAAACAATTTTTCGAAAGTATCCAGGAAAGCGCGCGCCGTGAGCTCGAGATCGCCAAAGAGCAGGTCGTTCCAGTTGCTACCGTGATTCCCGCCTATGTCCACGCGCTTACAGACCCGCACCCTCTTGCGTATTATTACACCACACTTCCGCACAAGATTGTAACCGGGGTTCTTCATTTCATTCCGGATCACGTCGCTGACACCATCCTTGCCCACCTGTAAAGAGCCGTGGAAAGATAGCTTGTACGTTCAAGTGAATCTTCTTTGAGATCAGTCAATTTGCAAGGCTGGCCTAGTCGACGCAAGATGGATTATGCCACTACAATTCGAAGATTTGCTGGGTGTTGGAGGCATTTGGAGGGCACAGAACGAAAGCGTATACGTCATCTCAGCCTGTTCGGAACTGAAGCTAATCTTTCCATGCTTACCACGCACGCCTTCCCCATACTTCGAAAGCACATGTGCACCTTGCAGGCTACAGCGACCCGAATACCAAAATCTAAATCATGATTATCTCGATTGTTATGATGACGATGATGCTGAAACGATTGAAGGGAGTAGGCCTATCATTCTTGACATGCATGCTGAGCCTGCAGCGTACACTACACAATTTTCCGCTGTGCTCACATCAGTTCACGTGCATGCTCTCTCAACGAGAGTTGCCTCGAAAAGGAGCATCTATACTAACTCTTGCTCTCCCGCAACGCTCTCTCAGCTAAAAAAGAAAAAAGCAAAAGCCGACAGAAGCGCAAAACGGCGGCGAGCGCAGCATATCGCGGCACGGCGCAGGCGCGTCGCAGACGCTGCGAGAGGGCGTGCAGCGACGCTCCCCGGCTCCCACCTTGGAGACTCGGACACTGAGCGAACGAAGCCAAACGCGCGGGAGCGAGACCGTTCCTTTTTGATCGACAGGGATCGATCCAAGGACGAGCGACACCGAAGCTGGCGGCGTGTCGGGCGAGAGCTTTGCGTGGGTGCGTGTGCGCGCGCGCGTGGACGTGCTTGGTGCGATTCGAGAAGGAGTGACGGCGGGGCTATAGTAGTAAAGGGACAAGCAAAATGTCGCGACCGTACATTGGCGCGCGCATCTCTCTTGTGAGTAAGAGTGAGGTGCGCTACGAGGGCGTCTTATACAATATCAATACGCAAGACTCCACGGTGGCACTGCAAAATGTGCAGGCTTTTGGTACAGAAGGCCGACGGAAGGACGGTCCTCAGATTCCCCCGAACACGGAGCTCTTCGAGTACGTCATTTTCAAGGGTGCAGATATCAAGGATCTAGAGGTCCGTGAAGCTGCTCCGACGCCGGCCTTTGAGGACCCGGCCATCGTTCAATCCAAGACGGCAGCGCCACAGCATCCCGCTCAGCCGCACGCTCAACCGCAGCAAACGCAGACGCAGATGCCGGCAGCAACCGCGCCGCCAACGTCGCCGCCCCTTATGTCGCCATCACAGCCACAAAGTATTCCTCCTCCTTCGATGGCACAACAACCAGCCCCCAAGCAGCAAGAACAGCCAGCTCAACAACAGCAGCAACAGCAGCAACAGCAACAGCAGCAACAGCAACAGCACCAACAGCACCAGCAACGAGAGGGCCACAGTAGGCACCAACCGCGTCGCCGCGGCCAAAGTAATGGTCGAGGCCCGAAGCAAGATTTCCACCACCAGCATCAGCAGCAACAGCAGCAGTCCCAGCCGCATCGCCGGGGCGGTCGATCCGACGTGGGACTCGGATCGCACCTGCTCGGCATGAAAACGCGCGATGCCGTAGGTGATGTGAAACTCGATGAATCCGCAACCTTTGACTTTGCCTCCATGAACGAAAAGTTCGACAAGGCAGGAGAGTTCGCGAAGTTATCACTCGAGGACAATCAGACGAGAAACCCGAGCATGGGTGACTTTGGCAATGGAAGCGAGGCATATGCGTCGGGCGTGAACGCCGACGAGGACCAGGTAGGGGGCTACTCCAAGAGCTCCTTCTTTGATACAATTTCGTGTGATATTACCGATCGTGAGAACGGCAAGAGACATGGCCTTTACGGTCAAAAGGAACGGGATCTGAACAAGGAAACCTTTGGGGCCACGGGCCTCAATCACGGCAACAATCGTTATCGCAACCGCCGAGGTGGGCATCGTGGGCGCGGCCGCGGCCGCGGCCGTGGTAGCCGTGGAGGCCGTGGCGGCTATGCTGGCAATGGACGCAACGATGGTGGCTACCACAATAATGCAGGTCGAGGTCGCGGTGGACACCGGGGCGTGTCGAATGTGCCGAAGCACAACTCAGGCAGCGGCAACTCTGGACATCAACAGTCTTCCTCTGGCCAGGTCACCTTCACGAATGCGTTTACATAAGTAGTCCGTCGTTCATCCATCTCCTTTCCTTTCCTTTCCTTTCCATCAATAATTGATTGTGCTGCTAAAGATTATTAACAACAAATAGAAAAAGAAAGAAAATTTGATGATCCGTCTTTCTCTTTTCTCCTTCCTTTGTGATCTTCATGGCGTTGATGACCGACGGTCAGAAATGGCAATCTTGCGGCTATGAACGTGGTCCATCTTCCAATTTTTTTTTCCTTGGAAAGTGACTCACTGCTCGCCCTTGAGACCTAAATTAGCGAACCAATCATTTATCTAGACAGAGACTGTCAGGAAAAATATTCAGCAATCTCGAGTCCTCGCTCGTCAACAAGCTATTCCTGCAGACCAAGGATCTATTGAGAGGTGTAAATCTGTGTTTCAAAAAAGAGGTCTAACTTCTAAAATAGACCATTTCCTTCAACGTCTCTCTCTTTCACCGGTCTTGCTGTGCGCGCGTCCCCGTCCCAAGCATGCATGCACGCAAGCAAAGCAAGCTTGCACTTGTTCTTGCAGGACCGTAAATCATATCGGGTGCAGCCTGCGCAGACTGGCGTTGGGCCTCGGTTCGCGCAGGCGCGGTACCACCGCGGCAAAGTTGTGCAGCGCTTTAACATTTAGACCTCTGCTGGACACCGGACACGGACGCCTGCGACACCACTTCTTCTTCTTCTCTCGCTCGCTCACTCGCTTGCTTTCTCCCGGGGTGGGCCGAGCGCGAGTTGGGCAAAAGCACCGGACTGCGTGAGTAGGATTTGCTCGTGTGCATTGGGGCTCTTCCGCGAGAAATTCGTTTTTGGCAAAATGGCGAGCCAGCACAACAAACAGATCACCTTTGCGGAGGATATGACAGACGAGCGCCAACAAGAGGTCTTGACGCTCGCCAAAGAGGTCTTCCTCAGCAGCCATATTGCGGACAGCCGTGGAGAGACGCAGTACACAACAATCGCCAAGAAAATCAGGTCAAAGATGGATCAGCGACATGGAAAGTAAGTTGATGAACCTCGGTGAGGTGAGGTGAACGCAGAGACACACCAAGCCAACCACGGTTGGCCGCGAGCAAGGAAAGAAAACCAAAAGTTGAAACGAGCGCTGACGATTCTCCTGCGTCCACCTTGTCCCCCGTCAACATTCCATTTTCTCCTCCGAAACAATCAACAAAAACGAAATAATTGCATCATCTACGCAGAGGTTGGTGCTGCATTGTGGGTCGCAACTTTGGCTCGTACGTCACGCACCAGATGAAAACCTACATTCACTTTTCGATGTTTAGCGTGCACGTGTTGCTGTTTAAACCATAAATGTCATGCCCTGTACGCGCTGCATAATCTTTTGTACTCGCGAGACGCACTCGCGTTAATTCGCTTGCTACTGAAGCTCCCGCAGGGCACTCTCCAGATGCTCCTTGGCCATCTCGATGTCATCAAGCTCGATCGCACGCAGCGCGAAGCGCGTGTATTCCATGGCGTCTTCCTTTGCCACATCGGTAAGGTTCGAAGTAAACCTGGGCGGCTGTTTGGCCGATGACCTCTTTACTGTCCGAGAGGGTTTCTTGTATCGTGGCGCCTCCTCCTCTTCTTCCTCCTCCTCCTCCTCCTCATCGTCATGAAAGCGACTGGCCCCGCGCGGCGCCGGGGCTCCGGTCGGAGCAGGAGGCGGGAGCATGTCCAGGCCGTCGTCATCATCTTCTTCATCATCTTCCTCGCCATCTTCTTCATCGCGCGTCCTGGCCAGCTCCTCCTCGGATGGAACAGGAGGCCGACCCTCCTTGATAGCCTTGAGAATCTCCGTGGCGCGCCACTTGGCAAAGAGGGCGGACTTTTTCGTGGCGTCGTCGATTTTCTTGTCCGGCGAAAAGGTGGCCAGCACCTCGAAAAAGCTCGCTGCTGCATAATAACGACGGGCTGTGTTCTTGTTGGCAGCGCCGTCCAAGTACTCATTCTCTGCCTCGGTGAGCTTCTCCTTGGCGTACGAGCGAATCACGTCTTCACATTCGAGAGTGTCGCCCAAAGTCGGCTCTTCCTTCTTTTTCTCCTCCAGCATGTCCATGAGTACTCCAAGAAAAGCATTGTCCTCCGGGCTGCGCTTGCAGGCCAGCGCGAGCTCTAGGGCGCGTCTGCAAAGTTGTCCAGAATTAGTAAAGCACAGCCAGCAAGTTGTTGGCCAAGAATACGTGTGTTTGGTTAGCGGGACAGTCTTGCCTTCGTCTTTTGGTTTCACATAGTACGTCAAACTTACGTTCTGCAATAGTACGCGATCACAAAGGCCCGCGCATCGCCGGTCTTCTCCACTTCCTCCGCACGTCGCACATACGGGGTAATGGCTTTGAGCCCGGGAGGAATCGCGACCACCATTCTCGCAAGTCTTATTTACTTAGCTCGCTCGTCACGAGCACGTAATGCGCAGCAAGAGCGTCTCTTTGCAGCCGCGCGAGTGCCCAGGAGCCGGAAGCGTACCCGAGAGAAGCTCTCTTGAGTCCTCCTGGGTGTGAGCGAGGGAAGCGAGACCGCTTTGATCGCCGCTCCGTTTGTTCCCGCGTAACCTGCTGGCGCTGCACCGTTCAGGGCTTACCCAGCGGGCTGCTCTGAAATGCCTCGTGCTTGCGCTCGCGATGGCGCGCTGTAGCTGCCTTCGCGCTCGTTCTCGCTTTGTTGCTGCCGCGTGGTGATGAAACATTCAAACTAGGCGATACAGAGAGGAGAGCGGTGGTTTATCTATTAGGTATCAATCAATCAATCAATCAATCAATCAATCAATCAATCAATCAATAGATTAATTCAGCAATCCAGCAATCCAGCAATCCAGCAATCAAGCCCAAGTCGAGACAAGCCCACACAACCTGAATCCTTGTCCAACTGGCAAGCGACTTTTGCTGTGACGAGCGGGTTGACATGAATGCACAGGCGTGCACGGCCAAAACGTAAAGGAGATGCCCCTGCTTCGAATCGGCGCATGTCTCAACAGGCTGAAATCTTTCCTCTTGTCAAAGGAAGTGGCATTTGCAAGGAACCATGCATGACGAAGAAGAACAAGCAAGTAAGTTGAAAGTGAAAAGGGAATGGTGCAAATGTCGTCAAAAATATGGAAAACAAGGTGTATGTATATATACAGCAACTCAAAGAGCATGTGCTTCGTGAGTTTGACTTTGTGAAAAAAGTGTTGCGAGCGCCTTGATGTCCTCTCGCGCGGCTCGCAGCTCAAAAGCGAGGAGTAAGCAAAGAAGGACCACGGCGAGTTGCACGAAGGCAAGAAACCAAATGAGATACTGCGACCAAGGCTGTGACGTTTGCACAGGCTCTGCCTGAGGCTTGAAGACAGCCTCTTCACTGGCGTCGCTGCTCTCGCCGCTCGTCGTGGGCTGAGACCTAGCATCTCCGGATTTGCCGCCCTCCTGAGCTACAAATCGCTGCAGCTCAGGAAACCATTGCGACTCGAAATTCTTTTTGATCTCGCGCGAGCTGCTCGACTTGATAAAGCCCTTCATCATCGTACTCTGACGAAAATCGACATGGTGCGAGACCTGGATCCGCGTGGAGGTCGGTGACGCGGCCTCGAGCGCAAGCCTCAGAAGCGTAGCAAAAGTCTTTCCATAGGGAACCTCTGGATTGCGTACCTCCTGATCCACGTGGAAGCCGACGCGTGGCACAGCTTGAACAATCTCCAACGAGGCATAACACGTGTTGCGCGGGATAGGGCCCTTGCGCGGAATGAGGTACTGCATTTCGCGGGTGCTGCCCGCGGTATTGCCTTTGGACCAGTCGCTAACCGTGATATTTTCAGCCTTGTCGAGCTCAAACATGCGCTGACCAAAAGCTTTGTCAAGATGAAGGATTCGGTGAACCGTATCCACGTCCGCATCAAGCGTACCGTCGACAATAACGTTTTCATAAGGATCCGGAAATGTAAAGTTACCTTGGTCTGCGACTTGCGTCTCCTGGCCATCTTCTTCCGCCTCTGCGCCTGTGCCCAGATCCGCCAACGATGTCCCATCCTTTTGCGCTAGTTGTGAATGGAAGTTTCCGGAACCAAGATTTCGACTTTGCAAAAAGCTTTCGAGCTCCAAAGTGGCCTTCTTGTATGATGTGCGCACTTCGCGCAAGGTGGCTGCGCGAATAAAAGCCCGCATGACTACATGCTCGAGAAAGACAACCTCGTGCGAAATGACTAGACGCGTTGCCGATTCCGACTCTGCCTCGAGGTTGAAGCGCAAGACGGAACGAAACGATGTGCCGCAGGGAATGCTCGGGTTCATTGTCGACTTCTCTACCTGGTAGCCCTTTCCTGTCAATATCTTGCGGCAAGTAAAGGTACTAAAGGCACGCGTCTCAGGAACAGGGCCCTTTTTCGGAATCGTGTATGATGACTTGCACCGCGCCCCCTCCGTAAATCCCTCTTCGCCACCAGGGACTGTCCAAGCGGTGCGGACAACGTGCGTGTACTCCTTGATCGAGTCGAGGCGCTGCTGAAACTCAGGTTCAACGAACATGAGCTTGACAAGCGTGTCGACGTCGACGCTGAGGGAGAGTTCGAAAAGTTCACTGCTCAGGTTCGAGAACTTGACGGCTGTCGAGGTTGCACTTGTTGTAGATTCATTGCTCAAGCCGGACCCCAAACGATCAAGAGCAAGAGATGATGTGTTCTCTTCTGGATCCGCAACTGCGTCCTCAGCTTCCCTGTCTCCTGTTTTGCACTCGTCCGCCGGAATGCCGTCACCGTTCGCGAACTCTTCGTCCTGGCCCATGGGCGGCCCGCTATCATCCTCGTGCCGCTTCAGATAGCGCCGCACGGTAAGCATGCCAAGGCCAGAGCCCGTGCGGGCCAGCGGCGTCCTGATGCGCCTACGTGAAGAAAGCTCGAAATTCGAGGGGCCTCCATCGCCACGAGGACTCGCCGTCCTGCTGCCATCGCTATTTCGCGAGGTATCGTCAAAGAAAGCAGCCGTACTCTGGAGCGCATCCATAGTCTCGAGCACCGAATGGCTCGCGGCAATGGCCTCGCGAAGCGCACGAATCCACCGGACGCGATTTTCTCGTGTTTCGGCATTCAACATGCGTGGCTTGCTTTCGCCGCTCAAGTGCAGCTCAAAATAGCCCGGGTGGTCAACGGTGGCGACACGATCGCTCACCGAGCAGCTGCGGTCGAGAGGCTTGATGTGAAGGAGCTTGTCTGGGAGTGACGCCCAGTCCACATCGTACAAGTTTGTGACTGCACCGTGGCCCTTGAGATCTTTTGTGAAATACGCCCAAAAGGCAACATTGATGCCACCGGGGCGCGGCGCGGACTTGTCAGAGTCACAGTCTTCTGCGGAGGCGGTGCAAAGGTCTTTTGGCATAACAATCATTGCGTAGCGCGAGCGCCAAAGCACCCCTGTCGACATGCCACGCATGCCGAGCCAGCCATGAGCCGCAACCCAAGAGGGCGTGCGCGCAGCTTTTTCTGGCGCATCGGACACGGGCTTTCGCCGACGGTACCAGCGCCGCTGGCGCACGACCCAGCGGGCATTGGCCTGGCCGCGCTGGGACCCCTTGGCCTGCTTGGAATCAAGCGCATTGAATTGCGATTCGTAGCGCCAGCCCTCGGCATCGCAGCGCGATTGGCTTACCCCACTCATGTCGACAATGAAGGGCGTGGTGATCTCCCAACCAGGAGGGACGGGAAGGGCGGCTTCGACTTCATCCAGATCGCGTCCAAGACCATGGCCGATGCGATTCGTAAACGGCTTGCGCTCTTGCGGAAGGAGCGAAGCCCCACTCCAGCCACGCTTGATCCGCTTGTCTTGGAGATCGAGAAAGCTCCAACGCTGGTTTTCCCAGACCTCGTCTTCCTCCTCACCCTCTGCGAGCGGAACGACCCAGCGCGCGGCTTCGGTGTCCGCGCAGTGCGTGGGACCGATTTGCAGACTTTGTGAGCGTCCGTGTTGGATCAACCTGGGCGTGCGCGCTGTGGGCGTGCCAGGTTCCGACGCAATTTCCTCGACGTCAGTGCCTGGGTCAGAGTGACTACCCGAGTCCTGTCGGCCAAGAAAGGGGCGAAGCATGTTGGGAAGAAATCGGGTGACGTGGCCGCCTCGAAGACTATGACGCCGCCTCGAGGATCGCTTTGATCCTTGCGAGGTCTCGGCGAGCGCGGCTCGCACGCGCGGACGCACGGCGCGCTGCAATTTAGTAATGCCGCGGTGCACGATGCGAGAAAGGTCATCGAGATCCTCGCTGTAGAGTCCCGAGCGAAAAAGCAAGAGCGCTGCCCAACGAGCAGTGAGGTCAATATCGCCGTCTTCAATGCCCTTGAGCTGGATCGTGCGCAGCTTGCTTGCGCCGTGTGCGGAGTCGCGATAGACGAGACGGATCGCAAAGCGCACTCTGTGATTTGTTTTGTCGACAAAGGCGACCGGGGCGACACTTTCGAGGGTTGCGAGGTCGATGGCAACTTCGGCTTCGGCATTTTTCTCGAGCGACTTGCCCATGGTTTTATACAGTCTGAGCGAGAGCTTGGAAGGTTCAAAGACGACGTACCGGCGATCCCAGTCGTCATGGGTGATGCGGAGCAGAGAGCTCGCACCCCGCACAGCGCGTGTCACGGCTTTAGAGGACTGGTCCAGGCACAGCCAGCCCGCGACGCGAGCCTGATCTTCCTCGACCGCAAGGCACTCTTCGCAAAGAGCCTCCTGGGAACTTTGCGCTATGGGCGCGGCGGTGAGCACGCCCGGCGGTTGCTGTTGCTGTAGATTTGGCTGTTGTTGCTGTTGCTGTTGCGGTTGTTGCTGAGTACTGTGATGCACATGTTCGCACCTACGGAGCCCAAAGGTTGATCCGCCGACCTGGCGCACCATCACATTGACGAGGTGCTCGCGCACCTGTGCCCTGAAACGCTCTTGCGCGGATGTGTTGTGGACAAATTTGTCCTTTCTCGCAAGCGCTTCGGCCATGCTCGACGCGCTTCTTCGAAGCATCTTGGACGGCGTGGTGCTTTCTTTTGTCCGTGTGCCGTTCGCCATGCTCATCGTGGTCATTATGGCCGGCGGCGCCGCCGCCGCCGCAACGGGGTTGGGAGCTTCGTTGGCCATCCGGTCTCCGCGTCAAAGACGATCCGCAGGAGTGACAGTGATTTTTGCTCACCGTAATTCAAGATAACTAACAATCTTTCCGCAGAGAATTGAGCTTATCTTATCTCCGCGCTCCTGCTCTCGGCGTCTCTGCCGGCCCGGCCCGCCCTATCTCCTCCGTCGTCGTCGTCGTCGTTGTCGTCGTCGGGGCCGGCGGCGGCCAGCTCAGGTTTGCTTGCTTGCTTGCTTGCTTGCTTGCTTAATTTTTTGCTTGCACGAAGGCTTCCTCACTCCGGTGGCGGCGTTCGGCCGCTGCGACAGAAGGAAGGGAAGCAAGAAGTATTCGCGGCAGCGCGGCGACGCGGGCCCGCGCCAAGTCGGCCCCTCGCGCGGCGCCGCCCGACGCGCGCCGCGAGGCCCGTGCCGCTCGCCCCCGCGCGTAGCAGCGGTCCCGCGCGCAGCAGCTCCTCGCCTCGCGCGGCGGGCGCCGTTCGAGTTC
>KN805371.1:283894-318000 GCA_000818945.1 Schizochytrium sp. CCTCC M209059
CAGGCGGGCGCCGCGGCGTGCAGCGCGCTGCGGCGGCACGGCATGGCGAAGCGTGCGGTGCGATGCGATGGGATGCGATGCGATGCGATGCGAAGCGATGTAAGGCGAAACAATGCGAGGCGAGGCGAGGCGAAGAGCTGCTGCGCAGGCTGGCAGGTAGTCGCGCGCGCCGCGTAGCAGACTAGGCGAGGCCAGGCAAGGCACGGCAAGGCGCCCTCCCTCCCTCCCTCCCTCCCTCCGCGCGAGCGGCGCGAGACGAGGCTGGAGCTGCCTGGATGATGAGACGATCCCCGTCCCTCGATCGTCCCAGCGGCGAAGCGTCCCATGCGAGAGCTCGCTCCAGCTCCGCGTCGAGCCCCCGCTCCTCCTCCTCCTCCTCCTCCTCCTCCACGCCGAGCGGGCTGAGGCGAGGCGGCATGCGCCGAGGGCGCGCGCGTCGCAGCGGCTGCGGCTGCGGCGGCGGCTGAGAGCGCTGCTAACATAACATCGCTCGCCCGAGGCGCCCGCCGGCAGAAACGAAGACGACGGGCCGCCTGCGATCGCGAGCAGGAAAGACGCACGCGCGAAGGCAGCGCGGCGCAGCGCGTGCGCGTGCGCGTGCAGGAGCGCGGCGTACGCGTGCAGGAGCAGCAGGCGGGAGACGCGCGCGAAGGGCCAGACGGAGGGCGCTTCAAGCGGGTAGAAGAACTTGAGGGCGCAGAGTGCAGCCGCGCGGAGCAGGGAAATGCAGAGCAGAGCAGAACAGGGAAATGCAGAGCAGAGCAGAGCAGACTCTTGCTGCTTACTGCTGCAGCAGCAGGTGGTGGGTGGTCGGCTCTGTGGCAAAGCGGCAAGGTGCGAGGGCGAGCGGAAGAGCGCGCAGAGCGCACGAGAGCGGGCCGCGAGCACAGAGGTGGTAGACAAAGACCGGCGGCCGGAGCGCCGTCGACGAGGCTTGCGGAGAAACTGTAGTAGTAGTAGTAGTAAGAGAGGAGAAGAAGAAGAAGAAGACGAAAATGGGCCTCCCCGTCGAGGAGCTGACCAACCTGGACGGCCTCGAGCTCGGCGCGCAGCTGCACAGGAGCAATGAGAATGTCTGCTTTCACGCCAAGTTCCGCGGCGAACCGGCCGTGGTCAAGAGGCTCATCTTGAGCCGCGCAGACAGCCTCGACAAGTTCGAGGAAGAGGTCCGCATGCTCTTGCGCCCCGAGTACAGGGAGCACATGGTCGTGCCGCTGGCCATTGTACGGTGCCCGCCGCACTACTCGATCGTGCTGCCCCTCATGGAGAACGGGAGCTTGAGCACGATCATGGCACGCAATGTCTTGCCTCTGGAACTCATCGTGTGCTTTGCCGTCGACGCGGCCCGCGCCCTCGCGGCCTTTCACAAGACTGGCTTTGTGCACCGTGACATCAAATCAGCCAACATTCTCGTCGACAGTGCCTGGCGCGCGCGCCTCACCGATTTAGGCTCGGTAGAACGCGCAGGCGAGCTCGACGACAACGGCCAGATTATCCGCCAAATCACCGACACGGCACGTCTGGCGCAGCCCTCGGGCGGCTTTCACAAGTCCATCATGGATGGCACAACGCTCGGGTACACCGCGCCCGAAGTCTTGCGCAACAGCCCGGCCATCCAGGCCTCGGATGTCTACGGTCTTGGTATGACTTTTGCCGAAATGCTCACGGGCACGCCTCCGTATGTGGGCATGGAAAAGGAGGATGCCGACATGCACACCGTGATGGACGCCTCGTACTCTGAGCATGCCCTTATCATGGCCATCTGCATGGACCATCTTCGCCCCGGTCTAGTGACGGTCTCCGAAAAGCCTGGCATGCCTGTCGAACTCATCGACCTCATCCGAGAAATGTGGCACCCTAACATTCTCACGCGGCCTACCGCTGCTGCCGTCGTGGAGCGTCTCGAGGCCATCGCCACGCGTGCCGGCTTTGACCTTTCCTCTGACAACGCCCGTCAAGAGTACGCCCGCCACGTCGAGGAGGTAAAGCAGGACGGCGGTCAGCAAGGTGTCAATGCCAAGCTCATGGCCGAAGCCATGGGCATGGCTCCGCCCCCCGCTGGCGCGCAGCAGGGCTACCAAGTCCACGACGTCCCGACCGTGCCGCTGACAAACCCGAACGGCATGGATGTCGACGAAGACGTGGAAATGACGTCTGGCGATGCGTCGGTGTCTGGGGCCGGCAACCAGGTCAAGTCGAATTCCTCCGTTCTCGTCGGTGCTTTTGCTACCTCGGGACGCCGCGGCGCTGACAAAATGGAGGACCGCCATGCGGTCTCTCACTACTCTTTGGGCGATGGGCGAGGCGAGCTTAGCGTGATCACCGTCTTTGATGGTCACGGCGGACCCACATGCTCGCACTTCGCCAACACCTACTTGGGCCCTCGCATCGGGGCCCAGCTCGCAGTGGGCAACTTCCCGGACGAGGCCGCGCGCAAAGCGACCGTTGCGCGGGAGTTCGTTGCCGTCGATGAGGCCTTCCGCAAGGGCCCCATTGCAGACAAGTCGGGCTGCACGGCGCTGGCTGCCGTGGTTTGGCAGCCTGAAAAGGCCGCACGGCCGAACCACATCCGTATGCTTTTCGCCAATGCGGGTGATTGCCGTGCGGTCCTTTGCCGTACCGAGAATGGGGTCGATCGCGCAGTCCGTCTCACGCAAGACCATAACGCCGCGAGCGCAAGCGAGCAGGATCGCATCCGCGCTGCGGGCGGCACGATCCAAATGACTCGTGATGGCAAGCTGCGCGTCAATGGTCACATTCAGGTAACGCGTGCGCTAGGCGACGCGGCCATGAAACCGTACGGTGTCACAGCGGAGCCCGAAATATTCGAGTACAGCTTCGACGCCACCGGAGGCGACGACTTTATCATTCTCGCCACCGACGGCGTCTGGGATACTCTTTCCGACGAAGCAGCTTGCCTTGCTGTGCGCAATACTGCAAAGGAGTGTGGTCTTGCTGCCAAGCGGATCGGCGGTGACGCGCTTAATGCGGGAAGTTCTGATAACATCTCGGTGGTGGTGATCTTCCTCAAGAACTTCAACCAACACCAAGACGTAATCTATGTTTAGGACAACTATGCCTAGCGTAGCAAAAAGATGATTGCACCGGTAGACCGGTTTACTTTAGGAAATGATAGACTAATTAGCCATGGTCACGATCTGGGTTCGTCTGTATATGTAGAATCGACTTGGCTCTGTCAGTGAGTGAGTGAGTGAGTGAGTGAGTGTTGTTATTTGCGCAGCCCTTTTGCGAGCGAGGCCGGTAACACACGCGCAGCGAACTCGAGCATGCACCATCCCCAGATACACTAAAATACTAAGATATCGATATCTCGATTCAAGACTGCATGCAAGGAGACGGTGTGGAGCGGAGGGAAAAGGAACGAATACTTTGAAAATTGGTAACTTTCGAAAAGAAAATGCAAGACAAAATGAGAACGAGAAAAAGAAAACACAAGAATGTTGAATTTCACAATGTGGGTGGTCGGTCGATGGATTCAAAAGAAAGAAGAGTCCCGTTTACACCTTCGATTCCTCGACATCTGCTGCTGTGGTAGCCATGAGCGCCTTTGCCACACTGCCTTGCGCGGACTGCCCACCTTGCGTGCTGCTCGCCATCGAGTCAACGCGCTCAACAATCTGATCAAATTCGTCAAATCTGGCCGCCTCCGATTGTGTGGGCGTTCGCAAAGATCCTGGTGGGCTGTCAGGGTATTTGTCGAAGTTTGAAGTGTCTGTCTCGTCAGCGACGAGTGGGACGTACGAGGCCTGTACGCGGCCCTCAAATATAGCCTTGAAGTCGGTGGCACTAAACCATTTGCTACGTGTAATGTCAAGCACGCCGTTCTTGAGGCATCCGATACGCTTGGTGAGATCCGCTTGCAAAAGCTTTTTGATAAGCGCTGTGGCGTGTGGGTCCATGTACGTGGGGTAATCCACGACACCATGCAAAATGCGCTGGTATATCCCGATGGAGGACTCTGCGTAAAAGGGAGGGCAACCAACCAACATTTCATAAATGAGCACTCCGAGTGCCCACCAGTCAACAGGGCAACCGTGGCCCTTGCTTTGAATGATTTCTGGGGCAAGGTACTCTGGCGTACCGCAGAGCGTAAAAGTGCGATCCTTGATCTTCTTGGCGAAACCAAAGTCAGCAATTTTGAGGTAGCCGGTACGCGTAATGAGCAGATTTTCCGGCTTGAGATCCCGGTATGCAATGCCAAGATTGTGCAAATAGCCAAACGCTAAGACGACTTGACTTGCGAAGAAATTAGCCTCCATGTTTTGTACGCTTCCCTCGTTACGCAAGTAGGTAAAGAGCTCGCCGCCCGGTACATACTCGAGTACCATGAAAATGCGTGATTCATCCTGGAAAAAGGTCGTCATGTTCACAATGAAGGGATGGTCAAGCTCGTTCAGCAGCAAGACTTCATTTTTCACATGTTCCACCTGTTTGAGTCGGAGAATTTCCGTCTTTTTTAGCGTTTTCATTGCGTAGACGCGGCTGACCTTTGACTCGTCTTCCGCATGGCCAGTGTACTCGACAAGGCGCACTCGACCAAAAGTACCTGTGCCGAGCGTTGTTCCATCAACAAAGTCGGATGCCTTGGCGCCGGTGAGCTTGCTTCCCTTGTGCTGCGAGAATCCATCAACGCCAAGCGATGAAGCGGCTTGGCTGCCCTGGGTGATGCTAAAGCCATCAACACCTGTGCCTCCTGCGCCGCTGCTTCGCGAGGAGCCAAGAACCTTGCGAATCGACTGCATGCTCAAGGCGTGAATGTGTCGACAACCTTACGCGCCGAGAGGCGGCGGCGCGGCGCGTCGCGATCGATAGGTCGTGTATGCCCCCTTGGTGCGCGCAGACGTAGCAGCCTCAAAGCCGCTCACGCAGCCGCGTGAAGCGAGTCAGGACCCCTCGGTGTCCGGGTCCAAGCGCTGTAAGACTGCTTTGCCCGCGCTTTGCCCCTTGGCAGCCAACTCTCAACATGCGCATTGATTGCCCAAGGATCTCAATCTCAATTGAGGTGTGTGCTTGCGGCGCGGTGCCGCGCTAAGAAATTCTAGTTCCCGTACAGAGTACTCACCTTTTCTTGTACAGTAACGCAAGTCCAATTTGTCCACTTTTGGAATCTGAACTCCGCGCTGAGAAGCTACAGCAAAGTCACTTGGGCCGCTTGCTCCAATGGGCACCGTGTATCGAGCTACCTCGAACGGAATTATTCCATCTTTAGCTTGCTTGGACTTCTCTCTCTCTCCTCCTTTTCGATGCTACGTTGATCGCGCGCACAAGCAATGCCACTGTATGCTTTTTATCCGCATCCAAGGCTTGGTTTTCTTTTCTTTTTTCATTCTTACTTTCTTGCAGCCGTTTCTGCTTCACTATCAACACGAATGACTCTGTTGCAACAAAAAGACTAGGCCCACGCTTTTTCTTCCCCTCCCCAACTCCTTCCCCTCTGTCTCACGAAATTGCCATGCGCTCGCAAGTGGTGTGGCTCGAACGAGAAGGCGGCTGTCCCCCCCGCCGCCAGAAGCACTGATGGTAGATGTGGCCCGGACAAGCGATCCGACCTGGACTATCACGCTCCCCTGCTCCCCCATGGACTATCATAAGCCTATCATCCACTCACCAACCAGCCGCCTGCCTCTGTAGCAGAAACGTACACTGGCGGCTGGCAGCTGCGAAAACGAAGCCAAAGTTACTCAACGGATGGGTGTGCGAAAGCTGGGGGTGCGCGCATGGGGGTGCGCGGTCGGCCCCGATTTCGGGGCCAAACGGAACGTTTGAGCTCTTCATCTCCAGGCGGAAGCGACTCACAGTCAATCGAAGGGTGACGGGGCAGGTCCGCTTCGCGCTGAGACGGACGACGGCGCGGCGCTCGCTCCGGCCGCAAGCTTCCTCGTCTCTGCGGAACAAGCCGCGACGGAGTCTTGGGATTTTCACTGGGTCCTCGCGAGGCCGTCGTTTCGTTTCGTCGCGGTTCGTTTCGTTTCGTCTTCAGCTCATCCCGCGCGTTATCGTCGTTGCGTACTATCGCCGCAAGCGACTGACCATACAGAGCGCCAAGAAGGAAATTAGCTTTTGCACAATTTGGAAAAGCAGAGAGCGAGTGATTTCGTTCGATCTTGACGTTGCGAATTTTGCCTGCCGTCTTTGCGGACCGAGAGGGCCACGAATCGGTCCCCGTGGGTTGGGTTTCCATTCTGACTTTCCCGGTTCATTCACCACGAAGAATCACGCCTTACTTTTGCTCTGCTTTGCTTCGCTTTGATTTGATTACGGGATCGATCGCATCCGGCCTGTATCAACGCCAACTTCGGCGGAAGGACGTTCGGATCGAAACGCTGCAATAAGTTACAGGGTATTCCTTGCGTGTCCAGAGTGTGAATCTTTGTGGACTGCAAGATGAGTGGGTATGCGAGCAGATATGCAGATCGAAACGCGACAGCGGCTCGCGACTGGGCGGCAGAGCGACAGGCCAAGATCGAGCGCGCAAAGCGCCTTCGCGAGGAAAGAAAACGAGGCACCGTCACCGAAGACTGCACATTTGCACCACAACGCTTCAACAATGTCGAACCGACCGTTGGCTCGAGTCGCATGGGCCCAGCGTCAGAGTACTCTCAGGATTACATTGGCAACTTTCATTACAACCCGGCGCATGAATCGCCGCGAGACGAAACAAGCGTACCTTTGTATGCACTCAATCGTAAAATGAGCGCAGGAAGTGTGAGCAGCAAAGGTAGCGTCGATAGCTTTGGTCTTAATCATGCACCAGCGCCCCGAATGGGCCGCATGAGCCATGCCGGCCATGCCATCGTCTCGCAACACCATCCGCATCAAATGCAGGACCAACATGCAAATCAACATCAGCAACATCATCATCATCATCATCAGCAGCAGCAGCAGCAGCAGCAGCAGCAGCAGCGTCAATATCAATCAACATACCAGCATCGTAATTACCAACCCCAGTTACAAACTCACCAGCACCAGCATCAACAGCACTATCAGCAACAGTACGATCAGTACCAGAATCCTTCCCAGTACGCTCCTTCGATTCAAACGGGAGGGACCGAGTATGAGCGCAAGAGCTCGTCTCCGCGGTTTGATGCTCTTGCCAGCGAGGTGCACCGCCACGGACATCAAGGTCCGGCTTCTGAGACAAGGAATGGCAATGACTTGTCGAGCAAGTATGCTTCTCAGAACACGAATAACGGAACCAACTGGGGCGCGACCAGGAACGAGAATGCCTTTTCCGACCTTTCGTACGAATTTGCGTCAACCTCATCTCCTCACATGGGTAACCAGCGTCAACGCAGCCGAAATCAGCTCGAACATGACACAGAGGCAAGCTCGCATCATCATTCCCATCATGGTTATGGACCTAGTGAGGCGCATGCGCAGCACTACCACAAGACGCAGCAACCCCCGTCCTCGGCCTCATCTGCGTCTTCTTCGAACTCGATTGAGCCGTCGCAAAGCGCAGAGCAATATCTGGGCGGCGCAAGTCGCTTGGTGCTACTGAAAAATAAGCTAGCAAGTCCAAGTGCAACGCGTCGCCGTCCTTCTTCGCGAACGACAAGCGGTGGACCACTGTCCTCTCGCGCACGTATGGCAGCTACAATCCCCGCGACCTCAGGGCCACGAAGCGCGGATGTTTGTACCCGCCAATCAGGGTGCACGTGCTCGCAGTGCGGCGCTCACGCGGACCTGCACAACACTGCGGGTGCAACAAGTCATTTTCAGGGGGACAAGTCCGAGTCGCAAAACCACCCTCGAGGAAATTCGAAGAAGAAGACCATCACAAGACCTCCCTGGAACGACGATTTTGCTGCCGCAGCGCCTCCGGAACCTGAAGTTGACCTGGATCAGCACGAGACACTTGTAGGAAGAGGAACAGGGGGAGCAACTGCAGCAGAAGCTATGGAAACGCGCGAACCGCGAGCCAGACCTGCACGCAGGTCTGCGAGCCGGCGCCGTGCAGAATGGCGAGGTCCGCTTGATGATACTCCGGAGAGTCGCGATAGCCCGGAGCCACAAAGTGCGCGAAAGCAGCCCAGTCATGAGCAAATTTCCGTGAACGAGATGCGCCGTGAGCTGCGTGGTGATGGCGCCGACTTTATCCAGCAAATGCACAATCAAAAGCCGAAAGCAAGTGCTGCAGCCAGTGCTCCACGCGGTGAAAAGTACCCCATGCAGCGCGCATCTTCCCGGCAGCATCAACGTGCCGCCTACGAGCAACCTGCGGAAAGACGCATGCCTGCCCAGCAATCGCATCAGCCTGCCATGGGTCAGTCTGCAGCGCAAGCGCCCTACCGTGGGATGTTTGTCCCAGGAAATGACGACGAGCCCGTTTCCTTGGAGGAAATGCCTGCGGTGGCAAGCGGTAGTGCTCCGACGGGTGAGGAGATTCCAGAGTATGCACCTTCAGAGCCGCTTTTCCCATGTTCGAGCTGTGGACGCAAGTTTCGCAAGCCAACGCTTGAAAAGCACAGCAAGGTCTGCCAAAAAGTCTTCAAGCAAAAACGCCAGGCCTTTGACACCACGCAGGCACGCCTCAAGGGTGTCATGCAGAACCCGGATGATGCTCGCGTCGTCAAGTCGGCGTTGAGCAAGGGTGCATCCCGCGCGGGTGCCGCGCGCGCCTCGTCGGGTGTGACGAAAAAGAGTGGCGGCAACAAGTGGAAGAAGCAATCGCAGGCGCTGCGCGAGGCGATGAAGTACAACAAGATTCTTGCCAAGGCGAAAGCCGATGGCAAGGATATTTCCTCTGTTCCGCCTCCGCCCTCAAGTCAGGATGATAGTGACCTCGTGCCTTGCCCTCACTGTGGGCGTACATTCAACGAGAAAGCGGCGGAGCGGCACATTCCGCGATGCAAGGACACGAAAGCAAAACCGACACGTCTGGTTCGGGGCGGAGGCAAGAATGCCGCAGCGCGGCCGCGGGGCGGCATGCGAAGGTGAATTGATTGGATCGAAGAGCTTGCGTTTCACACAATGAGATCGTCGCTCGTAGAGAGCAACACGTGCCCCTCTACATCATACGCATTCGTTTCCCCTTTCCCTTCGCACCAAAGAGATGTTGAACCACCAATATCAGCCTGGATACTTTAACACAGACGCTGTTATTAGCGAAGACGGTGACGTCATCGCTGTCTGCGGCATCTTTGTACTCGACGGCTCCGGGTTCGACAAAGAAGAGCAAATCTCATATAAAACACGCAATTTTTCCACTCTTTCTCTCGCATCAAGCTTCAGTCGTCACATACAGTATCAATACTGGATGGAACCTGGACACGCAAGAACAACGGGAGAAAGTCCTTGCGCGGGGTCCCGCACGGTTTCAATGTTAAGTACCACATTTTCCGCATTGCATTGTGAGCCAACAATGTCAGGCGAGAAATTTGACTCAGACGCTGGTAGTAGCGAAGACGGTGCTGCCGTTGCCACCTGTCTGCTCGCCCATGAAAAGCACATTTGTTCCACTCCTTCCTCCCTCGGATCAAATCTCAGTCGTCACAATTGGATCAATGTTGGAACCTGGGCACGCCAAAATAACGGGAGGGAGTCCTTGCGTGAGTACCCGCAGGTTTTCAACGTATATTCCCGCATTGCGCGTATTAATTCGCGAGTGACTGGGGGGGCGCGGAAGTGGTAAGAACACGACGCATGCTTTGTCCCCACTGTGTTCCTGCACCATTGCATTGAGCTCAGCACAATGCTCGAGCTCCGTGAGGGGATGTGTGCGAGGATTCCGACGCACCCTGCGAAGCGCGCTGTGGCTGGAAGAGACTGGACCGAGATCTTCAAGCTGGTTACGGGTGCTGTTGTTTGCGGTTGGAAAAGAGTTGCCAACGTCGGCAAAGTCATCATCTTCAGCAAGGGCTGTGTGTTCCTCGAAGAGCGCCGCGCCAACTGCGGGCAAAACAAGAATCTCGGCCTCAACACGGATCGCCCGAAGGAGCTTTCGAAGGGTTTCGTATGCCTGAAAAGCGCTTCGTTTGGCCTCATCGGAACCTCTTGCGTGTGTCACGCTAGGGCATGCTGCAACGACGCGTAACTTGGTATGATCTTCCCAAATATTGCAGCGGTGCAGACCAAAGGCTAATTGCATCTGTAGCGCAAGAGTCCCGGATGGATCATTCCAATCGGATTCGTCCGTGGACCACAAATCAATGGTTGTCAACCGATCCAGCTCGTCGTCCTCGAGGGTCTCTTCACGAATTGGTGTGCCCTGCAAGGATGAAGGAAACGAAAAGCTTGGCGCACTTCGCACACGTGCACCATCGTCGCTCTCATTAACATCATCAACAGCCTCCTCGTCCAACTCGCTGCTTTCTCCAAGATGGTACGGAACATTGGCGGGATCATCAGGATCAGCACGTTGCGCCTCTTCGTTAGTTTCAATGTCGATGTCCAAGGCGCTGCCACCCTGCACCACGTCGTTGTTGATTTCGATTTCATCGTCTATATCTTGTGCGCGTGCCCCTGGAAAACGAAGGCCGAGGGAAGATGCAGGCGGGGACCGAAATGGAAATCTCTTCGATTGACGGTGCCCTGCGGCGTCGCGACGACGTTTACACTCCATGATGAGGTTCTTGTCAAGACGATCAAAGTGCTCGGCGACAAGAAGATTCTTTTCGAGCACGAGAATGTCTGCCAGGGTCTCGCAAAAGCTAACTTTGGCCTCCGCGTCTGTCTCTGCCTCTGCATCCTCTGCAAAGGTGTCGACGAGATGATTGATTTCGTCGAGCATAGCGGAGGCTTTGGTGTCACTGAATGAAATGGATGAGGTATACTGTGACGACACTGGTCGTGGCGATGAGGTGGGTGGCACGTCCGAGTTTGTCGACAACGTAGCGCCCTGTGCAGAAGGCGCTATTGTATTGTCAACAATTGCATTATTGCCTAAATGCTGCGCGGCTGCGGATGCATGAGAAAAGCTCGCGGCTGCGGACGAAGAAGGAGATGGCTCCGAGCTTGAGGTGCTTTGAAAAGCCTGAATGCAAACAGTGTTTGGGCGCAAGCCGCCAAGGCCGGCGCTCATGAGCAGACTGCGCATTCCGCTAACGAGAGAGGGCGCGAGGACGACCTCGTGAAAAGCTTTGGCACCAGTCTGCGAGAAAAAATCTACCCAGAGTTGCTTGAGCCTCTCACACGCAAGAGCGAAGTCTGGCATCTCGGCAAGAACACCTTTTTCAGGCTGTCGCGCAATGAGAACGTTACCAACGACGTAAAGGCCGCCTTTTTTGAGATTGTTGCAGAAGTTGAGCAAGGCAAACTGTCCTTTGGGGTAGCGCGGTAAGAAGAGTACAGAGGGCCGCCAGAACTTGGGATGGCTTCGACGCAGGTCCAGACGCAGCAAGTACTTGCGAACTTGGTGGTAGATGAGAGCCTGCGAAACGTCGCCCCAGGGGGTCACAGGGGCGGTCACATGCACGTAGTAAGCAAGACCAGCGAGCATGCAAAATGCGAGCATGCCTTGCTGCGGGGATGTAATGAAGATAATAAAGAGGGCAGAGAGTGCGCCTGCAAGCGCCGTGTGCCATGAAAAGTAAGCGAAACGCGGACGAAAGTTTGGCGCGCTGGTCATGCGCAGCGCAAAGCACGCGAGATTGAGGAAAATGTAGACGAGCAGGACGCAGTCCGTGACGAGCGCGGCGATGGCGTCGAGGCGGCCGTACAAGAGACAGATTTGGGCGACGGCCCAACACAGCCCGAGGGCGACCTGCGGCTCGTCCTCCCGAGCCGACCCTTGCTTGAAGGGCGCGAGGAGTGGCAAGAGGCCATCGCGAGCCAGCGACTGGAGTAGGCGAGCTGACCCCTGTATATTGCCAAGAGCGGACGATAGCGAGCAAGTGAGGATACCGACGATGATGAAACCGGGGACGACGCATTCGTCTTTGAAGATGGTGCGATTCTCCTTGAGCGTTTGTCTGGGAAGCGTTAGCGCAAAGACACAGATGAGCAAAAAGTAGAGGGACACGGTGAAGGCGATCGCTCGCAAGGTTCCGGGACCGATGGAGGCTGCCGGATCCCGAAGCTTGCCCGAGGATCCCGCGCCTGCAGTGATGCCGGTGAACGCAGGAAAAATAATCACAAAAACGCTGAGAAATGACTGTCCTGCGTCCACATTTGAGGTCGATGTGGAAGGTTCAGGGACCGGAAGAGGAGACGAAAAGTTGAACCAAAAGTTCTCCATAAATCGCGACATTGAAGGTTTGGCTTCACCCCCTGGCACAAAGAGTAAGCTGGCGATGCCGAGCACGACACTGGCCATCATGACTCCAGTAATAAAATTGGTGAGTTTACCCATGGCAGTGCCGACGGTGGACGCAGCAGCCGTGAGCACGAGCAGCGTAAGACTGGCAATGAGTGTGCTGAGGTGCGCGCGGTTTTCAACAAAGGTAGTGCAGTTTTCAGCGTCCTCGTCGCAGAGGAAAGAATTCACAAAGGTCTCGGCGAAAGCAATGAGACTGAAGGCAGTTGAAACGCTAAGCGAAAGCGAGAAAATGACGCCAACAGAGACGCCGAGCTCGGGGCCAATGCTTCTAGAGATCATAAAGTACGCGCCTCCGCCCTTCATGGTCCCGTTGGTGGATATGGCTGCAAGACTTAGCGCTGTCATGACATTAACAAAGGTGCCTGCGCAGAGCATGACAAAGACCCCGAAGAATCCTGCCTCACCGACGGCCCAGCTCATGCGCACAAAGAGAACGGCGCCAAGGATGGATGAGAGGCACGGGAAGAAGACGCCTTCGAGGGTCCCAAGACCATTTGCTCTGTACTGACTGCGACTCCGGATCCCGCGCAAACGGGCCCGCGACGCGGGACCCCGTCTCCTTGGTCCTGAGCTACCATTGTTGTGACTGCTGTTGTAGTTGCTGTTGCTGTTGCTGTTGCTGTTGCTGTTGCTGTGCCCGCTGCCGCTGCCGCTGCCGCTGGTGCTGGTGAGATTGCCGCTGTGGAAGTCGGCGTCGTTGGCGCCGGCACCAAGCAGAGGGGCCTCGTGCGAGCCAAGCGGCGTAAGCTGGTGCATGCCCGCTCCTCCTTCCCGCGCTCCCTCCTTGCGCCGGAGTCCTCTTACTTGCTTGCTTGCTTTGCTTGGCTTGGCTTGCTTGATTGACGCACGCAACTCTCACCGACTTTTGTCGATGCATAGATGAAGCGAGCAAAAGGCGAACAAGAGGGAAGGAAGGAGGAAAGAAGATAAGATGGGACAGCACAACTCGCCGCGGCTTTTACCGGCACGTTTTCATAGAAAAGAGCTATCGAGGCGACAACGGTGCGCGCAGGAAAAACGCACGCCTGACAAACACAAACGTCTCGTGTTTGGCGTGCCGGTCAAGGTAATCAATCGATCCATCGGCTTTAAGCATTGGCTTCAATTTCAAGCGAGTCAAAATCCATACATGAGCTTTGCCATTATTTGTAACGAGCGAGCGACATCACACAGGTATGGATGGTGTTTTGTTGTGTGTGCTGTCGACGCAAAGAGGTTGTGGCCAAGCCAAGACATATCGTGTGTAGATCCACTGTCAGGTCGAGTCAGGAGCGCGAGAGATATCAATCACATTTGAGGCGGCCAAAGAGTAAGAGATTGCCTGCCCTCTTTGGACGTGATTTAGGCCTTGGACATCATAGTATCGGTCTCCGAGGCAAGAGCCTCTGAGGTGTTTACGTTGGGCTGCTCGTTCAGGGGTTCGCCCTGGCGCTTGCCATTGTCGACGTCTTCGCTCGCGCGGGTGAAGAGCGCGAGGCAGATGAGCCACGCAGCAAAGGCAGCCGTAAGGATCTGAAATCCAAAGCCCCAGCCATACTTTACGCCGAAATAGTCGGCGAGGAACTCCTCGTCGCGCACGTGGACCACAACGAGACCAACTGCAGCCATTGAAGCGCCGACCACGCCGCAGTTGAGCACGGTCACGAGCACGTACACCTTGTTGATACAGCAGCACGCCAAGAAGGTGAGGCCGCTCGAGAGCACCGCGAGCGCGAGCGCCACCGCGCTGCTCTTCATGGCGGCGTCCAGCCAATCCGTCTCGATCGCATTGTCCCCCACCAGGCTCACCTCGATCCCCGAGCTCTCGAACACGATCCACACGCCGCCCAGCGCGACCGCCGCGAAGACCACGTTCAGGGCCGCCGCGCACACGGTCAGCAGCGACAAGACCCCCATCTCGCCTCCCGCCTCGCTCCTCTGCTCGCTCGCCGCCTCGCCTCGCCGCCGCTGCTGCTGCTGCTGCTGCTGCTCGCTGTCGAAGCGGGTCTGCCGCCGCTTCCTCGCTCGCCTCGTCCTGCACGTGTGCGCCTTGCTTCCTGACACGGCTGCCACGAAGGCGGCGCCTGGAGGGTGCGAGGCACTAGATTCCGCGCCGGGCGGGCGTCAGGGACTCGCACTCGAAGCGAAACGAGGCGAACGAAGCACGCGACGCGCGAGGAGGGAGGAGGTGTCCGTGCGGCAAGATTCGATCCCTCGAGCGACCACCGACCCGACCAGTCAATCGAAGAGTCACTCCATTACCGCCGGGATGCCTGGATGCACGTACGTACGTATACGTATGTAAGCAAGTACGAAGACGCTGCAGCGACGTGACGAGCTCCGCGTCGCGTCTCGGTCGATGAAGAGCCGCGGGTCTGTTCTGTCAGTGTCTACGTACAAGGCCACGCCAGCCGGCCAGTCTGCAACTTCGCGGATCTCGGGCCCGGCTGCACGGACGAGGATTGAACGAGTGGGCGGCCGTGGTGGGTGAGCGAGCGAAGCGACGCGCGCTGCATCGAACGAATCTTGGGGTGGGTGTGTCTGGGCGGCGCCCTGGCGCTGGCTCTGGCTCTGGCCCTGGCCGGATTGACAGTGAGTACAGCAGAGGCTGGAGTGGACATGGCTCTTGGAACGGATGGTTGGTTGCCCGTGAGCGAGTGTTACTTTAGATGGAAGCCACTTGGGAAGGAGCATGCATCTCCAGGTCGCGGTGCTGACGCGAAGCAGACGAAGACGTGAAGTTCCCAAGAAACCAAGACTTTCCCCTCAGATGTTTCCATCGCGCGAGATGTTCTTCCGCTGCTCAGTGCAGACAAACGCTGTGTAGCAAACTAACGCAGACCTGTACGTATACGCACTCAGGCTGCCAATGCCATGGGGCGATCAGTGGGCTGGCACTATGCTGCGTGCCTTGATTCACAGAAACCCTTGAGCTGGGGGTTTCTGAGTATTGATTGACGATTGCACAGCATGTCATCCTTGGGGCTAGAACGTCCGCCTTGTCAAGAACTAGGTATAGTAACATTGTGGCTGTAGTCTTCGTCTACACATTCTGATGTCATGAGCAAGACTTTCCTTGACGTTGTTGGGTTCATAATTCAGGATGATGTCAAAGCGTCACTCTTCTTTCATGGTCTCGCCAGCGCTTGCTGTCTCTGTATACGTGCGATGAATGGAGGCCTGCAGGCACAAGACTTTCTCGCCGGTGTTGTGCTAAGACGAATCACTAACATCTTTTCATTGCTGATTTCTTCCATCCCCATGATGCGGTGAATACCTTGATCTGGCATACATCAATGTAATTGCTGCTCTCACAGTCGTCGAGCGAGAGAATAAGTACCACATTAACGTAAGATAGTTGGCTTTGTACTTGAAGCCTCGCTTCGCATGAAACACAATCAAGCTGCTTTTGTCGCTACTTTGTCAGACTTGGTCTCTCTTGATTGTCTCGTTGTGAGACCAAACGGATGAGGTAGGAGCCAGCTCTTCATGCGCTCAGAGATCGGGTTCGAGAGAGATCTTTGAATAATGTTTTCTTCAAGTAAAAGCCAGACACCTTCGACTAGGTTCGTCACGGACCCAAGACCGAGGCGCCAGGCGGTGATTTTCTTCAGCAACGGAAAGAGGCCCAATCAGTTCAAGGTTCCCTCTTCTTTTGCTAGCCTAGCCCCATCGGTGTCTCCGAGTCTCGGCTCATCAGAAAAGGCCAAAAAAAAAAAGTCTTATTTGTTGATTTGTACTACGAAAAATTACGGACATGAGCCATCCAGACAGACTCTCACACAAGCGAATCGGGCCGCTCACGATGCTGGCAGCGGCGCAGGGCAGAACGTGGATGCCCTTTTGCTCGCGCTCGCGCACATGGTCGTTCAGAGCGCTGTCAGCCACTTTCCTAGTAGCGGCGCTGGTGCTCGCCGCGACGGTCTTGGAGATTGAAGTCGCTAACGTGGCCGTGCTCGCGTCTTCAGGGGAGATTGTGGTGAGTGCGCTTGGGGCGCGGCCCAACACGCTCTTCACCTCCACGCAGAGAGAACTATTAGACCTGCACTGGCACACCTCGTCCACTCGGACGAGAGCCCTTGTCAAATATCAGCTCGAGCGACGTGAGCATGATGCGGCTCGCGACTGGGCTTCCGAGTCAAAGGTTTCTCTTGTAGTATGGAGCCAGGCAACACCCGTCTGGTTTGGGGACGTGCATAAAGGACATACGAATCCTAGCTGCAGAATACCTTGCGAGGTCTCCTTCGATCGCGATCAAGCCACAACTGCCGATGCACTTGTAATGATGCTTGATCGACCCGAGTCACCTCTTCCTTCGAATCACCCTCCATGGATTGGAATTACCTGGGAGAACCTTATGGGTCACCGGCGATACAAGTCCTTTGGCTCTAAACTACGCCCTTCGACTAGTGTCGAGGCGCAATTAGACGCAAGTTTGATTCGGGGTTTGCGTCCAGATCTCCTTGTATCCCACGAGCTCGACGCCGACATTCCCTTCCCGTACCCTCACATTCGGACTTTCGTGGAGCGATTCAAGACACAAGACCGAGTGAATGTATCTGCGCGCGTTCGGAATCAGCGGCGTGGAATCTATGTGCTCATTTCAAACGGGGAGGCGCATATCCTCCCTGACCGCCTCAAGCTACTCAAGGGCGTGCAACGCGCAGGTTTTCCCGTGGCGTCTTATGGAAAAGCCATGCTTGACCCTGATCTGCGGCAAGAGTTTCTCAAGCTAGACGATGCGGAAAATCGCGAGGGTGCGGGCCTCGAATTACAAGGCTCATACCTCTTTAGCAATGCGATTGAAAACTCCTTTGGTGTGGACTATGTCACTGAAAAGCTCTATTTGGCGCTTACTGCGGGTGCAGTGCCACTGTATTTGGGGGCGCCAAATATTGTTGACTTTCTCCCGGACAGAGACGCGGTCATTCACGTCAACGACTTCGAGACACCAGCTGATTTGGCTCGCTACCTTGATCAGCTCAGTGGAGATCTTGATTTGCTTATCGATCGCCATCATGCCTGGCGTTTCCGCGAGAAACTTCCGCAGTTGCTCACGGACATTAGTCTTCTCGTCCCCTCGTCTCTCACTTGCGCCCTCTGCGAGGCAGCAGCAGACCTCCGCTCATGATCCTTTCTCTCTCTTCCTCTCTCTTCCTCTCAAAACTACAGTCGTCGTGCATATGTACAACGGCACACTTGCATTTGTCACGGCAATCGACTTACGAGGTCAAAAGAGCGCGATTTAGAGGAAGAACAATTGTTGACTCAATCATTACAAAAAACGATTGGCGATTTAAATTAAATTTATCGGCTAAAAGAGACGATTCGATGAAGTGTTTTCCAAGCTGCATCTCGTTGTGCGCTCATGATATTCTGCTCAAACCGTTCTCGATCTTTGGAGTGATCAAAAGTTCAAGTGCATGTCGTCACGATTATCTAGTTTTTTATTTTGAAAAAAGAAAGAGCCTTCGTTGTGTGAAGTTGCAATGCAGGCGCTCATGGCTCCTTGCGATAATCATCCTCGACCTCTGACGTGTAAGAAGCCCCAACGCCGTACGTTCCTGCATTGTACCGTGCATCTGGAGTTGCCAATCGGGTGAAGAACATGGCAATCATGGAAGTCATCAGCGTCGCGACGGTCAAGGCAAAGCCAATTCCAAAGGGCTTGTGGGTGAGTTTATGACAAGTAGAGTTGAAAAGCGAGATTGCAATTGCAGAGAATAAAAAAACCAAGGCTTGAGCAAAAATTGTAAGCTGCCAGCCAAGCCTCTTGTTCTTATGGAAGCTGTAGACTGAAATAATTGTGGCGAAACAGCATGAAACAAACATGAGCACAACCAAGACCTTTGCAGCTCCAAGGCGACCGTCGGCAACCGCGATTTGCCATAACGAAAACGAGTGCTCATCGATATTCACCCACTTCGTCATCATGGCCAACACCGAGAAGATAAAGAGCAGCAGATTGAGGCAAAGCGCTACCAGAGCGGCGTCCATCATTCCTTCTCTTTTGTACACGTGCCTGGTCTCCGTGTCTCGGAAGGGTTTCGCTGCGCTTTTGATGGAGTTGTTCGCTGACGCGAGGTCTTTGCCAACTAGGATGGGCCAACGCCCAGCGCGAGCGACACCACGCAGGCTTTGCAGCGCGTCGTACCCCACGCCTCGCTATTTCTGGGCAGGCGGCACGCTTGCCTGCCCGCCCGCCTGCCTAGGCCGCCAATGGAGGACTGCAGTTGCTGGTCGATCTTCTGTCAAGTGGCGGATTGATGCTCGTTCTCTGACATAAGTAGTAGGGCCTGGAAGGTTGGATCTCTTCTTCTCTTCACCTTGTCAAAGAAGTGAAGAGGGCTCACATACATACTCGCAACGATGGCGCGGAGGGTCGCCGCGGCGGCCGTGGCCAGCGTCGTGGCGGGTCTGGCCGTTCTCTCCGTCACGGTGGGCCCTTGGCTCGAGCGTCCGGGCAGCGACAGCCAGCCGGAGGCCAGTTGGCACGTGCTGCAAGGCAGCAGAAGCAGCGATGGAAAGACAGCAGCGCACGCGAGCGCTGCGAGAGTAACCAAAGCCTTCACGCTCGTGTATCTCGTGGCAGCCCTGGTCGCCTTTGCTCTCGCGATTGTCGCGCTTGTTTTTACGCTGAGAGTCTCCAAAATGAATGCCACTCTACACACAATCGTAGGGTGCGCTGCTGTGGTTGCAGTCTCAATAGCCAAGGCTTCCGTGGAGGACCCTGGCGCCCGCGTTGCCCAGGGCTGGCGAATGGCTGTTTGCACAAGTATCATTGCCTTTATCGCTGCGTGCTTCGACATCAGTTTTGCAGGGTCTTCTGATCGAAGTTACCTGCACCAGCAGGCCAACTATCAGGGTGCCTACGGCGCAGGAGTTCCCGTGCGACTTTCAAAGCCAGACACAGGCGTCAAGGACGCCAAATTACCCCTCGCATCCGAATCATAGTAGACCTCAAAGTTCTCTTGCTGGCAGAGGAGCGGCCTATTTATCTGTCGATACGTCGGATCATACATGTTTTTATCCTTTTATGCTCTTGTCTTTGCCCCTTTTCCATTCATGCCTCGAAAACTGTCGATTGGATTGGATTTCATAAAATTTTGCACGTCCACGTCGGACTGGCGTGCCAGTGCATCTAAAAACCGCCAAAGTGCGCCGCCTTCACCAAAGTCCTCATCCTCATCTTCGTCGGCATTTTCCTGAGATGGATCGAATGTCGTCACACGCACGGCATTCTCCGCGTTAAGAGCAGTCTTGGACTCTTCGTTGTCTAGAATGAGTGTATTAGCCGACGTGTAAACGTTCTCATATTTGGGGTTTAGCCAGATTCGTTCGAGCGGTTTAACAAAATTGGGCGTGTTGCGATCGGTACGACCTTTGCGTCCGCATGCGGTCTGATCCAGGACCATGACGCAATCGTGCTGCAAATCAAACTTTGGAGCTGCAAATATGTGCTTGGCCACACCCTGTGCCACGGGTGCCGATGCAGAGGTCCACAAAGCGAGTTCGTACCCACGTTTGTGTCGCGCCCAGTGCAAGAGCTCGCGCATGTGCGGACGATCGTACACATGGAATCCAAGCGGGTCCCGGTAGTTTTCGGCGAGACCAGCGATTCTTGCTCGACTTCTTGCCACTAATACTCCATTTACGTCGAGGACGAGCAGGCGAGTGGGCCAGCTGCGCTCTTCGTCACCTTCTTGGTCGAGGAAATTGAGGTTCAGCTTCTTCTTTTTCTTTTTCTTCTTCTTCTTTTTCTCCTTCTTTTCTGCGTTCTCATTTCCCTGCTCTTTGTCTGCTATTTCCCTCTTCTTCTCGTCGCCGGACTTGCTGTCTTCCTTTTCTGTCCTGGCATCCTTTTTCGCTTGTTCATCTTGATTTCTTGAAGCTGCGTTGATCGATTCCGATTCCTTTCGCGTCTCTTCCCTTTTAGCAGATACTTGCCCATCTGATGAATCGCGACATAGGTCCTGTTTCTTTTCTGCATCTGGTTTTACGCTTGTGGGATGGGTTGGATTCGCGGCTTCGACGCTTTTCTTCTCCTCATGAGACCTTGAGGATATACCTCTTCTTGCTGGGCCGGTCCTTTGCCTTTTCGGCGTAATCTCTCCTTTATCCTCGCGTAGCGCACCATCAGCACCAGCGTCGACGAATGTGTCCTCATCCTCATCTCTTGCGCGTTTCTGTTTAGTCTCCGTAGCACTTGTCAAAGTCGTAGTCGTGGAAGAAGAGGAGAAGGACGCCGACGAAGTGTTGCCCATGGCGAGATACACAAAGACTTCACGACAGCGCCGCGCAGGTTAGGGCCACTGTCTGCACTTTTTACGCTTGAGCACGCACGCCTTTTCCCTTACGCCCAAACCGCTTCGAGCAGCGGCGGCCTCGGACGCGCACGTGCGATCGCGGTGGTTTTTCGCTTTGAATCTTTTTGTTGATGGCGCTTCAACCACCAACTGGAATCTGCAGAACCCATTTTCGCCTCCTGGCGCCCTCGTGGGTTCCAACGGATCGTCGGGCGTAAGTACTTTATAGGCAGGCAGGCAGGCAGGCAGGCAGCCAGGCAGGCAGGCAGGCATTCTAGGCCAAACTTCTTGCGTGGTGCTGACGATGGCGCAGCGCCGCGTCGCGCTTGTGAGGCCCCGCCAGACATTCGAGCGGTGGACCTTCGACGAGAACGCCTCGGGCAACTGCATTAATATTATTGGGTGGCTCCACGAAGGCGGCGTCAACGGAGCGCGACTGCAACGAAGTTTCAACGTGCCCAACACGCTCATTTTCCACCAAGGGTCAATTGCGGCCTGGTTCTTTAGCTCGAAGAAAAATGGCGCCTTGCTTTGTAAGCACCGAAGCCACCTCAATGTTGACAATGTACTCCATAGCTTTCGCTCTGCCCTCAAGAAACGCTCTGGCTTGCGCTCCAGTAGTAAAATTGCACTTCTCTTCCGTGGACCCAATGAACCACTTCGATACCTAAGCATGGGAGAGCTCCACATTTACTTGGAGCACAAATCAGTCAGTGACTACCAAAGTGTCGCCTCCATCGTGCAGTTGGCTGACGATCCCGCTGAAGAATGCGACATTCTCAAGGTCTCCTGGATCAATGGTCACTGCTTGGTCGAGGCAAGGACATTATCTGAACTCGCCATACAGACCAGTGATGCGCACATCGAAACCCGTATGCGTCCTCTGGACTCTTTTGTGAATGAATGCAATCCAATACACAGCATGAACTATAAGTTGGCGTATCGCGACGTTGACGAGACATGGGTCGGGGCTAAATTGCGTGAACGCTTGCGCATACTCATGACGTCCTTTGTTCGACACATTGAAGGGATACAGCCCCGAAACATTAAGCGGCTCGTTTGCATGTTTCGACTTGGTCCTCAGAATCAACTAAGCTACCTCTTCCCTCTATCACTCGAGACAACAAGTCTCGAACCTTCGCGCGAACTTATTGAGGCTGTGGCCACAACAGAATATCAACCAAAATGGGCTACACATCGGCTTGCGGTTCGCAAGCCAATATCCGAGCAAATGTTCGAGTCTGTGAATGCAATGCGTCAGGGCGACGCTGATAGCGATTCTGGAGACGAAGAGCAAAGGGAGTCAGACAGAGACGAAGACAGCCGTACTGGCACGCTTCCATGTCTTGTGCAAAACCAGAGCGCCGGGTCTTTGCCTACTGTGCAAAAGACCGGTAAGTCGCAACGTGCTAAGGATTCTGCCGCACCTGCAAGTAAAACTTCTGCAAAACCCGGCAAAGATGCCATAATGAGAGAACCTCGAAGAGCTGAGCGGAATAACAAGGCAAAGCAACGTCACTGTCCTCGTCCTCCTAGCGACCCTCGGCCATCGCGAGGCTTTCATAATCCAGTGCGAAAGCTGCTTCGAGCGTATGGGTCTTCTAGCTCGGCACGACGCCTCGAGTCTTGGCTCAAGCGAAAGCAAGAGCGCTCGAAGCGACTTGAAAGATATCATGCAAGTGGCGTTGGGCACCGCGCGTTTCTTGAAAAGTTGCATAGCAAACTCAAGTCTGATCTCAAACGGCAAATGATCTGCGCCATGGCTGAACGTGCAGCTCGCGACATTTTCAAGGAAGCTTGCTCGCATGTATTGGCTAAGCGATCAAGTCAACGCCATGTCTTGCAGGTCCCGAATCTTACGGCTGAAGAGCAAGATGCACTTGAAAGTGCTCTTCTCGGCGTCGACAGTGCGACGATGAGGTGCCTGGCCTTGCAGCTGTAAAAACTATTTGGCCCAGGATGTAGGGCCTAGTCTCGCTTATAGGACATGAAACGGCGCGCGAGCCGAATGGTCAGTGTTTCCTTTGATAGATAGGATGCACGCAATTGCTCAAGGAGGGTGGCTGCTGATGAGACTTGAAATATGGGACAGCAAACCATGCACATGCACAATTGTGGGCGATGCGGTTTAAAATGTCCAAATCTTACCTTGATGTGCTTTCCGGGGGGAAGAAGTCGTTGGATTATTTTAGATAAAAATAAGAAGACATGATGAGTAACGAGAAGAAGCAAACCGCGAATAGGGAAGTTAAAGATGACATGGCCATCCCCATTTTCTCACATCCTTTCTTACTTCCTCATTCGTTTACTTTTCACTTTCTGCAGGAGATACAAGACGAAATCGACGTCTGTTCGGCTCGTAAACATCACCCATGCCTTGTAAGCGCGAGAGCGCAGACTCGACCACCTCTTGCGCTACATAACGGAGACGCTCATCCTCATGAAGGGTCTTGATTAGGTCATACATGGATACGCCTTCTTCGCGATCAAAGCGGTCAAGGACCAAAAGAATAGCAGGTATGACCAGAAAATCTTCTGAAATCAGCCCATATAAGTCCTTGACATGATATAGCTTGCCACTCTTTAAAAGGCGTCCGAGTGCACCATTGAGGAATTTTCGTGTCTCTTCAGGGCGGAAACCCGTTCGGCGCTGCGCCTCCCGCCAAACAGAGTCTGCCTCGACAAAGTCGCGCAGCGTATAGAATGACTCGTCTGCAATTGTTTTACCGGCCCCCGCCTTGGCCTGGGAAGCGCGTTCGCGTTCCTGAACAAAGTGGATGAGAAGGTCGCCCAAGACCGTCTCTGTGCGTTCAGCAATCTCTGACACCGAGGTATCGCCCTGCGACCCTCCCTCGAGTCCTTGCGATGATCTCGAAAAGTGTTGTTTCCATGAGGATAGAAACGAGGCGTCACACGGACGAGAGTACATGTTTTCCGTGAGGCTCTTGGCACGGGCAAAGTGTAAAAGCTCGGCGTTAGGATCAGAAATGCACTCCATGGTTGTCACAATCAGCTCGCGAGTCCACACGCCGTGGTCCGATGCCTTATTGTTGATTGTGTCTTTGTTCTCATTGGGTAAAGGGGGTACCTTCGTCGACGCACCGGTCGATAAGTCGCTGTCCAAGTCATTAACAAATGGATCGAGACGAAGCTTTCCGAGAACGCGTACGCGCGAGCCAAGCGTTGGACGCAGATGTGAAATACTTGTCTGTACGCTTATGCGCAGCGTGCTCATAGCTGTAGTATTCTTGCGCCAGTCTACGCAGTCGATGACTCCCGTCCCATCATCCACGGCATATTTGACAACGTGTTCTCGCACATCAGTCCGCACAATGATGCCAAGGATTTCTGCGCGTGAAATAGGGTGAAGATCTGCTAAAATATGGTCGCAGCGCGTGAGCGCATCGCGCTTAAGAGCATGGATTTGGGCAATCATGAGCACCACGTGACACCAGAACAGCGGGTCGAGGCCCCAGTCATTTGCTTTGGCCAGGACTGTCTTATTCATGCTTTCAATTTTTTCTCGCTTTGCTTCTACAGCCCCATCTTCGCAATTATCAACTGATTCATTGGCCTCGAGGAGCACATTCTTGTTCCGATGCTCTTGCTCGCTCTTAGAGGACTCACTGTCAGATCTTTGGCGTTTCAAGGCACCGTCGGCCATTACTGACTAAATCCAACTACGAACGCGCACGCGTGACGTTGTTATGCATTCGCTACCTTTAATCCTTTTTATCACTCGGCGGCGCGCCGCCCTACGCGCGCACGCACGCACGCACACACGCACGCCGCGCCGCGCGCCGGCGCTCTTGCTTTTGCTTGCCCATAGGCATTAATTTTTTGCGCTCAGTGAATTCCGTTTCATGAGTACCGTTCATGAAACCGTTGAACCGATTCAATGCGCAAGGAGAAGAATACAAGTTTTGCATGTAACCATCAAGACCGTCTTGGTGCTAATCAACGACCACATGGCGTCCGAGCTTGACCTCGCCAGCCAGACTGCAAAGAAGGGCCGACGCGTGGGGGCGCGTGCGGTGGTGCTAGCGCGGCGGCGGCGGTGCCGCCGACGTGCGCGCGGCGAAAGGGGGTTTGCGGAAAAGAGCGAAGGTTTTTGCCGCGTACAACGATGATCTCTAAACTCGAGGTGCTGCTCTCAAAAGCGCGCGACGCACGGACTCGACCTTACTACTTTGCGGTTCGCCCGCTCCCTGCTGCGACGAGCGCCAGTGCAGCAAGACTTGCAGAAACAAACGCGTCCGGCACTGATCATGCTGCGCTGCAACGTGTCAAGGTCAGCTTTACAGATGGCGCAGATGAGTTCTGGGAAGGCGTCTTGGAAAAAAACCATGAGCAGGAGGGCGTCCAGGACCCGGAGGAAGCGACTTCCTTCGTACAGCGTAATCTTGACCGCTTCGACCCATGCGCAAAGATCCCGCTCCGCTACAAACTGGTCAAGGATCGAAATACGGAAAACTTTACTCTTGATGTGTCCAAGGTGTCTCAAGAAGGCGTCGCGCACCGCCGTGCCCGCGTGCCCCTCGTGCGCGTGTCAGACCCCGCGGAGGTTTCAAAAGCGCGTAGGCTATTTTTGGACGCCGTCAGCGTGGAACATGCAGCGAAGCGTGCCGCTGCTGCCGAACATGTCGAGGAAATGGGGAAACTACGGGCAAACTATGAGATGGCGTTGCGGAATCTGAATGACCTCGCGGATATTGCCCAGCGGCAGCGCGAGGATCTGGTCCAAAGATTTGCGCAAGTTCTCAACTACAAGAAAGAGGCAATGCGCAAGGCTTTGGCTTCAGGGGTGGGCTTTGGCGGCGATGCTCATGAATTCGATGATCACGAAAGCCAGGATGCTCATTCTGAAGCTCTCCGTCACAGTCCAGGCGACAACGAAGACGAAAATGATGACGATGACGATGACGATGAGGATGAGGATGACGATGACGATGGCGACGGCAAACTTCCACGCAGCAAAGATCCCCAAGAAAGTTATCAAACAACCTTCGCTAACGCATACGAAACAACAGCAACACAGGTGTCTCCGTCGCAGAAGCGATCACACGCCTCGCCGCTTCAACGAAATGCCCGCAAGGCCAGTCTGATGGAGCCAGCGGACTCTCAGTCGCCGTCTAAACAGGCCACAAGACGAACAACTCCAAACCGCGTCAAACGAAGAGTACCATCATCTTCCGCAGCGCTGACGACGCTGACGGGCTCTATGTCGGAAACGACGTCGGGAACGCAGATGGAGTCTGCGTCGCTCATGCCCTCTTCCCAAACGGTGGATAGCATGCCACCTTGCTTTACGGAAACAACGTCTGACAAGGACCCAGGGCAGAAACGATACTTTGTCCTGGCGCCCGCGAAAACAACGCGAGAACAAATTTGTATCGGCAAAATCCGCGATTGGCGCAACAAGCGCGTTGTCGCCACAGTGTGGCGAAAATGGCTCGAGAACAATCCGAAAAGTGTCGACCTGGATGACGTGGATCCATACATCCAAGAAGCGGTGCGCCAGAGCGACGCCGAGCGGGGCCAAGGTCTGCGCCGCACAATTTCGACACGCGGGAGTTCGCTTCGTCAGAAACGGTCCTTCCCCACGCACAAGGTGTCAGAGGGAACAAACGCGGCGACGAGTGCCGCAGGATCTGCAGTAAAGAGGCCCAGGGGGGGCTCTGCGAACACTTCGAACCCGAAAACGGACAGCGCTTCGTCCTTTGCTGAACGCGACACCGCCGTGTCCAAGCAAGCTGCACAAGCAGCGCAGGCCACGCAAGCAACGCAAGCGCAGGGTGGTGATCAGACCAGCCGTACTTCCAAAGTCGGAGGTGCCAAGACATCGCTCCTCCTCTTCGCAAGCTCGCAAGACGAGGACGATGACTGCAGCGACGGTGAGGCCGGTGGCGGCGCCTTTGGCTGGCAAATCTAGCTTACGGCCCATTCTTCTAAAATAAACTACAGATTCACCACAAATTTACATTTTTGCCAGCTAGGCTTGCCTAGTTCACATTCCACGCCAACGTGAGCACATCCAAAATGGTCGTCTTCTACCGTGTTATTTCTCGGTGTGCCCCCTGGTTTATATTCATTGATGATCCAACCTCGACGACACTGACACTGCTTGACTTGTCAATCACCCCGATCATCAAAAATCCTTCACTAAATAAAAAAACAAAACCACGACGCACCCAAAACCAAAGAAAAGAAAAGAAAAGAAAAGAAAAAGAGCTGCGCGGCAGAGTGCCGTGCAGCGGCGTTCTGCGGCCGCGCTGGCGTCAGAGAGCCTGCGAGCGGCACAGCCTCTGGATCGCAAGCAACAGGCGCAAGCCTCGATCTTTGATCGGATTAGCTTAGGTTAGCTTAGCTTCGCTCATAGTCGTCTCAGCACTGGCAGGGTCAGTTGAAGCAGAATAGATAGGATGGACGCCGACATGATGGACGCGGACAACGACAACAACTATAACAATACGACGGGAGCCAAGCGCGCGGCGCCAGCCAGCGCGCTCGAAGACGAAGGCACCTCGCAAGGTGAAAACAGCGTCCCGAGAAGCGACGATGCGGATAGAAAAGGCGCGCTTCGCGCAGAGATGGCGCCGCCGTCTCCAGCACCCTCTCCCGCGCCCTCGACAGCGTCCTTGGCAGCAGCCTCGACAACGTCTTTGGCAGCTCAATCCACGCCAGATGACGACCCGGGTGAGGTTGAGGCAAAGCGGAGACGCGGAGACCCCGTCGTGCTTGCTCGTACCGATTCACAGGGCGGCGACCAGGACCTGATGATTATGGGCCAACCTCCGGTCATGGAGATAGGAGAGAGCAATTATTCACCAGCCTTTGGCCACGCAAGCAGCAGCACGAGCAGTCGCGCAGGTGCAAACCTCGATCGTGGTGCTGATGGCAAAAGTGTACAAGGTGCAAACGCCGAGCCTACCGACGAGCTTTTGCAAGAGGTGGCAAATCAATTCTCAACCTTGCTAGATCGCGTCGAAATGCGCTGGCTGCTCGGGATCAAGACGATGATGGCATCTCTGCGCACTCTTTTGGAGCGCGCCCGCAGCGGCGGACGCCGGGTAATTCGCGTGGATGACTTGCGCTCTACTTGCTTCGAGACTCATTTTGGGACGGTCCTCCGCCTGCTCATGGCGATTGGATGGCGGCCTTCCATGTCAAACATGCATGAAATCGAATTTGATGGGCAGCCCGCACGACTTCACGACGGGAGAAGCGCCGTAGACGCTGCGCTCGGGATTGTGGGGTGGATTGAGGACTGCGTGCGGCTGCGCACCGAGCCGGAGACCAGCTCTCTTTTTGCATCTTCTGCGACCAGCATGACGATGCGCGTGTACATTGACAAGCGCAGGCGGTCCGTCATATTTCATTTGCCCAGTTCTGCCACGGTGCAGAATCTCTTTGACGCAGTAATTGCCAAGAACCCAGTGGCCTTGCAACGCAAAAGGTTTGTTTTGTCCATGGCAGCTTTTCAGCCCGCGCATCTCCGGCGCAGTGCGGATGGAGCTCGCACGCTACGGGACGCTGGTGCGCACAACGGAACGGTTTTGGTTGCTCAGGAGCCTGTGCGTATGCAGCACGATTTCAATGCCTCGGACGCCGGGCAACCTTTGTCAGACGTGCTTCAGTTACGCGTGCCGGAGAAGCTCGCAGAAGATCGTTTCATGATGCAACATGAGGATGTGGCTGAGCAGTTGCGCGTGCATGTCGCGCGTGGTTTGCCCGTGAGCCAACAGGCCATCAAGCAAATGAGCCCTGTGCGACAGCCTCACGCTCCCATTATTCTCGTGCGGAACTATTGCAGAGACGGCGGTCGGGCCATCTTTGAAGCCATTTACGCATCAACGCACCTTTGCAGGATGGCGCCGCTACTTCAAATTGGCGATGGTCTACGCATGAGTTTCCCCGCGTTTTCCATGCCGCTGCACGCCGATTCGTGGACAGCTCACTTTGATGCCTCATTGGCGGCAGCGTACGGAGCGCTCGAGCGCAGCACCAGTGCTTCAGCCGAAGATAAAAACGCTGGCAAGCGCATGCTCGAGGAGTGTGGGTCCGCCCTCACGGCTGGGCGAGAGGCTCAATTACAGTGCTTTGTGCACGGTTGTGCGGAGGAGCCGCGACCGGTGCTCAACAATTCGTGCAAGACGCTTATTAGCGTGGGCGAGGACGCTATTGTAATCATCAATGGGGCGCCTGTCGTCATGAGGAGTGGCGACGCGCTTGTCTTTCGAGGAACGCCCGCGCACCCTATTCATCATGGCGTTGCTGAGGTTGCAATCGGCACGCAGCCTGAGTGGGCGTCCATATATCCCTTCATGTACGGAGCTCGTTTCGTCGTGGACCTCGCGCAATTTCCGCAAGCTGCCTAAAAGTAAGCTTCTTTTTGTGTGTACGTGTGCGTGTGTCTTTGTCTATGAAGTGGGTTGCGGGTTTCATTCCATCCTAAGCTTTCGTGTAGTGAGTGCGTTATCCGATCGATGGTTGGAGGAGAGGAAAATCAGAAGAAAAGGAAGAGCTAAGGGAAGAGACCAAAAAAGCATCACGTGGTCGACAAAATCTTTCGTTTGATAGAGCTGCAGCCCATAAAGTGAACATCAAAAGCTCTCTAAATACCCAATCGTAAGCTAAGGTGACTGGCTAATAATTTCGTTGCCGAAAAGGTTTGCAGCCCATGAAGTGAACATCAAAAGCTCTCTAAATACCTAATCGTAAGCTAAAGCGACTGGCCAGAAGTTTCGCTGCCGAAAAGATTTGCAGCGAACTTGCGCACATACATGTCCGCAGACTCCACCTTATCCCAGTCAATTGGAAGACGCGTGAATTCGCGCCGCGCGAGCGGAGTGTCCAGAAGGGGCGGCTCGTCCAACACAACTTTCACAGTAGCTTCGCGACCGAGCTCCTTGACGCCTTCGGCCAAGCGAGTCGTCCATGCACGCACGGCTTGCATTGATTTAATGTAGGCTTGCTCGTTTTCGGTGCCACTCACGCGAGCGGTAAAGTCGGGCTTGCCCGCATCGGAACCCACGACGACAATATACTTGAGCAGGTCCTTGTCGGAGGAAGCACCATCTGCGAGCTCTGTAGTCTCCGGGCGCCCGGTGACACCGATTTTGAAGGCGCCTGGATCGAGTGTGCGGGGTTTGTCCTCAGCCGAACGCAAAAGATCGCTACGCTCGCTGGGATGAAAGCGGAGGAACCTTAAGGGTGCGTCAATTTGCTGTGCTAGGCACTTTGTGACCTTGACCTTGCTTGCAAGATTTTGCTCTAGCAACAGCGAAGGAGACCCTTGCAAAGCAGCGCCATCGTCCCAGGCAAAGGTGCCCGCAGCGAGAATAAGAGCGTCAAGCGCCGGAACACGAGACCGCATGGCTACGGTGAGTCTTGCGACCTCGGGCCACGACGAACAGTCCGCTTCAGTCGTAAAGACGGCAGGCTCGACCTTGGAAGACGTGCAGGACTTTTGCAAAGGCTCGACTGCGCGGACCAGGGCCGCAGCTGCGTCCAGGCGACCGGAGTCACGAGCTACCATCACAACAGACCATCCTCGCGTGCGCATCTCCTTTGCCCATGCAAGACCGATACCTGACGAAGCGCCCGTAACAAGAGCGACGCGCGGTTTTTGTTCATGAAAGAGCCAGCTGGCGGCCTTGTCTCGATATGAGTCAATGTCAATTTGGGCGTTTCGTAGTTTTTGCTTCGTGGCAGCATTGAGCCGATTAGGGACGTTAAGATCGAGCGCATAGTCCCAGCTCATGGAGCCGCGATGATCCCGAATGATGTTGCACACCTGATCAACGGTGAGCACCTTTTTCCCATCGTGGCGCTCTCGCTGCGAAAAGTATTCCGTCATGGGGAGTTTGGCGGTGGGAAAGCCGAGGTGGGATGCCTTAGCTTGGGCAGCGCCCTTTTGTTTGTTGCGGTCGATCAGACCACCAATAATGTACGCTTTGGTTGGATCGAATGCGGTAATTGTCTCTGTGGCGTCTGCGGACAGATAGACGGCATTTTCCGGGGTGTAGAGCTCGTGAAAGGGTTCGCTACGTATCGAAAAGTCTCCAATTTCTGCCCATGACGCACCGCCTCCCTGACGTTCAGCAAGCTCCTTTTGCAACTCAGACGACATTCCTGCAAGCACAAGGCAGCTTGGTCGCCACGTCGCCCGATTCTGTCCGTATGTACCGCTGATCTGGTGGTACAAGCTCCGGCGAAGGTCACGAGGCATGTCCCCGGCAAATTCCATGTCCACGACGATGGTCGGGTTTGACTGCGCAAGCTTAGGCACAGCCTGTTTGGCATCTTTGCGGAGCGCTTGGTCGGCGCTTCGCGGATTGCTGCCCCGTGCAATAGCTTCTGCTTTGTTACGCTTGGGCGCTTGCTTGGGTTGATCGGGCGTCTTCGCCCTCTTGCGCCGTGCGATCTCCGTTCGCACGAGAGCAGCTACCTTGCGCTTGAGCGCATTTTTGGACTCCTTGTCGGCATACTGCTCCAGAAGCGCTTTGCTTTCTTCCTCCACAAAGGCCCGCACGGCGGCGTACTCTTCGCGACGCCGCTGTTCGGCCTCGTCCACTGGCTGGTGGCGGCGGTCCTGCTCTTCGCCGCTGCTACCGTCCATGGTGATGCCGCCGAGGTTTCTTATGCGCGAAGCGCCTGCCCGCGCTCGGGCCGTCCGTGCGGCGAGCCCTAGCGTGGTGCAAGTACTCTCTTCACGCGCTTGCAAGCTTTGCTCTCGAGGTTTGCTGTGCGCAGCGAGCGCCACGATTTTACAGGTATGCGACTAACCTTAGCCTATACTACTACGTGGAAACGCGTGGCTTCCAAAGGCCAAAGGCCAAGATCGACCACTGGCAAGACCAAGTCCAAGACCAGGACCAAGAAAGATCAGACCGGCCAAGACCAAGCCAAACCAAGGCCAAGACCAGGAACAAGGCACGATCGGCAGAACCGGCCCGGGCACGCACGTCGAAGGCGCTGGGCTCCTTCCTTTACAGGAAAGAATCTGACAACGTGTAAAAGGGACGGCGCGGACTGGGCGACGACGGTGGTCCAATGGAGCTCCCCGACGACCAAGACGTGAGCGAGGGCCTCGTGTTGCTCGCGCCTAGCGGCAAGGACAAGGAAAGAAAGCATAAAAAGAGCAAAAAGAGCAAAAAGGACAAAAAGGATAAAAAGGACAGGAGGAAACACAAACATCGTCATGGCAAACATGAAGCCAACGACAGCAGCGACGATGCTCTCCACCAGCGCGGTGGCAAGAAGCGCGCACGCAATGATGCCGGGTCCGACGAATATAAAGGTACACGTCTGAGACCTGAGGACTTGGTAAACGTGCTGAGTAGCTTTGCGGCGGTCGTAGGTCTCGGAGCTCGGGATCATGCGTGCAAGTTATTTCTCCGTGCTGCAACGCGTGACCCTGCGCAACAAGGACGCACCGTGGCGTGCTCGTGGCCGGAACCCCTTCAAGCGCGAAACGCTGCATTCGATTTGCAGTGCGCCGCGTACGTTGAGCGCTTTGAGCGACGAAAGCTGGACAAGCATGAAAACTCCCGGGTGACGGCCTTTAATGCGTGCATGTTGGTCCAGGAGACATTTCGCGACCCGCTTCTGCAGCGATTCTCGCTTGTTGTGATTGATGACTTTCAACAGCGAGACATGTACGCAGATATTTTGCTCAGTCTTCTTGTCAAGATCCAGGCGAGGAGGCCAGAGCTGCGAATTCTCGTTTTTGCGTGCACTGAAGCAAGCGCCGAGGTCGCGGCCTCATACCTTGGTCAAACGCTAGCGTCAAGAAGTGGGCTTTTTGACGTGCGGCCGCCAAGACTCGATCGAAGTTTCCACCAGCGTCTTATGTACTTGCAGACCGCGACTTTGGACTATCTACGCGAGTGCGTGGATCTTGTGGTGTTGCTGCACACGGAGCAATCAACGTCTGCAGGTAACATCGTCGTGTTTCTGCCCTCGCACCAAAGAGTCAATGCCTTTGTAGAACAGATGAACCATCAGCAAGGGTGTTCAAATCTCGACGTGATTCCTTGGAGTCCGGGTTTCCGACGCGGCGTCACGCAAGGATACAGAAGTTGCACAGTTGTATCCTCTGCGCACGAGTCTCTCTTCTTCCAGACAGCGACAGCATCTCGAGAGGTCACCATGGTTGTGGACTCAATGCTTGCCGAGCGAAAGGTGGTGGATTGCGACACTGGTGTCGAGGAATACGTCATTGTGGCGGTGACGCGCGAGGGGGCCGAACAGCGCACGCAGTGCTCGCAGGATTTCGTTTTTCGCCTGTGCACTGAGCAAGCCGCCTCGGATCTCGTCATGGAAGAAGGGGCGCATACTGGGGCGGAAGTCACGCGAGCCAATCTCAGCACTTTGTGTCTGCAATTGAAGCGACTTCATGTGCGTGACCTGGTTCGATTTCCGTATGTAACGGCGCCACCTGCTCGAGCCATGACGCGAGCTCTTGATGAACTTCATGCTCTTGAGGCCATTGACGACGATGGCGAACTAAGCACAATAGGGGCACGCATGGTGCGTTTTTTGCCCTTGAATCCAGCGTTGAGTCGGCTGCTGGTGCTTTCCCTAGAGTTCGGGTGCTCGGAGGAGGCTTTGACAATTGCTGCAATGCTCAAGACACTCGAGCGTGCGGGTCTATTCAAGCGCGGTACGTCTGCATTGTCATTGAAGGCAACTGACGCCGTGCGTGCTCTGGGCGCGCGGGAAGGTGATCTGGTTATGTACGTGAACATTTACAATAACTTTATCATGGCTGCGAACCGTACGACGTGGTGCGAGGCCATGGGGATAAAATTGCACACATTGAAACGGTGTCATTCGATTCGAAAGGTACTTGAGAAGGAATTGGTCCTACTTGCACAAGAAGCAAAGGTTCAAGTTTTGTCGTGCTGCGAAGATACGAACTCGTTGGTGCGATGTATTTGCGGGGCTTTCTTTCTCTGTGCGGCACGACTGGATGGGAGCGGCCAAAAATACGTTACGATCGACGGGCGCACCCAATTGAGCGTTCTTCCTTCCAACCTTTTCTATCAGCAGTGCGGAGTTCCTCCGCAGTGGATTGTTATGCCCCGATTGGCGCGAAATGTTGAGAACGTTACGCGTATTGAGCCTAGCATGCTTTTGGAGTCGGCACCGCACGTCTTTCGGGCGAGTAAACCCGTAAGCAGTCGGGACGGACAGGGTTCGTCATCGACTTCATCCTCCTCATCCGTCAACCGCATGCAGCGACCAGCTTGGATGGTGATGCCCTAGCTGTTGTATTTCGTTTCGTAAACTTTAGTTGACAAAGCAGAGGCGAAGAGCTTCACGGACGCAACGTTTGGGTTTGTCTTTCTGAAGAGGCCCATGCAAAGTACAGCGTAGTTTTCCTATTTCAGGGCACGCAAGTAGTCAAATGAGGTCTTTCTTTACTTTGGGGGTTTGCTTGCAAACAGTGAGACGAGGCAGCGCGATTATGCTTGCTGCAAGAGACGATTCCGTTTGATCAGAAGCCGATGTTCGAACAAAAGCGAAGCCCCCTC
>KN805371.1:323493-350993 GCA_000818945.1 Schizochytrium sp. CCTCC M209059
CGAACGCCGGGCTCGGCTCGAGCGCACGGACGAATCCTCCCTCTCTCGCTCCCTCCCCACGGCAGACCAACCGGCTGCGCGAACTGTGGCCAGCCAGCTGCCGCCTTTCCCTGCGCAGCGGGGCACAGCTTGGCAAGCGCGAGCAAGTGCAGCAGCGGCAGCAAGAAGAACTGCCGTCGAGTGCGGGCTGAAGGAGAAGCCAGGAAGAAGAACAAGGCAAGGGGGGAAACCGACTCTGAAGCAACGATTGAAGATGAGATGGGAAAGCCGCCACTGGCGCGCCTTTCGGTCGGCCCACCGAGGTCAGAGGCGGAATCGGCTGGGATGGGTGAACGACTGACATGATTCAGGCCCTATCTCGAAAGCGAATCAGAGGTTTTCTTTGAGACTCCTGGCTGCCCGAGATCCAAAGGGTCGGTTTGTTCAATGGCGCAAGAGATTAGTGGCACGCCGTAACGGGCATGACTTGCGGTGGCGGCAAGCGCTCCTGCATTCATTGTCGGGACTGCCGTGGTATTCTATATACTTTGGTCATGATGTCTGTTGCGTTTTGTTATTTGATTGGCAATGCCGTATTTTGCCAGTGACAGTGAGCAATTTTGCCGAAAGAGGGCCATATCTTATTTTTTACTTTCGGCGGCGCAGTTGGCCACTGGTGGCTGTGCGATATTGTTTGAAAAAGGTCGTCACAATAGCGATCGCTCAACGAACCCTGTGCACGCACGCACCACGACAAGCAATCGATTGGTTTGCTGGCTGATTGGCTGGCTATTGGCTGACAGACTGGCGGAGTGGCTAGCATGCTTGCACAACGTGGCACTGAGCGCGCGTGCTTTGCTTATTGACTAGTTTGCTTGGTTGCTTTTTTTGAATCACTCAGCGGCCGGAAGCGGACGATACATCGCGTCAGCACCTCATCAATGAAAGCACTTCGCACGTTATTCCTAAGTTGACGGTAACTTCTGCAGAGAACAGAAGATTGGAATGAAGAACTCGATTTCACCAACTGTAAAACAAATTCCGCTTCGTAAATAGGACGAAATAGGAAAGTGGATTGTAAGCTTTTCACGTTGCTACTCAAAGTCAGCTTTAATATTTCGTGTATTCGGGTATGCTTCGGTTCTGCCGTTTTCTCGCATTGACTTTAGTCGTCACCAAGTCTATTCGTTCTAGATCGCGACCCTGGCCCATCTTTGCCAAGTAGGTACTAGTATCACTTCGGGCGCGGGCCAAGCTTGGCGCGGACATATAGCGCGGCTTTGCGCTGGTCCCCAACTCCGAGCGTTCCCACGGTGGGGGTAAACGCGTAGTTCCTGCGTCTTGTCCGTTCGATAATTATAGCGAATATCTGTCTCTATTTAAAGCAGCTTCGCGCCTGACATTAGGTCTTTGGAAAGGTCTACTTCCCCAGATATTGTTCGCCGATTTCCTTCTTTCCGCTTTTAGAAAAGCTATACTGAGCACGATGCGCACGATGTACATTTCTTCACGAGAGCCAAAAAGGCCGACAACGTGGTCTCTCTGAAATTCGCTTACCATTGAGCCCTTCGAGAAGGGAATCGCTGCTTCAAACTCATTCTTATTGCTTCTATTTCCTCCTTCTACGTAACGCTTACGGCTCCTCCCCCTTCTTCTTCTGGACAAATCTTACATCTCCTTCTACAAAACCTGGCTTCCTTTTCCCCCTTCATAAGAAAGCTTGCTTTTCCTCCTAAAGAACACAACTTTTTGCAGGTTATCCTTATCACCCAGCCGGGAGATGAACCTACGTTGCAAACTCCTTCCTCTTTTAACATAACCTAGACGGATCGCCGGCAAAATGGAGGCTGCTGGCGAAGTAGGTGCTTAAAATTTACTAAGGTGGTTTTCTTGTGCAAGAAATTGTCTCTGCTCTGGCTGTATGACAATGACACAGGCGTTCAATATACCTTGGTGTGCAAGGACTGCAACGATCTGCTCGCTTGTACTCATAATGTTTATAAGAGAGATGTTCTGGACATCGACAAATCGCCCTCAGCCGTCTTTGTCTCACTCTTCGATCACTCGTCTTACTGCTATACGAGAAAGATGCCAATAAAGCAGCCTCCACCGCCCTCGTCGACTTCAATGCTTGCGAAACGCAAGGTTGCATTTCCTGGCCGGTGCTAAAGCGCTCTTCACCCAGTTCCAGACTTTCGGCCGATCTTGGCGCCGAAATTGGGATGCATTCTGCACAGGTAGGCTGGGATGCTCCGCATTTTTTGATCTAGCTAGCAACCGTCAGCAACAGCCAGGCGCCAAAGTCGCAGATGCCCTCCACCGGTGAAACGTTCGGTCGGTCGGTCGGTCGGTCGTTCGGTTGGTCAGTCGGTCCATCAGTCGGCTTGTCGTGCGCGATCCCGGCTGCAGCGCGGCTACATTTAATGACTGGCGATGATAGGCAGCGATGTGAGTGCAGCTGGCAGCTAGCATCCTGTGTTCGTCGACAAAACGACTTCATGAGGACGCTCAGGATCCTCTCGGCCGAGGTTCAAAGGCCGAGCCAAGAAAGAGACGTCGGCACGTTCGATCCACGAGACGCGGCAACAAGGACCTGCCTCATCTTCAGCAGCATCCATGGCCACTCACGGTGAACGTAAGACAGAAATGCTCTTCCTCCATCCACCCTTCGTACCGATCCATGCATTCATCCCTTCATTCATTGTCAGACCTCGCGGAAGAGCGTCATGGCCTCCGAACCCACCTCAACATGCGAACCCCGCCGAAGGGCGTCCTACCTGCGGCCGTCCACGTGCTCGCTCCCAGGAAGGACGCCGCGCCCTCCGGCGCCTTCCTTGACCGCGACTCCCGACGCGAGCAGGACACGCACGCCGCAGCCGCCACGCACGCCACGTGCGGCGCGTGCACGTGCCGCTCGCCACCGTGGTCAGACAGCGAGAGCCTTCCCGCGAGCGAGCGAGCGTGCGTGCGAGCGTGCGTGCGTGCGTCGCGCTGCTTCTCCACGCCTGGCCGTCTGGCCTTGCGCAGCGGCCACTGCATGCATGCATGCGGTGCAGGCTGGCGCTTGACGGCGCTCGCTCCAGGTGCTCGGTTGAAGGTACGCCTCCGAGCAGCAGTGCAGAGCTCGAGCGTGGCGCCAATCGCCGCTCGTGGCACCTCACGTCGCCTCGTCCCGCCCCTTCGAGCGACCCAACGTGCGCCCGCTCGCTCGGGACTTCAGCTCCGCGCGTGGCGGTCGCGCCTCGCCCCGTCTCCGTCTCCGTCTCCGTCTGCGCCCGCTTCGCTGCCGCGCGTCGCGTGCGAGTCGTCGCAGCTTGGGATGCGGCATGTCTGCGTCTTGCATTTTCTGCATCTGCATCTCGCTCGCTCTTTGCGATCGATCAACCAGCCGTCCGTCCCGGGGGGCGGCTCGCCACCCTCGCGAGGACCGCTGCGGGGCAGCCTGGTGGAGCGCTTCGCGGCCGCTGCCTCTGCTGAGTGACGCGCCCTCCCGCGCAACACCAGCAACGCGCAGCCGCGAGCGAAATGCGCCGCCGCCTTGGGCGCGAGCAGGATAAGATAACAGCATCCCTCTCACCGATGCACACCCCCCCCCTCTGCCAAAGTGTGCGCTCCCCGTGCACGCGCCGCGCTCCAAAACGCGTTGCGTAGCTCCGGTCCCGCCCCGGACCGCCTCGCCGCTCCGGCCGGAACGCGCGCGCACTCCGCGCGTGCCCGCGGCGGCCCTGCTGCTGCTGCCGCTGCCGCTGCTGCGTGCGACAGCGTGCGACAGCGTGCGGCAGCGGGCGGGCGGGCGGCGGCAACGCGAGCGGCTGCGGCTGCGGCAGCGAAGGGGCGCTGAGGAGCGGCGAGGAGAAGCGGCCGTGGTCGACGCGAGCGGCACGTGCTGCGCCTGTCTCTATCTTTCAGTTTCCCGTCTTCTTCTTTCTTTCCTTACGCTTCCTTTCCTCTTTCGCTTTCCTTCTTTCACTTCCTTCTCTCTCCCTTCGCTGTTTCCTCGTCTCCTTGAGTCGTGCCATCGCGCACCGTCGTCACCGCGAGCGCCATCGCCGGCCAGGCTGCGCTGACAGGAAGACGGCCACCGACCGACCGACAGACCGGCCGCCCGAGTCTGACTGACACGGACGGCGGCGAGCAGACCTGCAACTCGCGACGCGCCGGAGGGAGGCGGAGCGCGGACGCCCCGACGCGAGGCGGAGAGAGGCGCTCCGAGGCGGAGCGGGACGCGCGCGCGGGCGGCGACGAGGGCGCGCGCGGCGGGCGCACAGCTTGCGTGTACAAGAGGGGGAGAGAGAGAGCGAGAACGATGGGCTTCTTCTCTTCTGTCGACAGCCAGGTCGCCAAGGCGATCAAGAGCATCAAGACGGGCGCAAAGTATATCGTGTACGTAGCGTCGCGAGGCGAGGCGAGGCGAGGCGAGGCGTGTGGTCGTCTTCTGCTTGGCTTTCTGATCTCGCCAACCTGAACGACGGAAGGACTGACGGACTGACTGGCTAACCCTATGATAGCCTGGTGAACGAGAATGTTGGCGACTCGGGAGCCAAGGCGATTGCAGGTGCGCTCGAAGGCAACAACACGCTGCTGGATCTCGAGTAAGTCTTCCCAGCAGCACGAGCGTCTACCGATGACCACCTCGACTCACGTGCGTCTAACCTCTCTGCTTCTCTAGTCTTGGGCGAGACAACGTCGGCGCAGTGTAAGTTGACAAATCAAATTCTCGTCCACCCGCGCTTGTAGATGGCTCACACATCACGCCCCAACAGAATCTTTCTCGACAGCATCGGCGCATCCGGCACCAAGGCTCTGGCTAAGGCGCTCGAGAGCAACTACACCTTGAGATCGCTCAGGTACGTTCACAACATTCTCTTGCAGCGCATGACCGCAACCAATAAAGAAGACAAGCCCAAAGACTTACCATCTTCACTTCGACCTGTAGTCTTCACGGCAACATGATTGGCGCATCGGGTGCAAAGGCCATGGCCAACGCATTAAAAACCAGCACATCTCTCCAAACGCTCGAGTAAGTAGCTCCTTCTACATTCGCTTTTCATTCTTGCACCGCATACTCACCCACACGTACACCACGAACTCTACGTAGCCTCGGGGCAACTGGACTCGGCGACGCTGACATCAAGCTCATTGCTGGCTCATTGCAGCAAAATGGAAGCCTTCACACACTCCTGTAAGTACATTTGCATCACTCCACATCATCACATCGTAACTGACGTACTAACTTCGCAATGCACAAATGCAGCATCCAATCGAATGCAATCACGGACAAGGGCGCGACCTCGCTCGCGCAATCGATGGAAATGAACCTGGCGCTCCAAAAGATCAAGTAAGTTATGCTGCAATCCCACCACAAAGAAAATGGAAAACAAGGGGAAAAGGGGGGGGCAACATAGAGTCTGACAACCGCACAGCCTCAGCGACAACCCGATCACAGACAATGCTCTCGTTGACCAAATCATGGCTGCCGCAAAGCGCAACAAGGAGAATCCAAGCATGAAGATCGACGCGAGGTGGCTCGAGGCGGTCAATGCCAGCATTCTTCAAGGCGATGAACACGCCTGGGGGCGCGCCAAACTCATGATTGTGGGCCAAGGCGCCGCAGGAAAAACCTCGACCGTGCGTTCGCTTCTGGGTCTCGAACCTGTCGCAACGCACGAATCCACTGAAGTCGCTGACGTGCACCGCACGCGAGCAATCGACTGGCAAGAAATTGCCGGCTATGATGGCGAGTTCGACATGCAAGTTCGCAAGGCCGCAAGACGCCGTCTCCGGCCCGACAAACCCCGCGTGAAAAGTCTGCCCCGCCGCGCATTGGACGCCTTGCGCCGCCGCACTTCGCGCGCGTCAACGGCGGCCTCAGTACTCACCTTGTCAGATTCCGAAGACGCCCCCGATATCACGCCTCTCGTCCCGCAAGACGAATTGGCACAGCGATTCGCGCTGACCGAGGCCGACCAGTTCGTTCTCCGCCAAGCCGCGGGCAGCGATGCCGACGCGCTCCAGTTCGATCTGAGCTTTACCATCTGGGACTATGGTGGCCAGGAAGTCTTTTATGCGCTGCACCACATCTTCCTCACGGACAAGGGGATCTACCTCGTTGTCTTTGACATGCGCGAGCTTGCGGCTCTTTCCTCGCGCCCCAAGGCTCTGGCCAACCTTCGCTTTTGGCTCAACAGCATCAAACTCCATGCGCCAGAAGCCCCCATCCTCATCGTTGGCACCCACTTTGACAAGGTTCACGCTGGCGTTTTTCAAGCCGAAGGCTTCATCCAGGAAGCCTTGCCGCTCGCGGAATCGTATCCGCAGGTCATACGCTCGGGTCCAGGTCGTTATGTGCACGCCATTGACAATATGTCTGCTTCACCTGATCGCGCCGAGGCGCTACGCACGGCCATTGCGGGCATCGCCGTCTCGCAAGATTACGTCTTGCAGCAAGTTCCCCTTGCATGGCTCAAGCTTCACGAAGATCTGCTGCACATGAACGAGCCCTACATCTTCTATGACCAGGTGGTCGAAATGGCCACCGCCTATGGGCGCTCAAGACGTGATGCGGACGCCATGCTTGCGTACTTCAACGGACTTGGCGTTGTCGTTCACCTCACAAGCTCAGACACCTTGTCCCAGGTTGCGGTCGTCGATCCGCAGTGGCTTCTCGACAAGCTCTCGCGTGTGATTGCTGACGACGTGCACGCGTCCCGCATTTCTGCATCCGTGGAACTTCAAGAAGCCGGAATCGTCGATGCCTTTCAGCGGCTGCGACAAGAGGCCATTGCGACACGTTCGCTTCTCGAATTCCTTTGGCACGGTGAGGAGGTCGACTACCTTGTGGCGTTCATGGAGGCCAATCTGCTCTTGTGCAATTGGACCTTTGCTCCGGACGCTGACGAGGACGAGTATCTCGTCTCAGGCCTCCTTTCCACATCTATTCCTGATGTGGAAGTGAACGACTTCGAGCCCGGCATCTCGTGCATCTTGGACTTTTCCGTCAGCTCTTTGCCCAATGGCGTCTTTCACCGTCTCGTCGCGCAATGTATTGCGTACGGGAGCCGTCCCGAAGTCCTGGGGGACGCAGAGCCAGTCGCCCCAAAGCTGGATCGAACCAAAGCGCTGCTCGCCTTCGGCCCAAACGAGTTTCTTATTCGTGCCGATGGCGACGTGCTCGAGGTTTCGATTTCCCAAAACGCAGAGCGTCCAGCCATGGTCGCTCGTGTCCTCCAGGATATGGTGAGCGAGCAGGAGGAAACTGTGTTTCCCAACCTTCCGTGTACCCTGCTTCTCGTTAGCCCCGTGACTGGAGCTGTCGTTTCGTATGCAGACGTCGCCAGCGCTTTTATGAGCGGAGAAGACATGGACCTCGTGGGCCGCGACGGAGAGGAGGACTCCTCTGCTAGCTTTGCGCCATTTTTCGCCGAGGATCACGCTGATATCCCTGACTATTCTATTCCAGACTTGTGCGATGGCGAAACAACCCATGTCTTCCTCAGCTACGAGCCGACCTTGGGAGGAGAGCTTGCCGAAAACCTCAAGCTCAAGCTCGAGGACCGTGGTCTGACCGTTCTGCCAGCCGAGGGCGACGACGCAGATGCGCAGCTCGAAGCTATTTCGCATGCCCGCGCCTACATTCTCGTGCTAACCAAGGGCGTTTTTGCCCTCGGTGCAGTAAAGCAGCAGCTGAAGTGCGCCCTCGACGCCAACACACGAATTGTTGTCGTGCGCGAGGCTGATGCTGCCCGCGCGTCGTACGCGCCAACGTGCGATTATATCGAAACCGCACCAAGCTTCTTTCGAGATCAGTTCGCACCTTCAGAGTCTCTCGCGATGCAGCGAAAGCAGCATCGCGAGGAGGCCTTTTACAGCGAGCTCATCCGCCGGAGTATTGGGTAAAACGTTAAATCCCAAGCGTCAAGTATTGTTCCTGTTTATTCCTTTCCGTAATTTTCACAAGCGTTGTTCAACTTTATTGTCGTATTTTCAGGGCGCATCTTTTTGCTCATTTAGGCAAAAGCTACTCTTAAGAACGTTGACGGAAAGAGAAACATTGGCCTATCGATCCGTATCCTAGAACGTTGATGGCCAAATTATTAACGCCCTACTAGCCTAACCACAATGCCATGCCAATTTTGAAATGTTGAAGGAAGACCGCACCGTCTATCATTTAGAGACCTGTACGCTTTCGTATCGTATAAAGAGATTAATTGACGAGAGGCAGTTAATCAGGTTGATGGCTTCGTGTTTTCCTGTCTGTCGAACTGAACATCGCTGGTGCATCCCACCCATATCATTGTTCTTTTTAACGTTCTTAAAATCTACCTTTAGAACGATTCCTATCCGTTGAATACTAAGGGTTTCTACTATTACTACAACTACTATCTCGAAAAAGCATTTTGACCGAGCAGTAGTACATTGCATCAAGCTCGAAGCGGACTTGGGAAGCCACACTCGTGCCAAACTGACTACTAGTAAAGTTACAAAGGAAAGGCCAACAATATCGGGCTTAATCTGTCCATGGCAGCCAGCGGAAAAGATGCAATGAATTTCTTCTGCTTCTCGAACAACCTAAAGCAACGCCTGGTGTCCCAGCCATTGCCTCGAAAGGATTGCGAAGCGCACTCGCACACTTCAGCGTGGCGTATGCGGGTCCGCATACGCTTGTGGGAGTAGCTCTCACTGGTGTTTGGTCGTAACAGAGACTGCCGTAGGTTTAGCCCGTCGAGCTAAGCAAACCATTAAGCGACATAATCAATGCCGACCGCGAGCGAACGTGCGCGACGCGCAAGGCACCTCGAGACCTTCGAGGTATTTAATAAGGCCTTTACGCGATCAAGACCCGTACGGCGCGCACTACGAGACGGGTATTTAAGCGTAGAGCATCCTGCGCGAGCACTTCAATCACTTCGCGACGAGGAACTCGCCGTGTTACGTGGCCAAAAACTCGAGGCAGAGGAAGCCAAAGTTAGCGGTGTGCCTCCAGAATTACTCGAACTCGTCAGCAAACAACGCAAGGAAGATGGCAAGTGGCCAGTCGATGATACACGCCTCGAGGAAATCCTGGGCAGCGGGCATGGCGTGCCGGACCCTCCAGACGGGATCACTCGCTGGAAATGGACACTTGCTCTCTGTGTTGCATACCTTCGCCGTCATGCGACTCACTTCGATCATGTACACGATGCACACGAGCGCGCTATGTTTTATCTGAGCGATCATACCCTCTTGGAAAAGGCAAAGACGATGTTACCTCCAAAGGAACTCAAGGTAACTATCGACAAAGAGCTTGTACGACAAGGCCGCTGGCACGATGCTGTCGAGCAACTACTCAGCAGGCTCGGACACGAGGCCTTTTTAAGTGTCAAAGATGCCTCGCACGATTCATGTCCTGCAGAAGCTCCGGGAGATGTGCAATCAAACATTCGCCAGAACCGGTCTGATCAGCGCCAGCTCTCCAGCGAGACTATTCAACGAACTCTATTTCGCGCCACCACGCTCCATGAAATAGGCATGGCCAGGTTTGCGATATCTGAGGCGCCAGACTTTCGTAGTGGCCAAGACACAGCAGTGCTCAATGCCCATGCCCCGCTCGCCGAGGCGCTTCCTCTTTATTCTAATCTTGCAGATCAGCTCTCAATCGATAACGAGCGCGACTTGCGCGCAATTCAGGGTGGAAAGGAGCAGCTTTCTCCAAGGCGAACGGATAATGCTAATACAAAAGAGACACAACCTCAAACACTCTTTGCTCGACCTCAAACGCCAAAGGTGACAGGCAATCCGCTTGTGGACGCTGACGAAGAACTTCGCACGTCAATGCAAAGTCTCATCGCATCAGGTGCAGAAAGCGAGGATGGCCTTGTGGACGCCTTGGTGCGTCACGAAGAGTCTTTGGCCAAGGAGCTCGATCTTTTACGGCGGCGAGATCATCTTGGCGCGGTTGCTGCAGCCGCAAAGCTTCAGAAACATTGGAGCAAACCTCTTCGGCAAAAGGCAGAGCTCCGTCGCCTTGGCCGAGCAACGCAACCGGTTCCGCGGCCCGAATGGTCCCTTCGTCATTTAGGAGCGCTTGGAAACCAGCGCATCGTTCCTCGTTCATCCAGGAAGCAGCTGCAGCAGCAAAAAGCAAAAGCGGATCGAGCCAGCGCAAGCTTGCAGAGAGACCTCGGCCTCGATGTCAAGGCAGAGCTAGCGAGTACCGTGCCATCTGCATCGACCGCGGCACATCACGAAGACGTGCCGCTCAATGTAAGACTCCGTCAAGAAAGACTTTACGACCAAGTGCAGCGCAAGCTGCAAACAGCCATCAAGCGTGCCATTTTGTACACACGTCTCGTTGATGCCCTCAAGGCAGCATCCCAGGCCAATGCTCTTCGCTATCGCAACGCCGAGACACACGCAGCGCGAAACCACGCTTTCGATCAGACAACCAAGCTTGTTGTTGAGATTCGTCTTGCTACGTGCTCACTTCTCGAAGGCATTACGCAATGGAGACAGGCGCGAAACGAGCTCGCACAAAGCACTGACGCATCGCACGTGCCACAAATGTATCCCTTTATTTGGGACGGAGGCAATCTTATTGTGCGCATGCAAAGACGACTTGATTTCTTGCGCGAAAATAAAGAGCTGTCGCATTGGTACGGAGACGCCATGCAACTCGAAGAGAACCCCTTTATGCTTGCCGTGCCGATTCGGGAACGTCCCGAGTCTCCTCGACAGGCAACCCGTCGCGTGTTAGTGGACGGCAAGCAAGTTTTACGTGTTTCTGAGAAGCTTGCTGCGCTTCGCGAGCAGGATGTGGCTCGAATGAACGCGGCCTGGGCTCGCGTCAGTGGCGGCCCGCTCTGGTGGCCACGCTGCAGCAATGACGAATGGATTCGCGTTCGCGCTGCTGAAAAAGTGATTCGTTCCGAAATGGAGAGACACGATCAATTACGTGCAAAGCTTTGTGGCTAAGGGGAAGGGGGGGGAGGGAGAGAAAATGTATAGCCTACATGAAAGTCTGCCTGCGATCCGTCACATCGCGCTTCATTTTCGATGTCATCGCATGAAGAAGAGAATCGCCCAGAGGCTTCATCGCATGGGATTGGGTCCAGAGACGGGCCACATCATCCACCCTCTTGGGTGAGCAAGGTTCTTTCACTCTTATAAAAAGGAAAAATAATCAGTTGTTGAGTCAAATTGTCCTGCTGACAAAAATCGCCTCGATATGCTCCGGCGAGAAGCACTAGATCTCGTCAACCAAAGGCGCCCGCGAAATGCCCATTGGCGAGGCATTTCCTGCCGACACATCACGTTCGCAGGCGCGCTGCAGCGCATCGTAGAGAGGCTGCGCAGCCTTGGGCCGTGGAACGCGGCAGGCCAAAATCTCCTTCGGGTCGTGAGGACGACCGTAGAATCGCTCATTTACGTCAGCGCGTTCACGAATGACGGCGCCCTCGAGGCTGATGCCTACAAAAAGGCCCTTGGACTGGGAGTATGTGTATGAGGGCGCAAAACGGGCTTCGGTACCTACGCTCACGTTGACCGAGGCCTCGCCCGTGCGCCCAAGCGGTCCGGCAGCCAGACTCAGTTGCGAGCCAAGGGCCACTTGATTCTTCCCGCTAAAGGCATCCACAGCGCTTTCGGTGTTGAGAATGATGACAAAGTCGGTGACCTCGCCTCCCATTTGCGCGCCCCATCCCAAGCCAGCAAGACCGATGGCAGTGGGGGCGGTCCACGAACCTTGTCGATCGCGTCCGACCACGATGCCAGTTCCGAATCGTGTCGTCACGACGAAGCCTACCTTGACCACGGTGAGGAATGCAATGCCTTTGGCTTGCTTGAGGAGCATGGCAGGAATATACTCGTCGCGAATCACCGACTGATGCGAGGTGCCGAAAAAGTTGTCCACGGCCGCAGCTGCCTTGAGAATCTCCGCCGACATGGAGAAGCTGACCGGGGACGAAATGTTGACACGCGCCGCCAGCGGCCCGGCAAACGATGAAACGACCGACGCCGCACCCGTCTGGGCGTTTGCGAGCGGGCTCGCAGTGGGGGATGCGCTTCCATCACCGCCAATGCTGCTATAAGTGCTTGCAAAGTTGCTAAATGTATCGCTGCCACCACCGCTGCTGCCATCGTTGCCAGGACCGAGCTCGCGGGTGGCGTTGCTGATGGTTGCAGCCAGTTCGTCCTGCATTGGGTCCAACGTCACACAGCATTTCTTGCAGACTCGCTGTGGCTCGCGCACGCCAAACTGAGCGGGCAAAAGACGGAATTCGTTGCAGCATGTTTTGCAGTAAATCTTGCCGTCCATTCGGCAATGATGGCGTCTCCGGAAAAAGTCAAACTTGTTGTGGCACAACGTGCACTCGGACTTTGACGCGTCTGGCTCCCATGCAGGCGCTCCAGATGCTCCTGTGGTATCTACAGTTCCGCGACCGAACATGTACCACGGCTTGGCGGAATCGAACTGAAAGTGTAGAGATGACGAGGGTGCCGTCGTTGAGGTTGCCACAGACTCTGTGGCGGATTCGCGGCTTGACGCAGATTCTGTCGCAGCTGTCATCGCAGACGTCGACACAGTCGCAGCTGTCGTCACGGTCGCCGTAGCACCAGAAACAGGTGCCACTGGAGCTGCAGAAGGTGCCGCAAGCGGTGTCGGAAGTGGTGATGACGAGTGCACAGATTTTTTTGCTTTTGCTACGCTTTTGCCATTGTCGTCGTTTTCGGATTCTGTACACTTTGATTCCGACGCAAATGGCTGCGCTTCGTCCAATGCAGAGGTTTCAGTTGTCTCACGGTCGTTGAAAAAACCCACTTGAGCGTCAGGGTCCAGTGGTGCGTCCTTTGGTACGTCCCGCGTCTTCACGTCTTCCTGGTCATTTTCGGAGACAGCATTTGATTCATCGCGTGCTCGCGTCCCCGGGACGTCGCCGGGAGCAGGGGACGCGGGCAGCACGGGGGCCGCCTTTGCGTCCATGTTGGTGTCAGCATCGCCCTGGGCACCGACGGAGTCGATATCGCGATAGTCGTCGTGGCTGCGTTCCGAGGATCCAGAGGGTGAATCTAGCTGCATGGTGACAAGGCCGTCTGCAAGGTCCTCTTCTTCACCGTCGCGGGCGTTCGCATTGTTTTCTTCAATATCAATGCGAAATTTTGGCGATGCTCGCGGCGAGTTCCTCGGCGACGGCGAACCCGACGAGATCGCCTCATCTTGGGCATCATGGAACTGAGATAAGTCGCCATCATCGTTTGCATCGGCCGAATTTTCGCTTGCATTGTCCGCTCCGCATTTATCCGCCGTGTCTTTTTCGCTCACTTCGTCGACCTCGTTCCCATTTTCATTTTCATTTTCATTTTCATTTTCATTTTCATTCTCGCCCTGGTCCAGGCCTTCTTCTTCTTCTTCTTCTTCTTCTTCGTCGCTCGCCGCGTTTTGGCAGGCCTGGGTTGCGAGGTCCTGAGCTCGATCTTTGCCGCCAACCTCTTCGTCGGCTTCGTCTTCTGCCTCCTCGTCCTGGCCCACCTCGGCTCGGTCTTGGGCCTGTTCCTCGTCTTGCCGGTTATCTTCTCCGCGGACATTTCCCGCGTTCTCGACGCCTTGCGCGGAGCCGCTCTCCGGCTCCGCTTCGCGGGCGTCCGTCTCGCGGTCGCGCTCTCGCTGCGCCTGGTCTTGCGCCGCCGCCGCTCCCTGGCCCTCCTCCTCCTCTTGCTGCTGCTGCTCCATCACGTCGCTGTCCTCGTCGCGGTCCTCGGCGGCGCCGTGGACGTCGGTCTCGCGCTGCTCCATGTCGCCCATCATCATCATCCCGCGCAGCGTCCCGTCCTCGCTCCCGGCCGCGGCGCGCTCCATGGCTCCCGCGGGCGTGCGGCCGTGCGCGTGCGCGTGCGCGTGCGCGGTCTGCCTCGCGCGGGCGCGGCGGCTGCGCGGCCTCGGAGGAGGTTTCCTTCTCGCTCTGCGCGCTTGCTCAGCTTGCCTGCTCTGCTTTTCTTTTGCCAGTTGCTTTGCTTTCTTCGCCTTGCCTCGCCGGCGCGGCGCGGGTCTGCTACGAGGGGCCAGGGCCCGCGTAGCTTGGCTTGTAGTCGCCGGTCCCGCGCAGGGCCAACAGACAGACGCAGAGGTGGAGTTGCAGAGTTTCTTTCTTGAGATGGGGAGGCAGGGAGGGAGGGCGTTTCCGAGGGCAGAGGACGTGGAGGGGAAGTCGGGATGGAGGTGGAGATGGAGACGGAGCTGGGCAGGGGAGGCGAGGACGAACAACGTGGTGGCGGGTGAACAACATGGTGAATGGGGGAACAGAATAACACCGGGGAGCTGGAACGCCGAGAAGTTGATGGGAGACGACGAGTTGGAGCGGAAACTGTTTGCGGCGAAGCAGGAGAGAGGCACGATCGGTCGATGTGCTGAGCGTGACAAGTTGCAGGGCTGATTGCAAGGTATACGTGAGCTGCATTTCATTTCTTTATTGTAAAAGGATAAATAAACGATGTGTATCACAAGAGAGCGGGTGAAGGCTTGGAACATTTTCGGGTCCAGGTGGCCGGCGAAACTCAAGCGATTGAATAAAATCTAGCTTCCATATTTCTCTTGCTTGTCAAGGATCGCGCAAGAGTCATTTGACAAAAAGATCTCGATTCCTATCTCAAGTTGTTCTCTTCAATTTTTGGGGGCAGACGTCGCTCATACATGACGAAGATCACAGTTCTGTGCAAAAACATAAAGAGTACCAAGTGGAAGCATTTTCCGCCTGGCTCAAAACGTGCTCACGCAGCGCAAGCAGAGCCAACTCCGGACCCCGCCGGCGCGGTCGGTCTCCCTCGTCAGCGCGCTCTTCCTCGTCCGAGCTCGCACTTTGCCCCCATCGTTCCGCCTCCGTTCCGCCTCCGTTCTCCCCTTCGTAACATCGCCGTCCCGCTGCGGCCTCGCGCCCGCGCTCGCGCACGCGTCCAAGCCAGCCGCCCAGCGAGCGAACAAACCCGCCGCGCAGCCAGCGCGCAGGCCTCCCGCGTCGCGGCAGGCGTGACAGAGAGACAAGACATTCAGAGAGACAAACAAGAGAGAGAGAGAGAGACAAGCAACAGACAAGCACGCAGAGAGCAGAGCAGAGCAGAGCAGACCCGGAACGAGCGAGGGCGCGGCGCGGCGCTGCGAGCGGCGGGCGTGCGGGCGGGCGCGGGCGCGAGCGGGAGAACGAGAGAACGGGCTTGCGCTCGCGGGCGGAGGGGCTGGAAGCGGGAATCGCGTCGAGCGTGATCGACTGATTGGTTGATTGATTGATCGATTGTTGATCGAACGACCCGCCGGCACGTGCACGCGACGCGGCGCGAGGCGGCGCGAGGAGGGACGGGGAAGGGGGAGAAGGGACGACCCGTGCGCGGGGCAGGGCGAGGGTTGGGGGGAGGAGCTGCGCGCACCGCAACTCGTGCTCCTGCGCGAAGAGACGAGCTCGCGCGGTGAAGGAATTCGCAACTGAGAGAAGAAGAAGTTGCGCGAAAAGATGGTCGTTCGCAAGCTTATGTGCGCAGCGAACCTGCTGCATCGTCGAGGCTCCCAGGAGGAAGAGGGCTTCGGTGGCAGTAGTCTCGGAAACCAGAGACTTCAAGTTGCCGTTCGCGAGGCTCGGACCTCGAGGGCAAGATCCGCATCATCACGTAGATCGTCGGCTTCACGTCGGTCGAGAGTTTCGTCCTCACGTCGATCCTCCAGACTTCGGGGTGCAGACAGCACGCAGCATGTAGACGCTCTCGACCAGAATGATATGGATGATCGCAATGATGCGACCAACAACGAAGACGCTACTCAGGAGGAGGCTAATCTTGCAGAAGAAGAAGAAGAAGAAGATTTGCTGGAAGGTCTGGTGGAGGACCAAGACCAACACGAAGAAGAAGAAGAAGAAGAAGAAGAAGAAGAAGAAGAAGAAGAAAACAATGAATTCGCGGAGGAGCTGGCAAACTCGTTCGACGGAAATGCGGCAAACGTCTCCGGAGAAACGATCGGGGACTTGCAGGCGCAGATGCGAGCCCTTGCGGAAATTCAAGGCGCGCAGGCCGGGGAACTGAGTCGTCTCGAGGAACAATTTGGTCTTTTCGAAGGGGGCATAGACCCTGAGGAGTTGGACCACCTTATTGCCCTGAGTCTGGAGTACGAGGAGGAACGGACAATGAACCAAGAAAGACTTGCGCTGGACAACGAGCAAGAGTCGGAAAACCTCGACCTTGGCCTGCGCATGTCCAACGAGCTGCAAGTATACCTTGAAAATTGGGCGAGTAGCGTAGCGACGGACGACCTTTACACGATGGAGCGGATCTTTCACGAATTTGGTCAGCAAAATGCGCGCTTGGTGGAGGCAGAAGACGGCACGCAGTCAATCGCCGTGGAGGGCAATCTAGCCTTCCAAGATCTCACCATTCCCGCGCTTCCACCGCGGGTCACCATCAGCGGAGACCTCTCCTTTCGCTCCTGCTCGCTTCCCGACGACGACACTGCGCGCTGGAAATGCAGCCGTCTTACACTTGTCAATTGTCATGGGGATACGCGCACTCTCATGGAGAACATCGAGTCTGCGCACAAATCCGCGAGCGGTGTGCTCGGCCTCCAGGGCCTTACGCTGGACGCCATGTCCTCAAGCGAGAAGCCTCTCTCGCTTGAACTTGACAATTGCCAAGATCTAACGTACTTGGAAATTGCAGGCGACGAAACCGTCGTCATGAACAAACTCAAAGTTAAGAGCTGCCCCGCTTTGGTGACCGGGCCGGCAAAGCTCAAGGTACTTCAAGCCATGATACTCTCGAATCTGCCGTGCTTAGATTCCATTGGGCGCTCCAACCTGCATCTTGGCGAGCTGACGCGCATCAATCGCTGTCCGTCTCTCAACACTCTTTGTGACGATGATCTTCTCATCGCCGGCGTGCTCAAAATCGAAGAGGGAAAAATTGAGCGTATCTGCGAGGGCGCTCTCCGCTATATGCCGGCGATTGAGAACGATGCGGCGGGGCGAGGCCAGATTTCTCCGAGCGTGACCATCGAGTGCATTGAGACGGACACACCACTTGCGGCCCGGATCGATAGTCCTGAAATGGACGTGCATTTCGCTGGCAACAGACTCCCAGCCAAATTCTGCGAAGGTTCTATCATCGTGCGTTCCTTTTCTGTGAGCGGACCCTGGTCTTTTCATCAGCGACTCATCGAGCAATATGGCACCGAAGCCGAACAATCTGAGGCAGGTCAAGGTTCGCGCAGATCGCACCGTGGCCCTAGCAGAGATGCTGGACCTCTTGGTATCGTCGTGGACGAACTTGAGTCGGACGAGCGTTTCCACGACGAGGATTCGGGGCAATCGTCGCGAGGTTCGCAACAAGAAGCAACGCCAACACCGTCTTCGGAACCACTAGGGCTGCGCAACTGGCTCGACGATGTACAAGCACATTCGTCGATTCACGTGAAGCGCCTTCCCGTAAAGGAGTTCCGAGGCAAACTTTCCTCGCCCTTGCTTCATTTGGAGAGCCTTCCGATGGAGGACTTTCCCGATTGGAAGTGCGAGGCGGACGAGGGTTCGCTCCAGTTGGTGAGCTGTCCGTTGCTGGAGGTGATTTGGCCGGATGACGCGCCGTCGGTTCCAATCTCTATTAATGTGGAAGACTGCGCAGCCTTGGAGAGACTCTCGGACCAAGAAGTGCAACTGGGAACCTTTCGCATCTCGCGAGCTCCAGGGATGCAGCGGCTGGCGCGGTCCATCGTGTTTACCGGACAGGAGTCAATCTCCATTCTTGATTTACCGTCGCTGACGAGGCTTTCCGACGACCTGGCTTTCTTCAAGGATGATGTTACACCGCAACTTTTCTTGCGCGGTGTCGGCATCAAAAGCCTTTCGGATATCGAAGGGAGCGGGTTCACTCAGCTTCGTGTGGAATCCTGCCACGAGCTCGAGGATGCGAGTCTTCGGGGCTTGTGGCAGTCTGTGGAAGTCGTATCTTGCGATAAGGTAGCACGCGTCGAGGTTGGCTTGACAACTCGCGGTGGTTCTGGCGAGCTCACACTGAAGAAGCTTCCTCTCTTGCGAGATATTAAGCTTCGCACGGGATGTCTCAGGCTCAACATATCTGACTGTCCCGAGTTCGTTGGTGAGACGATCACAGGTGACGCCGAAGACGACAGTGGAAGTTATAGTCGTTCGTCAATGAGAAAGCCTCTGGACATTGGTCTGCTGTCAGGTTTACGCTTTTTATCGTTGGCCGGAAGTTCGGGGCTCCGCACAATTCCCGGTCCCTTGCCGCATACTTTACGGAACCTCGACCTCTCCAACTGCCCCAACCTGGTTCACATCCCAGACGATGTGTTCAACGCCGCTCCCGGACGTGTCATACTCCGATTAGATCGCTGCGCATCGCTGCAAGGCATTCCTCCCATTCACGTTGCGTCGTTGAGCGCCGAGGGCTGCGTGGGCCTGCGCGAGGTCGGCGCTGGGTTCCGGGCGGGTTTGGTGTCTCGCGTCCGTGAAGATGGCTACATTGTGCGACTTTCTAGCGCACTGGGCGATGTCAACCTTCGCGGATGCGTAGCTTTGGAAAAGTTTGAGATGAAATTTGTCTTGGGTAATCTCGACCTTTCTGGAACTGCCGTACGGGAACTACAGGCGATGCGCGTTTTGGGAAACCTAAGTTGCACGCACATGGGCAACTTGGAGATTGTCCACGCGGGGTCTTTGGTTGGTCAGCAACAGCCAGGAATTCGGCGTTTGCCAATCAATGCGGAGGTGCGCTTTCGGTACTGCCCTCGTCTGAAGTCGATCTCCATGGAACGCGTCTTTGGCATGCTTGACATTTCGCACTGCATGAGTCTTGAAGAGCTCGCGGGCCCGCGCATAGAGGTCGGCGTCGACCTGCCGCTGGTAACAACGTGGGACAGCAAGCCACTGTTGGACTCCTCGTATGACATGCTCAAGCCTGGGATGCTGCGACTGCGCAACTGTCCTTCGCTCCGCAAGCTACCGAGCCATTTGATTTGCAGAGGTGGACTTGATGTGCGCTATTGCATGGGCTTGGAAGATATGTCAGGAATTAAGCTGGAAGTTGGTTTTCCGGCGCTTGGGTCTCTCAGTCGCTCGCGGCAGAACGACACTACCCGCGCGGAGGCGTTTGCGTCGACAACGATTATCGGGTGTCCGATGCTCGAGGCCCTTCCATCGCGAATGGTCATTTACGGAGACTGCATCTTTGCCTTTCTCGATGGTCTCAAGGGTCTCCCCTCGGAGGCTCTTTATTATGGCCATCTCATTGTGTCGTCGTGCCGTGGGTTCACAAGTGTTCCGTCGCGTATGCGCGTTCGAGATACTTTTGCAATTCATAGCTGTGAAACCTTTGAGGGCGTTCCGGCAGGATGGCACCACGAGAACCCTCCGGCGCTTCTGACGATTGCCGCGGCGCGTCGTCTTTTACGCAGACGCAAGAGCGTGCAGCAGGCGGAGAGACGTTTGGACCGTACGATTCCGTCGCAATGGCGTGCCAATTCAGCTCAGCTTGAAATGTGTTTGCTCGAGCATGCGGCCGAGCAGCTGCGGCAGCGGCAACGTGCGTGGACGGCTAATTCCAAGCCGGTGGACTACCAATGGCTCCGAAGGAACACCTTTTTGGGCGGGGCGCGACGCTCGATCACTCGCATGCGGGACCGACGACATGGGTCATCTTCAGGAGCCCGGTCGGCGCGAGAGGGGTCGTTTTCGTCGTCGGACGATCTGGACGTGGCAGCTTCCTCCTCGATGGTCTTGCTTCCTCGCGAACAGGAGGAGTTGGCGCGGCTGGAAGAGGAGACTCTGCGAGAGGAGGCCAATGCAAGCAGGAGTTATTACACAGACGGAGACAGTGACAACGTGGGACAAGGCGAAGACGGTGACGGTGGCAACGACGATGAAGTATACATGCGCGAGTTCACATCAGAATCCAACCTCTTTCGTGAGGACGAGGAGTCCAGCCAAGACCTTGCAGCGCAAGACCTCGCAGACGAGGACTACACTTCAGACGACGCTGAAGAGCTTCGCGAAGACGACGAAGCCGCCACTACTGATCCGTGGAGCGGCAATGTTTCCAAGTGGGAGCGAACGCGGCTATTGCATCGAACTGTGATTTCCTTGTGCCCTGGCGTGAAGCGTATTCCCGAAGGCGTGGAGGCGCAGTCCCTTGCGTTGGTGAATCTTACTGAGCTGGTGGATGTGAGTGAAGATCTCCGGGTCGAGGTCAATCTTTGGGTCAATTCGGCGCCGAAGCTAGAGCAATTTCCGATAACGGTTATTGCACGCCTCGCACAGTTTGGTGCCGAGGCGAGGCTCCAGACGGCGAAGTTCAACGAGTACTGCAGCTCGAATCCGGAAGCGGTCGTGCGAAGGCCGTCGAACTGGCTTGCACGCGTGCGAAGACGCACGGGTGTCCCTCCAGAGCGACCGATCACATCACGCGCTACGATGATGCTGAACGCGACGGGCATTGACGCGGAGGAGCTTCGTTCGATGCGCGAAGTGTCTCTGCAGGATGCCGGCGATGCGCTGGAGTGGGTCACGTGGATGGCTGAGGATCTCTTTCAAGGTGACCTCGGGACTTCAGATGCACTGTTTGATCGCGAGGAGGAGGAAGAGGAGGATTTGGCGGAGGAAGACTGGAATGGGGCTGATGCAGATGCGCTCAACGGCAATGGGAACGGGAGCCTGGGCGGCGAGTTCGAGGACTTTCGTACGGCCGTGCTGTTTTGGAAGGCTGCTGCAACGGGTCGCCCACCGCGTCTGATGCGCATGCTCTTTGAGGCGGAAGACGACTATGAGGTGCTTTCTTGTCTTGACCGCGTCGTGGACGCGGCGTATCGGGGCAGCGTGCTGACATTTCTGGACATGCTGCGCAGATCGCGTGAGTACCGCAATCCTACGACACGACGCGGGCTTGCCGAGCGTGTCGTGGAGGTCCTGCATAATGTATCGCAGGACGAGGAGGCTCGCGATGAGCTTTCTGCCCGCATGGCGGATGCGATTGACGCTTGCGAGGACAAACCGATTTGGGCGTTAAATCAGATGGAGGTGGTGGGGCTGATTGCACATGCACGGGGCGATCGCGAGGCGTTACGAGCGCTGGGGAGGCGTCTGGTGAATCTTGACATTGTGCACGAGGCGGCACGGAAACGCATCGAGCAACGAGGCGGTTTTCTTGATGTTGATGATGTTTGCGTGTTTTTGCAGTACGAGATCCAGTTCCGACTTCCGCTGAACCTCCCTGTATCATCACATTTCATGGTGTATGGCAGCACGATTCCCGGCGAAGAGGTCATTCGCGTCTCGCGTGCAGCCTTAAATTTGTCTGACGAAGACTTTGAGGCATGGCTTTCTCGATGGCCCGAGTGGACGCGTCAGGATCGTTTTGAGTATGCTCGTTCTTTACAGTGGGAAGACCTGCCACGGAACGGGAAGCGTGTGAGCCTTGGTCGCTCGACCCTGCTTGGTGATGATATTCCAGATCCTGTTCGGTTGAGTGGGGCGACCTACTCGATGGAGGAATTGCTCACGCATTGGGTGCGCACAGGCATGGACTTTAGCAACGTTCGGCACTCGGTGCAAGAGATGGCCAAAGGTTTGTCGCGATGCGACATTGTGTTTGAGGATGACGAGGATGTGGTCGTTCCAGTGGGCAAAAGATAAACTATTTTACGGGGTCACCCGAGCAGCTTTGCATCTCTGTCTTTTGTGAATGAAGACATTCGATGTGAAGCGAAGCTAAGCTGCTGATAGCCTATATATGATGAAGAAAATATTGTTTTAATGATGAGCAGGGCGCCCGCAACAGCAGAATCTTGTTTGTGAACGAAGGCAATCGCTTACATAAAGAATGATTACGGGTCGAAACTGCGTTCTTATGTGTCGGTTCCGCCGGGACTTTGCAGTATATACAATGACAAATTTCCTTTTTGCCCCTCAAAGTTCGCGTCTGTTTGGAGACTTCTAGAGAACGCAGGTCTGTTGATCTATTGCGCACGTTTCAATAGTTCCGCAGCAGGCCTATCTACTTGTGCAGTTTTTAGAAATGCATTGTCTCCTAAAGCCAAAAGCTAAACGATGGAGGAAGTGAAGGACATTGTAAACCAAAGAGAGAAAAAACGTAAGACGTAAATTTGCAACAAGGCGCATAGCAAATGATGCATAAAGCAAGACTTTGGGAAACAAGGGAGGTTTGCGACCAAAAGCAAGCGAGAGAGAAAAGAATAGAACGGAAAGAGACGCATGGTCCGTATCAAAACAGAGGAACAGATATTGTAGGACTACTACTCGAGGAGAGGAATGACGCAGGCTGCATGCAGGATCACAAGTGCATGGACATGATTGTGAAATGGAGAAAAAGCCGCTTGTACAGATCACACCGGTGATGCTTGCACGCGCTCAGAATTTCAACCAGACCGATTTAAAGTTTGGCGGCCTTGGAAGCCTGAACAGCGAGCCGAATGCCAGTGCTTGAGTCGATTTCCTCGAGAAGATCGAATGCGTGATCCGTTTCCCCATCAATGTCAACAATTTCGTTGTTGAGCCAGGAGTCGAGGATGGACCGCTTGACGCCAGCGTCGAGCAGGGATTTTCCAAAGGCATCAGTCTCAACCTTGGCGCCCGTCCAGACCATGCGCTCCTTGAGACCCTCGAAGGGGCCAGCGCTGGCGTGGACGCCATTCTCGCTGACATTTGGTGCCTTTGCAAGGTCCAGAGACTTGTACTTGGTGTACATGGCGGCGCGGAGCGAACCAGGCGCAGCCTTTGTAGGGTCGGTGGCTCCGATGACTTTGGTCCGAAAATCCTTCCACGAGATTTGCTCCTCCGGGAAACGAACCACGTAATAGGTAACACGAGCATCGGAAGAGGTGTACACGGCCCGCATGCTGGCGTAAAAAGGGTTCATGACGAAGCGATCTTGGTCGGCAAAGTAGCCGACGTAGGTGCCGGGGGCGAGTTTGAGCTTGACGAGGTCAGCGCTTTGCCACATGCGGTCAATGTCGGCGAGAGAGATTTCGTCAAATTCCTCCTCGAAGGTCTTGAGGTTGACGAGTTTGCCATCGCCGATGGCTTCCTCCCACGACTCGCCAAAGGTTGATGCAAATGCGTCCTTTTTGTCGTCGCTGATGGGAAGGTCCGCGGGTGCAAGGCGCAAGGCGACCTTGGCGATGTGAGCGTAGTGTTCGTCAATGATGCCGCGCTTGTCGATTTCGCTACCGGTGAGGTCACCCTCTGAGAGGATCTCAATGTTCTTTTCGGCGAGAAAGTCCTCTACAAAGACTTTGGCCTTGGGGGTATCGGCGTGCGGCTTGATGAAGATAAGCGCCTCGTTGAACTGCGTGGGGGTGTCGTCCTCTGCGACCTCTGTTTCGTGCGCGGCGGTGTTCATGATGGGCGCGGGGCCACCCTCCTCGGCAACACCCTCCGGGTCTTGATCGTCAACGTGCTTGGCCGTAAGCGCGCCGGCCTGGCCCTTGCTCACGACGCAGCCCATTGCGGACGGAGATGAACGAGCGGAGGTGACGCGGCTCGGTCCAGGAAGGAAGACGATCTGGATGGGGGGGCTATGCGCGCGTGCGCGGGCCGCGAAAGAGGTGAGGTTGCTCTGCTTGGTCGCCCCCTGCGCTGCGAGAGGCGTCGCGGGGAGGGGAGGGGAGGGGAGGGGAGGGGAGGAAAGGGAAGGGAACATGCACGCTGGGCGTAAGGTACGCCAGCAAGCAATAAAAGGGTGCACACGCGCCTTTTGCAAGCCCGACCAACACGTGCCGAGCCGAACACGTCACTAGTTTCGAAAACTAATATCACGAGTGCGGCAACAACTACTCAAGCACTAGTTTTCTCTAGTTTTACACTGTTCTACGTGAGAATCCACCTCCGACGCTTTGGGTAAAAAAAGTCTAGCCTAGCCCCATTTTACTGTAGATAACAAGTTGAATTGAAATGCTCGCGGCAGCTGTCGCTCGACTCGACCTCGACAGCGACAGCGACTCGCGTGACGGAAGCGGGCATCACGCGGCCAAGGTCCGCCCTTGCAAAGGCGCGCGCGCGCAAGGGCGGCAGGATCCGCGAGGGAGCTTCATAGCGCGCGCACGCGCGCGCGCGAAGTCCGTGCAGCCGGCCGCGGGGAGCTCGCAGTCTCTCGCTGAGCTCGCCGTGTCAGCGTGCAGTCGACTTGATAGGCGGCAAGAGCCGGAGAGCAGGGTCAGCGCAAGCTCGCGCTGCAGAAGCCGGAGCGCTCTCGCGGCGTACAGCCGTTGTGGGGGCGGTACAAGCTGGGAAGGAAGCTGCGAGCTTTTGTTTGATGCAACCACGCCGAAACACTGGCTTTTTCCGGGTTCCAACTTGGAGCTGTCTAGCTTTGGGGACATTGCAAGCCGCAATGCTACAGGTTCTACCTGCGAGCGCCGCTAACTGCCTTTGCCGTGCACGGCTTCGCGAGGCGAGGCGCAAGGCGCGCGCGCGCGGCGGCTCGAGCGGCCCGTCTGTCCAGGACGCGCGCGACTCGTGGGTCGCTCGCGCGCGCGGCCTCTGGGCCGTCCGTTTACAGATTTTCTTTTTGCGGCCGATCGCTCTTCCGACTGGCTGATTGATCGATCGATCGATTGGTTGGTCTTGAGGGGGTCAGAACTCGCCTTCCCCCCCAGTATAGTAGTACTACTATGCGTAGTACTTCGTTTCGGCTGGTTCCCGCACTCGCCTTGATGGTTGCTTCGCCTGAGCAAGCTAGGCGGGCTCAGCGCATCGGGCACGCGTGGCCACTGTGGCACTGCTAGCGGCAACTTCGCATCAAAACTGAAAGCAGAGAAAAGAACCAGTAACTACCATAAATAACAGCTGCGTGGCTCGCTGAAATTATACTTTTCTTTTAACCACCCACCTCCAGTAGCCGGCTGATGTAAAATGAAAAGGAAAAAGAAAAAGAAAAACAAAGGAAAAAGAAACCAAATCAAATTAAATCAAACCAATTCGGGGTGCTGAGAGCGAGCGCTTCACTCGGACGTCCGTACCCCGGCCGGCCGATAACAGAAAAAGATCTCCCGGTATCGCGCGCGCGCGCGCGCGCGTGCGCTTCGGTGCCAAAACCAAAGGGTGGGCCGAATCGTGATTTTTCCAGCGCGCACGCAAGTCTTACCTATCTCGAAGACTCTTGGCATCCATCATGTCCACCACTTCCAATCTAGCCTATTCCACCACTGCATGGGTCTAGCTAGGCCTAGTGAAATTTTTTTACCTCCGTGTTTTTTCGCTCCCTCTCTGCGCTATAATGAAAGTTTTTTCTTCCCTTTCAAAAAAATAAAAATTATTGGTTTTTTTGGTGTTAGGCCTACCTATACTATTTTGTCTCGCCCGCCTCCGCGCGCGCCGTGACGCCATTTCCAACAAGATACGAGGAGAGGCAATCGATTTCTTCTTGGGTCCAGGTAGCTCGGCTGGACCCCTTCCCGAGCGCTCGCTCGCCGGCCGCTTCGCGCACCAGCGCCTCTGCCGGGGGCCGCACGACGGACGGCTCCGGCTCTTGCGGCCAGCCAGTTTCAAGTTCCAGATAGATCCCCCTTTCGTTCAGGACGCACTGAAGACCCCAGCTCCCCGCAGAGCTAGCTTTCGCGCGCATGCGGCAGTTTCTTCTGTGGGGTTAGCTGAGGGTTATAAAAGTGTGCGCTGTGGGAGTTCGACTGCAATTCTGAAACGAGACCCGACCTGACCCAGTTGACATGTGCGACGCTGTGGGTAGGGATTAAAAGCTCTGTGGTTTTGCTATCTTCTTCGTTTTTTCACACTCGTGCCGCGGTAGCGCTGCGCCAACGCGAAGCAAGGCAGCGGACGGAAGCCTCAACAGCCAAGTGGATTGACGGATGGATGGACAAACGGATGGATCAATGGATCGAGGAATCGATCGGTGGATGCAGGTGGCTGTCGCTAGGACGCGGCGCGCGGCAGGACAGGGCAGGGCATGCATGACCCCGAACGTGCGACGCGAAAGCGCCTGGCACGCTCGTTTTACGCCTTCATCGTGCTTGCGGCCCGTCTGTACGAGTCCAATGGCGGCTGGCATGGCTGATAGATGGGAGGATACACGGGAGGGAGGGTGTGCGCGAGGTGTTGCTCTTGCTGTCGCTTGCTGTCGCTAGCTGTCGTTTGCTTCGCCTACAGCCAACCATCACCTCAAAGCGGGCCAGATGGCGAAACGAGCGAGACGCGACGCGCTCAACTCGACTCGACTCGACTCGGGGCAGTCACCCTCCCAGCCAACCACACAGGCAGCCAGCCACCCAGCCTGAATCTCAAGATGGCCTGTGCACGTACGTACGTATTGTATCTACGCGTTTCGCGCTCCCTGCCTTCTTTATCTAGTTGCTCCCGTCGTTTTGCTCCCCCGCTTTCTCTGCTTGCTGCGGCCGGCCCACGCGATCGAGTCCCGTCGCAGGGAGGGAGGGAGGGTTGCGAGGAAGAAGGGCGACTTTCCCTGACGGTTGGAAGCGAGTCCTCGTTCATCCGTGTCATGAAAGCGTGTCAGTCAGGCAGGAGGGCACGATGACTGACTGGCGCGCTGTAGCTTTGATCGTCGCGCTGGCGGTCACTGGCTGGCAGTGAGTAGATGATTGGTTGGTTGATGGATCGAAGGGACCTGTTTACTTATTTGTTTGTTTGTTTGTTTGTTTGTTTGTTTGTTTGTTTGTTTGTTTGTTTGTTTGTTTGTTTGTTTGTTTGTTTGTTTGTTTGTTTGTTTGTTTGTTTGTTTGTTTGTTTGTTTGTTTGTTTGTTTGTTTGTTTGTTTGTTTGTTTGTTTGTTTGTTTGTTTGTTTGTTTGTTTGTTTGTTTGTTTGTTTGTTTGTTTGTTTGTTTGTTTGTTTGTTTGTTTGTTTGTTTGTTTGTTTGTTTGTTTGTTTGTTTGTTTGTTTGTTTGTTTGTTTGTTTGTTTGTTTGTTTGTTTGTTTGTTTGTTTGTTTGTTTGTTTGTTTGTTTGTTTGTTTGTTTGTTTGTTTGTTTGTTTGTTTGTTTGTTTGTTTGTTTGTTTGTTTGTTTGTTTGTTTGTTTGTTTGTTTGTTTGTTTGTTTGTTTGTTTGTTTGTTTGTTTGTTTGTTTGTTTGTTTGTTTGTTTGTTTGTTTGTTTGTTTGTTTGTTTGTTTGTTTGTTTGTTTGTTTGTTTGTTTGTTTGTTTGTTTGTTTGTTTGTTTGTTTGTTTGTTTGTTTGTTTGTTTGTTTGTTTGTTTGTTTGTTTGTTTGTTTGTCTGTTGGTCGACTCATCCAACGTGCCAGCTGCGCCATGCCATGAAACGATTGAGGAGGGTCGAAGAAGCCACGAGTTGCTGCTGCTGCTGCTGCTGCTGACTGTTTCATACCACGAAGCGCTGTGTGTGATTTCAACGAGCACTAGCATCAACACGCCCACCTGCACCGGTGATCACGTGGGGGAGACGAGGCGCTGGAATCGCGTGATGGTAGGCTGTGCGTAGAATCACCAGCAGCAGGAACGGACGCACGAAGCCTCGAATGCGCCCGCGTCGACTGGAGCCTTGGAAACAAAAAAAATCTAGC
>KN805371.1:355993-395440 GCA_000818945.1 Schizochytrium sp. CCTCC M209059
CGAGATCTCCAGGAGTTTCTTTTTACCTGCGCGCATTTTTACGGAGCTCTTTGCTCCACTTTACCCCCACCCACCCTCTCTCTTTTTCTTTTTCTTTTTTTGGAACCCGCTGTCGCTCGCGACATATCGGTTGCACGCATGCGTGTGGAGGTTCCCGTGAACATTTTTGACGCCGCCCCCGTTGGTGAGCCTGCCGCGCCGTTCTTCCACGAGCAAGATTACTACGAGCACGATTTGGAGACTGACGAGGACGAGGCCTGCTTCCCCATGATGCACTATGACGACAAACAGCAGCCCTATTACTCTGACGTCATGCTCTCTGGCGCACCCAGTGCTGCTGCCCACTCTGACTTTGCTGCCGCAAACCAGTACCACCACCAGCCCTACCAGCAGCAACATCTGCAAGCTCAACCCCAAGCTCACCATGCGCAACCTTTGCCGCCGCACTTTGCGCACGAGCATGGCCTCTATGCCCCTCCTTCCATGCCGACGGTGGCCCCCATGCATCACCAGGTGCACGAGGGAAACATGCATCATCACGACCACTACGAACGGGCTCGGACCCAAGCCCAAGCCCAGGCCCAGACTCATTCGCAGGCGCCTCCACTCCCGCAGCTGCCCTTCATCCCTTCGGCTAACGCTTACCCGTCCCGTGCAGGAGCTGCAGCAGCAGCAAACCCGCCCCACCCGGGTATGGAGGCAGTCCACGATGACTACGTCGACGTGTGGGATGCCATGTCTGCCCCGACGCCGGTCATCAAAGCCAACCGGCCTCTTCCTGGCCATAACAACAGTGTGTACGCGACCTCGCCCGCCAGCTCGGCCGCTTTCACGCCCAACACTTCCTCCCCGGCATACACAACCGTGGCCCCCAGCACCGACTGTGTACCCCCTCCTCCTCTCGCATACCACCCGGACGGCGCCAAACTTCGCAAGTTTCCCGCTGACCAAGAGGTTGCTGGCCTTTTCATGAACGAGCCTTTTCACGAGGGCATGCCTGCCCTTCAGGAAAAGAGTCTCCCTACCACGCACATGGATCTCGCTGCCGCCGGTCCTCCTGCGCCCATGGCACCCAAGATGGTCACCGCCTCCCGGGACCGCGCCACCACTGCCGCCGCTAGCAGCAGCAGCAGCAACAGCAGCAACAGCAAACCCGCCGTCGCAAAGGCCGAGTCCAGGTCCAGAAAGCAAAAGGCCAATCCGAACTGGCAGCTCCCCGACATCTCGGCCAAGCGCGTCAAGGTCTCCAGCACCAAATCCTCCTCTAACCTTGAACGCTTTGCCTCTAACGGTTCGGGTGCCTCTGGCAACTCGGCCGCCAGAGGCGAGCTCAACAAAAAAATCTACTACCGCCGTAGCTGGACGCCCGAGGAGGACGAGCGCCTTCTCCAGCTCGTCAAGGAGCTTGGGGCCATGCGCTGGGCTCGCATCGCCGAGCACATGCCCAACAAGACGGGCAACCAGTGCTCCCAGCGCTGGCACAAGGCTCTCGACCCCACCATTGTCAAGGGCAAGTGGTCCGATGCCGAGGACGACCTCCTCGTCAAGCTCGTCGAGCAAAAGGGGAAAAAGTGGAAGGAGATCTCTTTTTCCATTCCCGGACGCACTGGCAAGCAGTGCCGTGATCGCTACACGGCGCGCCTAAACCCCAATCTCCGCACTGGAAAGTGGTCCCACGAGGAAGAGCAAATTGCTCTCGAGGCTCACAAGCGTCTCGGCAACCGCTGGGCAGCCATCCAAAAGCTTCTCCCGCATCGCTCCTGGTACACAATCAAGTGGAAGATCGAGAGCTTTGCAAAGCAGTCTTCGGCCGAGTAAATGTTCTCTTGACAGACACACAGCCAGCCAGCCAGCTAGCGAACCTCGGCTCTGAGTCACGAAGATCTCGCATATTCTGCTGCTTCTTCTTCGGATCTCCCTTTCTCCCTCTGTGTCTTTCTTTCCTTTGTCCATGCCCTTCCCTCTCTCATTTCATCTGCGCCCTCCTCAGCTTTCTCAACTTTCCTTCCGAGACTGATGCGATCGCAATTTTTGACAACTATTCAGTCGTGCCTCGACTGTTCTCCCTTTTTTCTTCTCTTTTTTTTTTTTAATAGCTTCTGCTGGCTGGGCTGCCGCCTTGCCATGCAGCACCACTAAAATTCAAGACATTTGTCATTCCTTTGCAACACTTCGTCTTTTTGGTCAGCGTTCTCTCATTCGCTCATTCACTCATTCATTCATTCATTCATATTGTCTCTTTCTCCCCATCCATGTGCCAAGTACGAGCTTATCTTATCGACCATTTCTCACAAAACCATACGCCTCACAGAAGCCCTCCTCGCGTTGCTGCTATCCGGCTCGACCCACACACGACCTTCGTCGCGTCTATACGAGATCCCTTGTTTCGTTGTTTGCCATGAGGAGATATCGATTTTAAGGCTCGCTCGCGCGCCAGCCCGCCCAAATGCTGGGTCAACCCCAGCCAACCACAATCTCTCTCCCCTTGGACACACGCCAGCGCGCTCTTGCGCAGACTCGCACAAAGACTCGCGCAGAAGCGACTCGCGCAGAGAAGACTCGCGCAGAGACTGGCGCTTGGGACACACAAGCAGCCAACACAAACGCTCCCATTTCGCGAACGCGTGCCTGGCTGTAGTCAGGCATGCAAAGAGCCCTTGTACAGACTTTTGCAACATCGTTCTGTCCAAGACTTGCAGCAACTTGCCCACCTCGAAGCGCGCGGCACCTTCGAGCGCTGCATCGCCGCGACTTTGCGCGTCTTGCTAGCGGTTCCAAGGAAAAAAGGCTCTCAAAGGCAATCATGGCCGACGCAGCTCCCGGACAGGAGGCCAAGGCCACCTCCCCAGCCGAGAACAACGCTGCGCCCGCTCCTGCCGCTGATAATGCTGATGCGAGTGCCATCAAGGCCGGCAAGGTCCCAGAAGGCTACACCACGGTCACCGAAGGTGCGGCAAGCATCCTCTTCAAGCGAGATGAGGTCTTTTACAACGAAGTCCAAATCAAGAACCGCGATCTCTCCGTGCTCGTGCTCAACGAGTTCGCCACGCAGCTCGAGCACGAAGCCAACGAACAATCCTCTCGCAGATCGCAAAATCTCTCGTGGCGCAAACTTCCGCCCACGGAACAGACATGGGGAACCGATTTCGCGCGTGACGCCCCGGCTCTGGTCAACAACAAAGCGGCCCAGCGAGCAACCAAGGCCAAGGCCGACGCTGACTCGCAAGCGGGTGCAGACACTGCAGCGACCGATGCCAAGGCTACGGAAACCAAAGACGATGCGGAAGCCGTCAAGGACACTGCAAAGACCGAGGACCGCGGTTCCCTGACCGGCCTTCGCATCCTCGAGGCCCTTAGTGCCTCCGGACTTCGCAGCATTCGCTACGCCAAGGAAATCTCAGATGGCGTCGGCGTGGACAAGATTATCGCAAACGACCTTGAGACGCATGCAGTCAATGCCATCCGCCTCAATCTTTCCCTCAACGGCCTCGAAGACGGCGAACTCGTTACGGCCAACGAGGCTGACGCGAACATGTACATGTACCACCATCGTACTGACGCAAAGTCCAGCACGGAACATACTCGCATTGAAAAGTTCATTCCCAAGGCGAGCCGTCCATTCGACGTGGCAAAGGATCCTTTCGACGTCATCGACCTTGACCCCTACGGACCTCCTACGCCCTTTCTCGATGCAAGCGTGCAGAGCGTGCGCGAGGGTGGTCTCCTCTGTATCACGGCCACTGACCTTCCCACGCTCTGCGGCAAGAGCTTCGAAACGTGCTTTTCGCGTTACAAGGCACAGCCTCTGCGCAGCGGCAACTACCCACACGAAATGGCACTCCGCATCCTCCTTGCATGCATCGAAATGACTGCCAATACACATGGCAAAAACATTGTGCCCCTTCTTTCTGTCCACATGGACTTTTACATTCGCGTCTTTGTCCGCGTCTATAGCAACAAGAACGAGGTCAAACAGGCCCCCACAAAGCTTGGCCTCGTGCTCCAGTCTCGTGGATGCGACAGCTTTTACATCCAGCCCTTTGCGTCTTCTTACACGTCCAAGTCCGGCAACTCCGAGACCGTGCGGCCCGCGGCGTTCAAGGCCCCCAATGTGTGCCCCGAGACGGGTGCCGACATGGCCATCGGTGGACCCATCTGGATCAAGCCAATGCACAATGCCGAGTTCGTCAAGAGCCTGCTCTCCCGGTTCAGCAACCAATATACGCCCAAGTCCGCCTTTGACGCACGCGAACTCGGTGGCGCCTCCCTTGTCCACCCTGTCATCGCGAACGTGGCCGACGAACTCATCGACACCCCTCTTCACTACTCTCTCCCGCACCTTTGCAGTAAGCTTCATTGCGAGGTCCCCACCACGGAAGTCTTCCACTCCGCCTTGGCCAACGCTGGATACAAGGTTTCCAAGACGCACTCGAGCCCCCAGCATGTCAAGACAAATGCCCCGCCCGAATTTATTTGGGATGTGCTTCGCGTCTGGGTCAAGGAGCGTAGTCCTGTGAATAGCAAGCATCTTCAAGACCCGGACTCGATTGCGTCCAAGATCCTCGCAAAAGAGCCAACGCACAAGGTCGACCTTTCCATCAATTCGGAAATCCGGAAGCGCGGCCATCGCGATCGCGCCATCTCTCGCTACAAGGGCAACCCCAAGCCCAACTGGGGACCCAAACCCGCTGCAGCAGGGTCCAAGTCTCAGCAAACCCATCGCAGGAGGAACCGTGGTGCCAACGATCAGCCCGCAGGTGGCAATTCCTACCCAGCCTCCAAGCGTTCGCGGCCCAATCCCGAGCCTGACTGGAAGTCGTTTTAATTGTCTCTGTCGCTCTGACAATTCATTTCATCTCATTCCATCCAATCGCCTTCCCTGTGGTCGCCTCGACTTTGCGTGTTTGTTTGATACATGCAAACCGAAAGTGCCCGTATCTCGCTACTTTCCAAATAACATGATTCTTTTTGCGCTCTTGATGAATGGCACACGTCTCCATTGAAGTTGTACCTGCTCTGTGGTTCTCGTTCCAAAGATATTTGGGATCCTCTCTCTGTAGGTCTACGCCCACTCATTTTGTTGCCACAGACACAAACCTCACACACACTCTTGAAAAATTTTCCAAGTTCCGTGGTTCGTGGCAATAACTTTCCGGCGACACTTCACCTTCTTTCGGTCTTCTCCAAATAACATAGGCCTACTCGTTTCATTCGTTTCTAACATGTAATCAAGCGTTCCTGGCATGCATTCAAGCTATCTTTTTCTTGGTCTTGTTTACAGTACTTTTTAGCTGCGTGTCTGCCGCCTCCGGCCACGCATATCCACATTGCGAGAGCCACCGCCCGTGGCCCCAAACGAGCGCACCGCCTTGTTCATCTCGCCAGCTTGCGTGTTGAGCTGCTCAAAGTTGCGATGCCGTGCCGCACGCAAAGCCGAGGACTTGGCCTGCTTCTCCATTTCACGCTGCTCCGCAAGAAATTGGGCATCCTTGCGCAGCTCGCGCGCCACACCCTTGCGTTCGCGATGCGCCTGTCGCTTGAGCTTCTTGAGCTCTGCCCGATCGCGATCCGGATCGTGACCATCCTTGGTCCACTTGTAGTTCTCATTGTAAAGGGGTCGAATCGACTGAATCGCGCGCGCCTTAACGTCCAGCAAACGCATCGGCTTGCGCGCACGCTGCACGCTCTCAATGCCACGCTGCACAACCTGCAGAGCAGACTTGCCAGCTGACGAGCTCGCACGTGCCAGAGCGCTCTCGATGCCTTGCAAGAGAACGTCTCCGCTTGGCGAGGAGGCCCCAACGTCGCCAAGCTGGGACGCCAGAGACAGAAGTGCGACAACAATGGCTTCGCAGTCCACATGAGAAACATCGTGTGTGTCCTCTTCCACATAACGGAGGGATTGCAGCGAGAGCGTTGCAGACTCGCTCGCTGTGCGAGCTTTGCGTAGCCACGCGAGATGCTTTACGCGCACGCCCATTCGACCAGCGCGCACCAGCTGCGGGCACACCCGCTTCTTGGCTAAGCTAGCCTCTTCGTCGTCCCCAAGTGCGGCATTCGCGCGCTTAGGAACAAACGTTTGGTTCAAGAGGGCATCCACGACGAGAAAGGCCTCTGCCGGAAGACGCTCTGCGCCCTTACAAAAGTCCACCAATACCTGAGCCGTGCATACACACGCGGCCGCGTCCCTTGGGCCTCGTACAGGGCACTGCGCCAGGTACTGGCCCAAGAGAAGCTGCGTGGGTGAGACCACCCCATGTCGAAAGTCTGTCACGGGAAAGACAGATTGAACGATACGGAAGAAGCCAAGATCGCCTGGAGATGGCCAACACCTGCAATCACTTGCGCGGACTCCACCACCAAAGAGAGCGAGCTCCTGCTCCAACTCGTCCTTTTCTTGTTCCATTGCAGCGCGACCTTTCGAACCCTGTGAAATTGGGCGCGTTCCAAACAAAGGTGGTTCAACCACACACAGCGAGCGCGACGATGTCAGTCTACTGTTTCCTTCTCATTTTATGCGCACAGACACTGTGGCGACGACACTTCGTTCCCCTCTTCCGTCCCTTCTCTTTCTTGTTTCTTATTCCTTTCCCTTCCTTTTCTTTGCGTAGGATTTCGGCATGCTATTTGAGTGCGCTAGCTGCTAAAGACCCTCTTCCGAAGAACAGGTTTGGCCAGTCCAATGGGACTGACCTGCAACAAGGACCTGGTAAACCGCCGTCGACCCCGAAAGATCGATCGCCTTTTCCAGCTCGTTGGCCCCTGGCAGTAGAGGAGTGAACTGCCTGGGAATTTGACTGGAGCTGGGACATTTTCCTCTCTCTCTCTCTCTCTCTCTCTCTCTCTCTTTTTTCTTCTCAAGTTTTACACTTCCCTTGACCCAATCCTCCGCTAGCACATCCGGTTCTGGCTCTTATTCCTTGTGCCAGCGTTCGCCGAATCGTCGACAAATGCACTTACCTTGTGACCTCCGCGCTTGCGTCGAAAGAGAGAGCCCCCCTTTGTCAAATGCGTGGATTCGCAGCCGTAATCGCCACCGGCTGAAGCACCGAAAGCAGCCGCATTTGCAAGTTGTTTACCGAGTGTCAATTGCATACGAGAAAGACGATTGCAAAAGATCTGGCCTGCAGATTCCGGAATCTCGTGGCACACCTCGTAAATGCCTGCCAGACAGGCATCGAGAACTTCCTTGTAGGTCTTGTTACCTTCAATTCCGGCATCCTCGTCATCCTCTTCGCCAAAATCATTTGCCTGTGCGGCATGACGCTCAACAAGCCACACATAATGATCAATGAGAATCTCGAGAAACATCCTCATCTTGCCGCGGTTTTCGGCCAAAAGGTGGATCGAGTTGGACTTGCGAATCCGAGTCACAACCTCTGCGATCTTGGTTGCACCTTGGTACTTGTCGAGAAACTCGAGAAAATCTGCGTGCGATTCCGGTGCCGCAATAACAAAAGGAAGCTCTTCCTTGGCCTCAGCAATCAGATCAGCGCGGCGGTCAATGCTCACGCCCTTGCGTGTACGCTGCTTTGCCTTATTTTTGCTCTCTTCTTCCTTCTTTCGACGTGCCATCTCCTCCAAGAGGTGCCTCTCCAGCTCATCGTCGGCGTCTTCGTCGTCCTCCTCGTCGTCATCATCTTCCTCGTCGAGTTCATCATCCTCCTCCTCGTCCTCTTCTTCCTTGGCGTCTTCGGCACCTTCACCGAAAAAGGCGTCTGCTGAACCCGCGTTGCCCTTCTTCTTGCGCCGCGATTTCTTGCCGCGGCCCTCATCGAGGTCGTCGTCGGCGAGAGACTCTTCGTCAGAAAATTGACCCTTCATACGGCGTTCCAAAGCTTCTTGCTGTTCCTTCAGCTTTTCAAGCTCTCGCTTAGCCTTTTCCTCTGGTTTAAGTGAGCGATCCGAAGCTGCTGCGCGCGCCTCAAAAACAAGACCGCGAACCGTCTTGTCGAACTCATCCTCTTCGTCGTCGTCATCGTCGTCATTGCCACCAGCGCCGTTGCTCTTGGTTTGCTTCTTGCCGTTTTCTGCTGCAGTGTCGCCCTCAGCCGCAACTTCTTGCGTCCCCCCCTCCGCAGCGGCTGCCTTTGCTTGCTTTGCCTTTTGCAGACGCGCAAGCATGTCATCCATTTCCTTTTGCTGACGCTCCTTACGAGTAGGACGCATGTGAAAAAGCCCATCCTTCATGAGACCCTTGAAAGCGTCATCGAGTCGCTCGCGCTCCTCTTCGTCTTGCTCCTTTTCCTTTTGCCGGGTGAGTTTAAACATTTTCGCCTTGGCAATAACCTCTTGCATGACATCCTTTTTGCTCTTAGATCGATCGTCATTATTCGATGAAGCCTTGATCTGCTCCATGAGCGCATTAGCATCAATTTTTTCGTGAGGATCGTCATCCTCGTTCTCGTCGAGACCCTCGGCGCGCAGCATGCGCTGGAGTTCCTCCTCCATTTCCATGTCTGCGCCATCACCCTCGGCCAACGACTGACCAAGATGCGTGAGTTGCATGCGCGCGCGCTTACGAGCCTCAGCGGCGGCGTCTGTGTCACTGAGGTCATACAGCTGGCGCTTCGACCGCAATTTCTTGAAGCGCTCCAAGACTTTTTCCTCCTCGGTGAGACTTTCATTTTGCTCGCCAAAGCGTCGATCCTGAAAAGAGTTCGCCTTTTGCATGTCCTTAAACTCTCCCAGAAGAGTACGTTTGCGCTTCTCGTGCGCCAAACTGCGTGCCAGGGCCACGTTGCGCTTGGCGCCCTTGAGGTTGCGATTGAGCACATTGCGCTTTTGTCTGCGGTTGTCGCGCTCCTCAAACGGGTTGCTAAGCGCCGCGGCCTTGGCAACCACGGCCTTGCCGGCCTTCTTGCCAAGCGCGGCCTTGCCGCTTTGTCGCATATTGTTTTTCTTGAGCTGGTTCTTGGCGTTGAAGGCGCCGCTCAGGTCCTTGCGGGCCTTGCCGCCACGCCCTGCGCGTCCCATGGTCGCCGCTCCCGCTCTTGCCCTCGCTGCCGGTCCCTGGCGCGCGAGAGGAAGAGCAACTAGTGCACCGCGACGCGATGCGGATGCGATGCGATGCGATGCGATGTGCCGCCGCGCCTCCGCCGCCGCCAATGAAGTCTGCTGTCTCTCTCCCTCGCCGTGCAAGCAAGCAAGCAAGCAACCAAGCATGCAAAGCAAGCTCGCTCATCCACCACCCAATCAATGGCCGCGGCGCCGTGGAGGGCCACCCACTTCCCGGCGCGTCCCCGCGCACACCTGGTGTGCGTCCTCCGCGCACCCGGTGTGCGCTCCGCCCCAGCAGTTACGTACTTTGCGACCGTGAAGGGCGCAAAGACCGGGGTGGAGGAGCCGACCATGTGCAGGCCGCTGCGCGGGGGGGGGCGCGCTGCAAGTCAAGTATCCGCGGCACAAGAGGCGCAAACCGTGTATATCTCACTTGCGCGGCGCCAGATCTGCCTTTCGACCCGCGGGATGAAAGAGAGGGCGAGCAAGAGCAAGCAAGAGAGAAAGAAGCAAGCAAGTAAGCAAGGAAGAAGCAAGCAAGGCGGCTGGCTGCATAACTCCTACCCGGCCGCCCGCCTCGCGCCCGCCTGGCCGCCCGGTCGCCGCGACCCGCGCACGTACGTTTCGCCCTCTTGCCCTCTTGCCCGCGCGCCTGCCCGCGCGCGCGCGCGCGCCCACGCGTCGCGCGAAGCGCGCGCCCACGCGTAGGCCGCCGGGCTGGCCTGTAGACGGCGGTTGACTGACACGTCACCTCTTCTGTTCTCTCCTATCCATCGACACAGGGACGATACCGAGCAGCAGCAGGAGCGGCAGCTCGAGAGCAGCAGCAAGACCAAGACGAAGAGCAGCAGCAGCAGCAGCAGTAGCAGCAGCAGGTTGTTGCGTAAACAAAGGACACGAAAGAAGATGCAGCAGCACGTGATGCAGGCGGCTGTTGTGCTGGCTGCCGTGCTGGCCAGCGCCGAGGGCTTTTACCTGCCGGGAGTGGCCCCGCACGAGTACCAGGAAGGCGAAGCCGTGGCCGTCAAGGTGAATGCCATGACGAGCATGCGTACCCACCTCGACTACAGTTACTACTCGCTCCCGCACTGCGAGCCCGAGGGCGGCGTTAAGGACGCACCAGAAAACCTCGGCGAGCACCTCACGGGCAACCTCGTGCAAAACTCCCCGTACGAGATTAAAATGTACGAATCCGTCGAGTGCCCTCGCAAGCTCTGTGTCAAGGACTACACGCCCAAGGAAGTCGCTGCCTTTATTGAAAAGATCGAGGAGCAATACCTTGTAAACTGGATCGTTGATAACCTCCCCGTCGCATACCGTACCCTCAACGAGGAACACACCAAGCAGCTCGACTACTTTTCGCACGGCTTTCCTCTGGGCGGCACCATGGTGTCCCCCAAGATGCCAACGGTGCAAAAGTATTTTCTGCACAACCACGTCAAGATCGTTCTTCAGTACCACGTGCCCGAGTTCGAGCTCGCCTCCCAGAACACTGCGAGCTTCAACGAGCTTCCGGGTCGCATTGTCGGCGCTTTTGCAGAGCCGTACTCTGTAAACCATCAGCTCAAGGCGGATGGAAGCATCAAGGAGCAGTTCAACTGCGACTTTGCCAATGCGGAGCGCGCGGACACCAAGTTTGGTCTCATTCTCGATGAAAAGAAGAAGGGCAACACCCGCGTCGTTTGGTCCTACAGCGTCGCCTGGGAAGAGTCCAATGTCAAGTGGGCCTCCCGCTGGGACGTTTACCTTACCTCCAAGAACAAGCGCAGCGACGAGGTGCACTGGTTTTCCATCATCAACTCGCTCCTTATCGACGTTTTCCTGACCGGCATGGTGGCGATGATTCTCATGCGTACCGTCTACCGCGATCTCAACCGCTACAACCGCGTGCCCACCGAGGAGGAGCGCATGGAAGAGCGCGACGAGAGCGGCTGGAAGCTCGTGCACGGTGACGTCCTGCGCCCACCCACAGCCCCCATGCTCTTTTCTGTCACTGTGGGCACGGGTGTCCAGGTGCTTGGCATGGCCATTGCCACCATTGTTTTTGCCGCTGTCGGATTTCTCAGCCCGGCGTACCGCGGTTCACTCATGACCGGCCTGCTCCTGCTTTTTCTCTTTATGGGCATTGCGGCCGGTTACTTTTCGGCGCGCACCTACAAGGAATTCGCCGGCACCGAGTGGCAGCGCTGCACCCTTCTTACTGCCACACTTTACCCGGGTATCATTAGCGCGGTTCTCTTCATCCTCAACCTCATTGTTTGGGCCGAGGGCTCCACGACGGCCATTCCCTTTGGCTCAATCATCGCCGTTCTCCTCCTCTACTTTTGCATTAGCGTGCCTCTCACCTTTTTTGGTGCCTACCTTGGATACAAGAAGGACCTCGAGAAGCCCCCGGTTGTCACCCAGGACATTCCCCGCGCCATTCCCGAGCAGCCCTGGTTCATGCACCCTGTGCTCACCGTGCTCATTGGCGGTATTCTTCCCTTTGGTGCCATCTTTGTCGAGCTCTTCTTCGTCTTGTCTTCGCTCTGGCTTGACCAGTTCTTCAGCCTCTTTGGCTTCCTCTTTATCGTCTTTATGATTCTCATCGTCACCTGCGCCGAGATCACCGTAGTGCTCACTTACTTTGCACTTTGCGGCGAGGACTACCGCTGGCGCTGGCGTGCCTTCTTCACCTCGGGTTCTTCGGCACTCTACCTTTTTCTCTACAGCGTCTTTTACTTTTCGAGCCGCCTCAAGATGGACCTTCTTGCAAGTGCTGTCCTCTACTTTGGTTACATGGCCATCATCTCGCTCCTCTTCTTCCTTGCCACTGGTGTCGTTGGCTACTTTGCCTCGCGCAAGTTCATCTATAAGATTTACGAGCTCGTCAAGCTTGACTAATTGACGCATTGGTCTTGATATGCACCGCATGAGGCGACTTTACCATGAGCGCTGTCAACCTTGCGAACGTGCTGCTCGCATAGGATGCCATTATACTGACATACCCGAGCAAATGCGTTACAACTCTTTATAGGCAAGAATGAAAAATGTGCGCCTGGTCAATTATTGTGTTTTTCCAATGGAGAAGGGGGGTGGGGGGTGATAAGCCATGTTGTCAGGCTTTCGTGTATGCAATGTGCTGTTTAGGGTCGCCATCGAGCGCTGTATTATGACGAACTTGCGTTTGGTCCGCTTCTGCCATCCGATTTTCCCTCTTCCTCTTCTCCCGAGACACGTGCAATCCCCATTTCATGTTGCTTCTGGTCATTCTTTCCTTTCCCTTGCCATCGTCTTTCGGACCCTCCCTCCTCCTAGGCGGCCTATGGCACGCTCTCTGTCACGGTCAGTCCAGTCCAACTCAACTCTTTATCATTAATCTCTATCTTGGCAGTTGCCGGTGGCGACAACGACGCGTCGCGGCGGCTCGAGGCTCGCGCAAGCAATTGAACGCGGGGTCGTGCGGGCCCCGCAAGAAGTTCTCCTTCTTAGCGTTAGGAGGAATGCTGCGCGGGGGCAAGAACGGCAGCAGCAGCAGCAGCAGCAGTAGTTCCTCGTCATCGAGCAGCAGCGCCACCAGTATCAGCAGAGCTCCGCCCTCTGTGCAAAGAGACAGCAGCGGACACCAACAGGGTGCAAGGGCATCGCAGGGTGCACGCGAGGGTCGAGCGCCACCTCCGCTCAGACGATACCGCACGGATTCAGAAGAGGGCGAGTACGAGAAAGAAATTCGCGAGATGGAGCAGCAGCGGCAGGTCCACAAAGACTCGCTCCTGCGCTTTGACCCAATCAACCTCGAGGAAAAACCGAGGTGCCCAATTTGCCAGGACATGCCCGTGAGACCCGTCGTGCTACCATGTCGCTGCCGCATTCAATCTCCAATATGTTTCAAGGAATGGCAAGACTATTATGAGCAATACGGGCGCAAATGCCCGATTTGCTCCACGAGCATTACTCGCGCCTTCATCCGTCGCGTAGGAGGCATGGAAGCCTTTATCCACGTTGAACTTTGGAATCACATTCAGAAAACATACCCACAAGAACTCCAAGCCAACATTCAAGATGACTCTGCCGATGCCGCCGCCATTGCGTCAGCGCGTGAGTTAGGGCAGGCCGGTGGAGGAGAAGCTTCACCACGTCGAATCATTGCACCAAAAGCAGGAGAACTTCGCGCCGAGCTCCAAAAACTCGAGTCCGCGCGAGTCGCAGCCCGCAACGCTGAAGTTGCAGAGAATGAACGCAAACTCGAAGCTTTCTTACGCGCCGCAGGAATGGACGAAGAAGCCGACCTCATCCGACAGCGTCTCATCGACGAAGAGCTTGCCAAAAAAATGCAATCAGAGATTAACGATACCGAAAACGAAGCTGCGGAATACACCGGACGAAAACGCTCTACAAGGTCGTCGCCATCTGGCCATTCAGTCAACCCCAAATCGACGACCAATAACCAAAAGGGGTCACGAAAAAGTGCTTCGTCGCGCAAACGTAGCAGTCAAAAAAAGGTTGCCATTGAGCCAAACAATAGTGGAGCGGCCTCTGGTGAAGATAACGACGACGACATTGACGATGATGAAGATTACGACGATGACGAAGACTTTGAGACGATAAAGCCCCGAGGACGAACGACTGCAAGTCATTCGAGAAATGGCCACAGTAGCGTGCGCCAAAGTCGTGGTGCGACATCATTTGCAAGAGACCGAAGTATGGCCACTTTAAGCGCAGGTAACACCGATCATAGAAGGCCGCAACGCATCGGATACCACGCACAAGGTATGCAAGAACGTGTTATTCAGAGTGAAGCCGAGCTAGAGAATTCCGTGCAAGACCCACGCCCGCGAGCCAAGCGCCCCCGTATGATTTCAAACGAGAGCGCGAATTCAGTGAACTCAGAGTCATCATCAGAATCGTCATCATCGGCAACATCTTCATCTTCATCTACATCATCGTCCTGAAATCTCTTCCGCAGCGCGAACACCTGTGCGCATTGCCGCGTGCATGGTCATGTACGACTCACTTGCATCAGTAGCTTCGCCAGCAAAGTGGAGGCGCCCACCATATTCGGCACGAGCAATTAAACTTCGCGAGTCAACCTCTTCGTGAATGCTCGGAAACGAGTATCCTCCGCGAATGTAGGCCTCCTTCGACCAATCGAGCACAAAGCCGTTTTGAAAGTTCTGCGTTGCACAGCTTTGACCAAAAATCTCATCCAGCTGCCGCACGAAGATCTCCAGGACCTGGGCTTCCTGGAAACACGCAAGGTTCGCTGCTGCCCCGGCCATTGCAAAGCCAACGAGCACATGGCACTTTTCGTTCTCGGCCGTCTGCGCAGCAACGTTATCGCGCGCGTCGCCGTCTGGTCCAACCAGAGCACCCGCGCCATGCACCCAAAGCTCGGGAACATGACAATCTGAGCATACCATGCCATGCATGTCATCCGGCCAGAACTTTTCACGAAAGCGGGCCACGATCTTCATGGCCCCGCGTACGCACAACGCGTTGATTGCAGAGCGTTTCTCTTGTGGAAGCTCTGGTGCAAAGATCAAACCTTCTCGCTCAATCTGGTTCTGTAAGATAGGAACCGGCACTGACACCACCACGTGCCGTGCTTCCACAATTTTCTTCCTCACATTTTTTGTGTGTGTTTGCTTCTCTTCCCCCTTATTCTTGCTGGTACCATCCTCGGACTCTATCATCGAATACTCGACGAAGAGATGATCGTCGTCGCCATGACTCTCGTCGTTGCTGGCGCTCGTCGTTCCAATCCGAGTTACAGGGCTTTCGAGTTGAATGGATACGCCTTCTTCCGCGCGCAAACGCCTCGTAAGCCTTTCCAGTAGACGCCGCGTTGATGGAACGATTCGAAAGTCCACGTCTCCGCCATCGTTGTCCCACAAGTGCTCGATGCGACGTGTCAGACCGAGCGAGAGATGTTCCAAGGACGCGCCGAGCGTGTTGGCATATCCGGCTTCAGCCATTGCGATGGCTCGTCGAGACACGCCCTCGCTAAAGAGGTGCTCTTTCAAAGTTGTTCGCCGCTCGCTCACGCTCATGGATTTGCCGCCGTCAGCGGCGTGAGCTTCGCCATCCTCGCCGAGTTTATCAAGCACATCGGACAGATGCTCAAAGTCAGGATCGAGGGCGTCGAACCGCATAAGCTTTCGATCGAGACCAGCGTAATAATATCCTGCGCCGCCGTCAGGTGCTTCTTCTTCGGCGGGCCCGCCATCGCCGTGAGCCCAAATGAAGATCTGCCGCAGCGTCCAGTCTTCCTCGCGCGCGATCTTATGCAGCACTGTGCCGTCCCCATGCACAAACTCTGCGCCAAGATCGAACTCTAGGTCTGCAGGGAATCCTGCCACGTCCTTGACCGATCGCACACGTCCTCCGACGCGGTCCGTGGCTTCGAGCACGAGCACGCGCAGCTTGCCCTCGCCCGCCTCCACAAGCTTGTCGGCACAAGCGAGACCCGAGAGACCGCCACCGACAATCACCACGTCGAAGATCTCCGCGTCCTTGCTGTCCGCGTCCTCTTCACGGAAACTCGCCATCGTGCGAGCCCAGGCTACACCACGCCGCTCCGGCCCGTCACGTCGAGACTCCTCCCGCGCCCCAAAAGCAGAATGCCATGCCACGCCATCCCTCGCGCGCGTCGCTCGTGTCGCTTGCGAGGGCGCCAAATGGGCGGACGCCGCTCGCGGGGCTATCCTGGGACTTTTGCGCTGTTTTGCGCCCAGCGGGACGCCTTGGGAGCGGCCCTGGCAAGCACGAGTCGCACACCCTGCCCCCGCCGGCGCCCCAACGGTCTTCTCGCAAAAGCAGCACGAAGAGGAGCACCACGGACGGCGAGCAATCCCATTTCTGCCAGTCTCCGGCGCGCAGAGCCTGCCTCCGCGCGCGAGAGCTCTGCGCGGACCGGCCACGGCTGCTGGCGGAAGGAGGCGAAGCAAGGAAGACGGGCACGTGGAAGTGAAGGGAGCGTGACGCGGCGAGAGGCAAGCAAGCAGCCCAAGCTCGAGGCGATGCTGGCGCCAAGCTTTAGGACCAAGCTCAACACGCCGATACAGCCGGGCCTCGCATGTCTTGGACACTTTGAGGGCGACGCGGACGCCGTTCACAATGAGCACAATGAGCAGGGGGAAGGGCGACGAAGGGGCGCGACGCTGGCCATTGCAACAAGCGGCAATCGCGTCCTCCTGCACAGCTCCTCAGACACGGCCGCAGCACGAGAAGGACACGGTGAAGGTGGCGGCGCAAGGTACTTGAACCTCAATCGTCAAGTGAGCGCACTCAGCTGCGGCCGCTTCAAAGGAGATTCGAGAGATACGTTGCTGGTTGGTTCGACGAGCAGTTTGCTCGCGTACGATGTGCACGATAATTCAGACAAATTCTTCGCCGAGGTTCCCGAGGGTGTGAGATCGCTGCGCTTCGGACACCTTCATGGCCTCGGAGAGCCCTTGATTTTTGTCGGAGGAGACTGCTCGCTGCAGGGCTTTGATCGTTCTGGCACCGAGCAATTTTGGACCGTTGTTGGTGGCTGTGCAACATCGATGATCCTCGCAGACGTCGATCGGGATGGCAAGGACGAGCTGGTCGTGGGCAGCGACGACTTTGAGATTCGCGCTTTTCAAAACGAACAGAGTCTCTTCGAGATCACAGAGACAGAAAGCGTGCGACACCTTTGTCCACTGGAAACCAACGAGGCACACAGTTCGCGGTTTGCATATGGCTTACGTAATGGGACCATTGGTGTGTACGATGGCAAGACGCGAGTCTGGCGCGTCAAAGCCAAAGATGACGTTCAGGCTATGGTTGCATACGATATTGATGGCGACGGCGTCCAAGAGATCATCTCAGGATGGTCAAACGGCAAACTTGAAGCCCGGCGTCACGAGGATGGAAGCGTCGTTTATCGCGAAACGCTTGACTCGCCCATCACCGCATTGTTTACAGGCGACTTTCGTGGCACTGGCAGCGAGGAGCTAATTTGCTGTACACTTAGCGGGGAGGTACGAGGTTACGATGGACATTCGCAGGACGCGGCCAACTTGAGGACATTTGCTAGCGCCGACGCCTACAACTTTGGCGAGACAACCTCGGGCATGGACGCTCTAGCAGCCGGGCGCTTCTCGGGTGATGAAGTCATGCAAGCCTTGCGCGGAGATCTTGCGATAGAAAAGGACAATGGCGACCAAGCAATTGCTTCATCTTTGATGCATCAACAGCAAGATCCACGCGCTCGCGTCAGTACACATAATGCCGAGCTTGCGCAATTGCAAGAGCAGTTGACCCTAAAAACCATGGAACTTCGCTCCCTGGAGGACAATCTCAAGCATGCCGACGCCGGAAATATGCACGAGTCCCTTGGCTCGCTTCCCGCTCATGCAGGCGTGGACGTCACGCTTTCACAGAACTTGGAAGGGAGCTGTCTTGATCTCTGTGTGCAGGCTTCCGAGGGATGTCTCGTGCACAGCGTCTTAGTTTTTTCGCTCGATGCCGGCCTCTTTACTGAGGGCGAATGCGTGGCTGGAATGAATTCAACGGGCACTGGCGCGGCAAGCGGAAGACTCGTTGTTTCTCTGCGACCTTTAAAGAACGCAGCCACCAAGCTTCGCGTACAAGCCATGGTATCGGCTCGTGGTGCGTCAGAATTCTTGCACATTTTTGAGCTGGAACAGCCTCTACGCAGGTTCTCTATGTTTGCACCTGCGCAGGATACCTCTGACCGCAACAGATCTCTGGGGAATGCTTCGTTCTTCGTGCCGAATCAGACCCTCGAAGCCGTTCGATCCGCGTCAGATGCACTTTTTGAAGAGAATGCGGTACCACCCAAAGAGCATGTCTCGCATGAGCTTTGCTTTGAGCTGGTCAGTCTACGTGACGATTCTTTGTTACGAGTTACTGCTGCCGAGGAACCTAACGGAGGGGTACGGATGAAAGTGGAAAGCACGACTCTGGAAGTTGTTTCCGAATTCGTCCAGGCCTTGGCGCGTGGGCTCGATCTGCAGCGTCTTGAGGCCCGCCTCGACTTTCCTAGTGTACTCCATCACTTAGAGGGGCTTTTGGCGCGCGTCGCTGAGCTGCGAAGTCTCCGCCAACGTCTCAATGCCGAAATGGCAGACGAGTCAAATTACATCAAGAGTCTTGTGGTCCGCGCCGAGGATGCGCGGGTATTGCAAGATGTAACCAACTTGACATCCACGTACGCGGACCTCACGTCGGTGAATTTGCAGCTCATTGGCGAATACAACAAGCGATCCAACAATCAGGCTGAACTTCTTGCTGCGCTGCGTGAGGTCAACCAGATAATTCAACGTGCCTCGCAAGTCCGTGTCGGCGCGCCACAAGCCGCAGTGGTATCAGCCTGCCGCAAGGCTCTCAAGTCGCAAAGTATACCCGCTCTATTTCACGCCATTACCTCCATGAAATCAAACTAATTTTATTCTTGGGCACACAAACAAGGGAATTGAAAAATGAAGAGATAGAAGAAGAAGAAATTCATGTATAAAGCAAGCGTAGTAGGCCTTGATGCGAGACAGGCAGGTCTCTTTGCTTTCACAAGTAAAGCTCTAATCAATCCTGCTTTATTTTTGAACCCCATTCTCGGGGACTGCTTATCTATCGAGGGCACAAGGCTGTGGGTCCGTAGCGGAAGCTCGACAATGAGCGACTCGAGTTCGTGGCCTTCGTAAAATTTCGTGGCGGACTCTTCTTGCCGTTAACCAAGCCCGTCTTGGAGGTGCGCTTCTTGGTCGCCGAAGAGCTACGACGTTTACTCTTGGCAGGCAAAACTTCTTTTTGCTTTCGCCATGAAAGGACTTTGAGGTGATCAAAGATCTTCCTCTGTGAAGATCTTCCTCTGTGAAGATCTTCCTCTGTAAAGATCTTCCTCTGTGAAGATCTTCCTCTGTGAATCCTCATGAAATCTTCTTTCCTTCTCTTTGCCTCGAAAGTTCGAGCAATTTTCCACCGCAAGAAATTGATTGCCTTCCGGCAATTAATGGCCACCATCGGCTATCGTCCCTGAGCCTTCAAATTCAGCATTGTCTTCCGATGAATCAGCACCCTCATCACCAGATGCGAGTTGGATTCCCAATGCTGGCTCACTCCATCCCACACGTGATTTACGTACCTATATACCCTGTTATAAAATATAGCCTCATGATATAGCACGCAAGGCAGCAGCAGCAGCCAAAAGATAACTCATGATGGCTGCTCGCCATCGGCCCAGCTTTCCGCAATGGCGGCACGAGATGAAGAATGACAACGAAACATGGTGGGAATCAAATGATTAGGTTGAGGCAGGTCTTTTCTAGCAGGACACGTTTCCGGGGCATTTTAGCGCCGAAGTATTCATAATTCCATACCCAAAATTTCTTTTTATTATCAATATAACATGACGTATCCTAACGTTGATACAAAAGTTACAGGCGAATGGGCGGTGGCGAGCGTGCGAGTGGCGCCTCTTAATCTCCTCGCGGCGGGCTGCCGCTCTCGCTTGATCTGACTCCTCGCCGCGTCTCTCTCTTTCTCTCTCGCGCGCGCGCGCCAAGCTCCGGCCTCGCTCTCGCCGTGACGCCGCAGCCAGCCAGCCAGCCAGCCAGCCAGCCAGCCAGCCAGCGCCGGCAGCGCGCGCAGGCTCCCTTCCTGCGCTGGCCTGGATCGCTAGGATCGATCGATCGAGCGCTCGCTCGCGCCCGGAAAAGCAGTGGCTCCGAAGGGCGGTTTGCGGCACTGTGTGGCGGCGGTTTGTGGCACTTGTGACGGCGGTTTGCGGCACTGTAGCCCGCGTTTGCGGCACTTGCGCGGGCCCGCCTCTCTCTCTGTGCCTGTCTGTCTGTCTGTCTGTGTCTGTCTGGAGACGCGGCGCAGAGACGCGCGACGCAGACACGCACGCAGACTCGCACGCGAGCTGAGGACGCGCGCACGCACGCACGCACGCACGCACGCGGACGGGGGGAGGCGCGAGGTAGACCGGCCCAGAGCGCCGTAGCGCACCGGAGCGCAGCCAGCGAGCGAGCGAGCGAGCGAGTCGGAGGGAGAGCAGCGGCGACGCCCACGGACGGCGCCAACCACGAGGGGAAGATGCCTATCGACTTCGACTACTCGAACCTGGACGTGGACCTGGACGAGCTGGACCTCCTCGAGGAGTACATTAGCGACGGTGATGTAGACACCGACCGCGTCTTCGAAGAGGAGGAGGGCGAGGGCGCCGATCTCAAGAAGAACTTTGACAAGGTGGTCGTTGTGGACAACCTGCCCAAGGGCGTGCCCCAAGAGAAGCATGAGAAGCTCCAGGCGGTGATTCGCAAGCTCTTCACCAGCAAGGTCGGCGACCTTCAGGAGGATGGCCTCTTTCTCCCCGCCGACGGCGATAACAAGACTCTTGGTTTCGCCTTTCTTGCGTACAAGACGGTGGACAGCGCTCTTCAGGCCATTAAGGTCCTCGACGGCATCAAGCTCGACTCCAAGCACACCTGCAAAGTTTTTCCCTACACGGACCTCGAAAAGTTCGCCACCTGGCCCGAGGAGTACCAGGAGCCCGAACTGCCCGAGTACAAGCCGATGCCCAACGTCAACGAATGGCTCATGCACCCCGCTGTGCGGGACCAGTACCTGCTGCGCCACGGCAACAACACCGAGATTTATTGGTGCGAGAACGCCGTCATGAAGGCTCAGGCTACTCTCGCTTATGACGGCGAGCGCGAGCGCCAGAACGGCAAGATCTGGTGCGAAATGTACACGGCATGGTCCCCGCAGGGCTCCTACCTTGCGACCTTTCACAGGCAAGGTATCGTCCTTTGGGGCGGCGACGAATTCCAGCGTATCCGCCGCTTCGCACACCCGGGCGTGCAGCACATTCTCTTTTCGCCCAACGAAAAGTATTTGCTCACGTGGAACGGTGTCGATGACAACATGAACGCTCGTGCGCTAATCCTCTGGGACCTCCGCACTGGCCGCGAGATCAAGTGCTTCAAGGTTGACAAGCAGCCGGACGGCGAGCCTGCCGTCTGGCCCGTCATGAAGTGGAGCCCCGATGACCAGTTCTTTGCCCGCCAGATCCGCGACGGTATCAGTGTCTTTGACTCGTCCACCGGTCGTCTTTTGGAAAAGAAGCCCATCAAGGCCAAGTCCATTCGCGAGTTTTATTGGTCCCCGAGCGACAACATTATTGCCTACTGGGCCCCGGAAGCTGATAACTTTCCCGCGCGCGTCGTGCTTCTCGACCCCGAAACCCGTGAGGAGAGGAGATCCAAAAACCTCTTTAACGTGCGCGAGGTCAAGCTCCACTGGCAAAACAGCGGTGACTTTCTTTGCGCTCAGGTTCTCCGCCACACCAAGAGCGGCAAGACCACCTTTACGAACTTTGAAATCTTCCGCATGCGTGATGCCAACATTCCCAACGAGATGCTTTCCATGAAGGACATGGTTGAGCACTTTTCGTGGGAGCCTTCGCGCGAGCGCTTCGGTATCATTCATGGTGAGAACCAGCACCGTCTCGGAATTTCCTTTTATTCTGCGGGCTCTATTGAGGGAGGCAAGTCGATCGACTTGCTCTATAACCTTCCCAACAAGGCCTTTAACAACCTGCACTGGTCTCCGGCGGGCAACAACGTTATCTTCGCTGGCAGTGCCATCTCCGGTGAAATCGAGTTTTGGGATGTCGACGAGGAGGTCATGACTGCTGCCGAGGAGCACTTTATGTGCAACGAAATTTCGTGGGACCCCTCGGGCCGCATGGTTGCCACCATTGTCACGCAGCCCATGTTTGGTTCCGTGGCCATGAAGTATCAGCTTGAGAACGGCTACAACATGTGGAGCTTCCAGGGTGATTCGCTCCGCAAGGAAAAGATGGAACACTTTTATCAGGTACGTGAATGCAACGCAAAGAGGAGGAAAAGAGAGAGTTTGTTTGGAGCAAGGCTGCGGACATAGCAGCAGCGGCAGCAGCAGCAGCAGCAGCAACACCAAGTGTGCGTCTCAACAGCTTGTGACGTAGTCTGCCTCTCATTGCGAGTATAGAAGGTCGCGTAGATTGATGGAGCGCCGCTTCGTTCTGCCGAACGGGTATTGCGCCTGTGGTTGCGACTTGACGTGCGCGTGGCCTGCGAAGTAAGGCATTAAGCCTTGGATTCTGTTGCCACTCGCACGCGGCAGGCGGCAACATCATGAGCAACTTTGTTGTAATACCCAAGAGAGAGAGAGAGAGAGAGAGAGATGAGGGTATGGGAGGGCAAATTGAACTAACAAAACACACTGCCGGACGATTGATTCATACAAACAGTTTCTCTGGCGTCCTCGCCCCAAGTCGCTCCTCGACGAGTCCGAGAAGCAAAAGGTGGAGCGCTCGCTCAAGAACTACATGGCTCGCTACACCAAGGAGGACGAGGTGCGCCGCAAGCGCCTCGAAGCATCCGCGAACAAGGAGAAGATCAGCGCGCTGCAAGAGTTCCGCGATCTCTGCGCAGAGCGCCACGAGCTCTTTGTGCAGCAGCAGCAGGAGCGCGAGCGCCTTGGTCTCGTTGTCCCGGACAACGACGAGGAGTTCGATGTCATGGATACCGAGGAGGAGGTCGTCGTCAGCGAAAAGGTCGAGCCCTACCCGTAAACAACAAAAATTTGAACTCTTCAGACCTGTACGCGAGGCAAGCTTCACTTTTCTATTTCTTTTGATTCAACCTCATTTTCAAAAACAGTCGCAAGCCATTCTTTGGGTTCTTACATGCTTGTATTTTTTGTGGCCATTTGCTTTTGTGAGCGCCACTTCGAGCTCTCGCGGCTCAGTCATTGTGCCGACTTGTCATTGGCTTTCCTGTCTCACACGCACTACAGCGGACATGCTCGTCATGTCGACACCAACAACCTCGTACGCGTCCTGTGTTTCGGCGAAGAATCGATCAAGCTTGACACGAAACCATCGTCGCCACACAGAAGTGTTCGACATTGTAACAGACACATTAAGGGCTTCGCAGAGCCGCGCCTGGATCTCTGCGTACGTTCGTGTCATGCCCTCCCATTTATTCTTTGCGGCATCGTGCCCAGAAGTCAAGCCAAAGAGAGAAGCAATCTCCTGTGCAAAAAGCTGGAAAATCTCCTGCGTCTTGTCTTCCTCCGACATCGGGTCCACACCGATCGGACCTTGCAATCGGACGCGTACCCACACTCCCTCGGGAATGACCTGAATGGCTGCAATGACGTCTTCGGGTTTTTGTACAGCATAGTCGCCCACGGAGAGAATACGGTCGCCAATGCAAGGCGTCTCGCCGCCGTCACGGAATCGCGCGTGCACATCGACCTTGCTCAGGACGGTGTGTCCTGTCGCGGGATCCTGGCCAATGCAGAGCCCGAGGCCACTCGCTTGTCGCATGAAATACACAGAGCGCGTCGTCTTGGCCATTGGCGCTCGACTCCGAAAGGCAAGGTCGTTGTAGCTTTCGCTCAGACTAGCCTTGGAGGCGTCGGTGGCAGCAAGGCCTTCTGGGTCCGTCGTACTCAGAGCATCGAAACGATGAGCTCTCAGAGATCCGTACATGGACCCAATGATACGCCCTTCTGCGCCATGCAAGGGGCTCGTCGTCCCCGAGCTCATGCTCTCTGCGTCCTGATCAAGGTCATCCCCACGCGACTCGCTCCGTAATTCGACACTTTGACGATCCTCAAAGGACGCGTCTTCACTGCTTCGAAATGAATAGGGCGAAGCGCGATCCGTCTGGAAGCGCCGCAACCGGAGAGCGTTCAGGTCGAGAGGCGGGAGCATTTGCATAGCGCTCATGTCAGTTCCTGCAGAGGGTGAACCGCTCGACTTGGCCTCCGATTCGACCAGAGAAAAGGATCTCTGCAAGTGTGGATGTTTTGGAGACCAACGAAACGTGCTGCTCTCCGCAGCCGCGTACTGGGCAGACGCATCAATACATCTTCCCTCCGACCCAGGCTTACGATGCAGCGCAGGTTGCGCTTTTTGTAGTGACGTTTTGATTTTGCGTCCAAAGGTCTTCATGCGCCCGCGCGTCTGCGCGTTGGTCTGTAAAGTATCGTCACTTGTTGGCAAGAGTGAGCTTGCCGTGGCGGAGGCGGAGTTAACAGTCGTACTGAGGGACCGTGTCAGAGCTTGGCCCATGTCCGAGGAGAGTTGTCGCGCCATTGCCTTGGTTCCCGGCCCTGCAATTCTTGCCGGCTTGCTCGTTCCTCCAGCACCAAAAATCGCAGCAGAGGTGCTTCGCCGCATGCCCAAGGCTGGGCCTCCCGGCAAGAGCACCGAAGTGGGCGATGATGACAATGGTGAGGATCCCGCCGTGGATTTGGAACGAAGCATTCTACGAGAAAACGACTTGGCTGGTGGCTGCGCTTCGATTTCAGTGGTCGACACCATCGACGATAAGCTCGTATTGCTTGCACTGCTTGCACTGCTTCTCATATGGAATCCCAAGGGCGGCGAGGCCGTCCCCGCAGGCCCACTTGGCAAGAGCGAGGGTTCAGGAATTTCGTGGCCCCCAATTGGCGATGCGTGCTGTGCATCTTCCTCTGTCGGGCTCGTCTCGGATGTGTCCACGCCAAGAATTAGAGGCGTTCTGGGCGCATGTTTGGCGACGGATGGATTAGAAGAGCGGAATGTTAGTGCATGTTTCGTCTGTGGGCGACGCACAACCGCTTTAGCGCTCGACGACGGACTCATTGCCGCAACCACTCGCTGCAACGCATCAACCCAGGCAAGCCGTTGGGCTGAAGTCCTTGCATTCAGCACATGGACATTTTTACGCGACAAGTGAACAGCAAAATACCCTGGATTCTCTGCCGAGGCAATGGTATCATCAACGATGGAGGATGGACTGAGCGTGAACACGCGAGGATCGCAGCTCTGTTCCACACTTTCTGCCGGCGTCGAAATCTGCGCGTCTCCATCTTCAACACGCTGCGTGTTTGTGTGGCTCCTTCGCCGCGTGGCGTTCTGTGGAGTCGTTGATTGCTGCTGCCGGCGCTGTTCGGTTTTGATCAGGTCCCTTCGCGAGACCTCGCCTGCACGTTGGGGCGAAGAAAAATGAACCCAGAGGGGGTCATGAGCAAAATTGCTCTCCTCTTGCGCAGCGTGCCTCGCCTTTGCGCGCTGAACAACCTTGTCGCGCTGGCGGCGGTACGTGCTTTTGAGACGGGGACGGATGCCTGTTGTCGACGATGACCCAGTGTCTCCACTTTCGGTGCTAACGTTCCACGCAAGGGTCGCCTGCAACTCAGAAGCGTTGGCAAAAGTGTTTTCAGTCTCCAAAGGCTCGGCGATTCCCGATCCCAGTGTGGTCGCCTCGGTATCCAGCTGCGGGTCCTCCAGACCAGCCTCACTGAGACCCTCCCTAGAACCGGCGCCATGCGTTGGGTCCGTCGCGCTTGTCTGCGACGACCAAAGAACACAGTAAAAGGAGTTCCACTCGCTACGGCCGACGCGTTTTTTACTTGCGAGCTTCACGCCAAGCCATCCTTGGCAAAGTGGAGCTTTGGCGGCGTTTTGCGCGTTTTGCGCGCTTTCTCTTGTGGGCTCATCCGTGGCGTTCTCTGGTGTTCGTTCAAGCTCGCGAACCCAGCGTCTCCTGCGGTACAATGAGCGGGCGCGCTCGTCGTACCGACATGTCCCGCGCGCGAAATCACTATCAAGACCTGCAAACGAGGTATTGTACGCCCAACCCTCAATCTTGGGATCCCGCGCAAGATTGGTGTCGAAGTTTGTGTTTTCCTCGCCACCGTCGCCTCCTTTGTCGAGGACGAAGGGCCCGCACGCACGCCATCCGGGAGGCGGTGGCATTTCCTCTGGATGTAGCAATGTTTCTTCGCCGAGACGATCCGAAAAGGCCGGTCGTTGGGGCGTGCTTGCAGCAGTCCAAACCTTGTTGCCCACCAGCGCCACTTCGTTCGCATCGTTTTCACTGCTGGCAGCGTCAGCAGCTGCATTTGCCCGCGAGCCGATTCCTGGCGTCGCGCCTGCGATCCCTCCGCTTTTCCGCTGCGCATTCGTCGTTTCTCGTTCGTTAGTGCATGTGTGCGTGCGCGTGAGCACGTGTTTTCGTGGTCGGCCTCGGTGTCGTTATCCGAGCGAGAGACGCGCGCAACGCGGTCTCCCTCCCCACCCCGCCCCGAAAGTAAACCTACCGTCGCGACCTGGTTCTCCCAGACCTCCTGCTCCACGCGCGCGTCTGCGCAGCGCAGCGCCGCGGCGGGCACGCCCGCGCCCGCGCCCGCGACGGCCCCCATCGCCGCCTCGGCCGGGGTTGAAGAAGATGAAGGTGACGATGATGATGAAGATGCCGATGAGATAGATGAGTTGAGAAGACGAGGATGAGACGCCGCGCCAGGACTCCCGGCCCGAGGCCTCCGCGCTGCGCTGGCGTGCGCGATGCCGCGCTGCGCGACGTCTGCGCCCGAGCAGAAGAGGGCGTGGTCGCCGCGGCTTCGGGTCTGCGTCGGTTCAGGTGCGCTCGCGCATGCGAGCACGAATGTCTTGCACGCGCCGCGAGTGGCGTGCACGGAGCCCTCGACGGGACCGCGGCCTCGAGCGCAGGGCCTGGGCGCCGCGGGAGCGCGGGAGGCGCCGTCGCGGCGGCGGGCGGGCATGCATGCATGCAGGCCGGGCGGGCGCGAGGTTGGCGGCGGGTCGGAAACGGCAGGAGGAGAAGCAGCGAGCCTGCCTGGGTTCGATCGCCAGCTTGCTTGCATACACACACGCGCGCACACACCCGGACGCACGTTGTGCGTGACGGTCACTTGCAACTTGGGCGGTGGGAAGGAGGGATGGGTCCGCTCCGTGGCCTCGATCTTGATCTTGGCTATGATCTTAAACCGGAGCATGATCTTGCTTGACGCCAGTGGTGGTAGTGCGCGCTTTGCCAGGATGCGACGTCGAGGTTGTTTGGGCAAGGCGCGGAGTGGTATACGAACTGCGTGGAGTGCGGAGGGAGGAATGGGAGGACATCGCGAGGGGTAGAGGGGACAATTGCGTGAGAACGGAGAGCGAACGTGCTTGGAGCATCCTCGATGTAATGAGAATAAGCAGAAAATATGAGAGAGAATGAGCCGAGTTTCCATGGGAGCTCTCCAAGTTGTTGATCTTGGATAAAAAACCCTTCACTCATTGAATTTTAAGGCCTGGGCCTCGATGCAAAGATCCGATCCATCTCTTGATTCATTCTAACCAGTGGGGAAAAAAGACTGATACCCCTTTCTTGATAGTTATCTTTGCGCTAACATTCGCCTCATTCATTGACACCTGCGTCAGTCGCACGACGAAATCATCAGGAATCGACTAATGTTGAAATTAGAGACCACAAGGAAAGCTGACGATTAAAAAGAGAAGAAAGTAGGCGTCTACACCAACCAGAGGCTTTTCTAGAGACGATGGCGGCATTGTCGTCTCTCGAGTCGCTTTCAGACGACGGTTCACGTGTAGTAAAGAATCAATCAAAACGCCTTTGCGGAATCCTTGCCCTTTTCATTTTTATTTTTATTTTCGTTCGCATCGCATACTGCTTGCTTAGGCCTACTACGTACATTGTTAGGCCTACTACGACGTGCGAAGGTCACGCGGGTTGGCCGTTTATTGCGCGGCGAGAGGCTAGCATACGCCTTGCCGTGCCTCCTCGCGTGGAGTCGAGTCGAAGATCGACCCGCCCGCCGCGCAGAACTTGCGTCAAGGTTCGTCCTAGCTAGTATACGAGTCCTTGTAGATAGAGACGCACGGAGAGTTCGAGCAGTCTGAATTGATCTCGTCAAACTTCGACGTACGCCCGACGCGCGGCCAACGAGAAGCGAGCGAGTCCGCGACGCAAGCGAGCAGACACACATCTGAGCATAGAGACATGTCGTCCCAGAAGTCGTCAGCCGGCCTTGAGTCTAGGGCGCCTGGCGAAGCTTGCGCGGCGTCAGGCTTCGCGCGGTCAAAGAATCCTTCACAATGCAACACAACTTCGACTGCAACAGCAGTAGGCGGATTTGAACAGTCTCCTGAGTCGCCAGCACCGGCACTTCCAGACGTTTCTTGCGTCAAGTGTCGCAAAGTATTGGCGAATCCACCACCCGTCAATGAACGACTCGAAAGTGCCCACTGGCTCCAGGAGGAAGCTACGCGGCGACGGCTCCGTATTGACGACTTCATTCTTCTTAATCGTGAAGTCTCGATCCCAGAAGATCATGGTGTCCACGACGCGTCACAACCACCAATCGCTACGAACGCGCAGCATGTAGGGTCAGCACTGTCATCATCGTCATCCACTCCAGCAAAAGAGACATCTTCAAAAACCACAAAATCGACAGCAGCAGCAGCAGCAGCAGCAGCAGCGGCGGCGGCGGCGGGGAAATCGACAGCAAGACCGCATCTAGCAGCAGCCGCAGCAGCAGCTGATGCAACCGCAGCAAGGACAGTAGCCGGGTTGACCGCGACGACATCATCAGCAACAGGAAAACCATCGACTTCTACTTCTACTTCTTCTTCTTCTTCTTCTTCGTCGTCGTCGTCGTCGTCGTCGTCATTGACGTCTTCGCCATCATCTTTGTTGCCGCGAAAAACACCAGCAACGTCAACGACAGCGGCAACTTCTTCATCCTCTTCATCCCGGCGTGAGCACAAAGAAGACCTCGACTATTTTGCTGCAGCATGCAAACGCGAACTGTATGCAATAGCCCTTGGCTCTGGAGATGCTGAGAGCGCGTACGATCAAGTCGACAGCGTTCTCGTGCGCCCGCGTGTTGCTCCTGTCGAAGAGCTGAACCGATTGGCTCGTCAGGATAGCAGAGGGGCGGTGGGATCCATCCCGGAAGACTCGTTGTTGTGTGCCGACTGCTTCGACTTTTGTCAAAGCGTTCTCACCCGTGAGGCGCTCGAATCCGCAGAAGCGTTGCTGAAAATCCGATCCTTCGATCGGGAGCGTGCGTACGCTCAGGTGCAGGATACGGGTCCCACCCCACGTGATGAAGAAAGCTTCGAGGACGAAGTAACGAGTCTTTTGCGCGAGCAAAACAAGCTCATGAGCGAAATCAGCGAGTTGGAAAGCGCTCGCGCCGGAGTCCGCATTGAACAGACCAAACTTGACAAAGCAGATGCGCTACTCACAGAGCAGGAATACAAATTTTGGGCAGAGTTCGGCTCCCTAAAAGAACTTCTCCAAGTCGTGGGCGAAAAGACCGATTCGCTCACGGGCCGTATTTCCCGCACAATGGGCGTCCTGTCCCGACTCACCCCCATCCATCCCTTCAATGATGCCTTTTTCGTTTGGCGAGATGGCCATTACGGCATCATCGATGGTTTTCGTCTTGGGCATCTGGTCGGAACTGCTGCGCAACAAGCAGCGGCCTCGCCCAAAATTCACCCATCGGCAACCAACAGACCCCCGCCTGATTGGGAGGAGGTCAACACTGCATGGGGACTGAGCGCCATGCTTCTCTCCGCGATTGCACAGACCCGCAAAAAGGAATTCAAAGGGTTCAAGATTGAGCCCATGGGTTCACGGACGACAATTGTTAGTCTGAAACCTTCGCCATCAGCCCTGAACTTTCTCTCGGCTGGAAAGACCTCGTACCCGCTTTATTTGGACGTCAACAAGTCTGCCTCGATGCTCGACAGGCTCAAGGTCGTTGGCGGCGGCACTGCTGTAGACAGTTTCAACAATGCCATGCGCGCCTTTCTCATTTGCCTCAAACAGCTTTGCGATGAAGCCATTCTCACTGATACGGGCGTGAAGCTTGATCTCGCCTCAAAAATGTTTGAAATCATGGTCCCTGATGAGTCTGCACGGCAGCGTGGCATCCCCCCAAATTCGTGTCTTATCAATGGCATTCCAGTTGACATGACGCATGCACCCTTTCACAGTCCTGGCACAACTGCTCCTCAAACCGATGTAGAGTATGCCTTGAGCTGGACCACTGCCTTGCGCCGCGTCGTGACAAATCTGAAGTGGCTGCTTGTGTGGTGTATTTGCGAAAAGGGATTCACAACATTCCGCGGATAACGCCTCTTTTCTGCTTTTCCTTGGCCAACTTCTTTCTCTCGCATCACATTGCACAAAGACACGCCGGAAGATGGAAGGTATTGTCAAACAAGGCACGACACGGCACTGTGGCACGGCACGGCACTGACTGCATGCCCAAAGGGTGTCGTTAATTTTTTCTTTCCTTTTTTCTCTTTATTTCTAAAGAGGACCGACGTTGGAGGGAAAAGTTGATTCGTTCCTTTACTTTCCTAGCCAAATCAAGTGAGGCCGAAACCACCCTGCGCCGCATGCTCGAGTGCAACCTCAAATTTCTCTTCGAGCTGAGCCAGCCCACCTTCATAATCTGGAATCACGAGCTGCTGGAAACATGTGTGTGAAGTGGGAAGCGCTTCTGACGGTTCTTGCGATTTCACAATCTGCAACGACAGCGGCTCCAGAGGCATCTTACTCGAACCGGTCGCAAAGGCAAGCAAAGCGGCTTGTCGGGATGGGCTAGCCTTTTCAAAAAAGGACCAAAAGTATTGCACCGTCTTAGAACGCGCGCTATATCCATTTGCGTACCGCGCAGCGGCGCGCAAGTCTGCTACGGGAATATCATCCGAACCATTGACCAAGAGTTCGAGATCTTCTACCCTGAGATCTTCGAGCTCTGCGGGAGGCAGGAGTTCGTGAAAGCCCGCGCAAAGACGATCAAGTGGAGCTTTCACAGACGTGGTCAGCCGCCACGCAACGACTCTATCTACGTAATCCCTTTTATTGTCCTCGGTAACGTCAACATGCTCGCCACCGGGGATCAAGTCATGCTCAATTCCATCATCGTCCCGCAGAGACATAGTCTCAAAGATCATGTCGGTGATGTCATGGTGCAGCATCCACTCCAAGCTTTGATGAAAGACAGGGTCGACCTGTCGCAGGTCCTCCATATCCGGCTCACGCCCTAGCAAGTGCTTGTAAATATATGTACAGAATGGCGCATTGACGACCCGCTTATCGTAGACGGCCTTGGCCATGATACGCCCCAGCATAAAAAGCTGGTCTCCATGCCATCGCACATCTTCAGCTGGCCCTCGAGGCACACGCTCGAGAGCGTATCTCTTGCTTGCCTCCCTACATTGCATCAAGCCAGCGCTCGGGGCAAAAAGAGCCCGCGAGAGCAACTGGTACCACTCTGTAGTGATACCTCCGGAATCAATGCCGTCCTCGCCGTCGAAATGGACATTAAATCTTGCATTCAGTTGCTCTCTTTTCAGCAAACCTACTTCCCGGTACGAATCTTTGACAAGATTCTTACGGTCAAGATAGATTTTATGCGTCGCAACATTCTGTGCTGGCGGAAGACGTTCGTATAGTCTGTGTAAGAGCCGAAAGCGTATTTTACGAAATCGCAAATCTGGATCGTCTGCATCAGCCCCAGCCGGATGTTCCCACTGGATTGCTCTCGTTTCAGTTTCGTGAAAGTAAATGTACTCCGAGACCGGATCCCACAATTCCACCCAGCCCGGTGGTAAGGTCAGCCGCTCTGCGGCTGCGCGTGCCGTGCTCACGCACGTGCGCGCAGATGGCGGACTCGCGCCATATGTTGTGCGCCGTGCCGTCATTGTCACGTAGAATTCATACTTTGTCGTCGGCTCCAAGCCTTTGAGACGGACATGTCGCTGAGGTCCACGATACACTTCCTTAAATGGGTGAATTATGTCTGGCGAAATGATCCTTCCCATGAGCGAAAAGTACGATACGGGCAAGTCTTGTGAAAAGGGACGAGTCACGCGCTCTTCATGCGACAGACTCGATCTCCAATGGCCTGAATCAATCTCCACCCATCCATCTTTTCGTAAATCATCCGTTTCAGCCGCAGCATCCTCTCGCAGGCGTCCAAGTCCCGATTTCCAAAGATATGGATCTTTGCGCTTGCTTGTCAATCGCTTGACCTCCTTTGGCGAAGCAAGCAGAGCACGAACATCAACACCAAACCAGTCCGTCGCGTCTCTACATGGGTACATGAGCGCGTATGTTAAAGTATCGTGCCCAGACCCATAGGTGCTTGATGAGGCAAGCCGCAAGCTGAGTTCACGGGCTTGGACAGAGCCATGGTAAGGCAAAATTTCTGGCGCTGGCGGGGCGTCCGGAATTGGATCGAGCGTGCGAGCAACTGTCGCAGGGCTGCAAACGTCGTTCGCATAGTACTCGCCATGAAACCATGATCCCGTGTCCGCTTCAAGACGCAGAAATACAGGCCACGAGGAGGGTAGCAAGCCCTGCTCAATACCCAATGCGAGCATATTTGATCCACGACTCGAGAGGATGGGAAGCAATACTTTATGAGCACGTTCCAGTTCGGCCTCTTTCGAGTCGTTCGGGTCGCGGACGTACTCCACATCCTTCTCGTCATGGGGCTCTTGCGCCGCAGAAATTTGCGGGAGTTGTCCAATCGTGAGCGTCTCGGCAAGTCCTTCATAGACAAGAACCCAGTTCACCTCCTCCGTAGTTTCGGCGAGAATGTCTTCATCGTCGGATTCATTCAGTGCTCGTAGTGTCTCGTCACAATAGTCTGCAAGGCTTTTATCGCCTCTACAGTGTTTACTTGCTGCGAGCGCGGCATACAGCCTGTAGCGTGCCACCTTGCCGTAGCTCGGTGCATAAGGACGACTCCAGCCAACTTGCAGAGAATGCGCAGAGGCGCGTACCAATCGGGGCGTCAGCTCATCGCAGACGTGAGGAAGCGTCTGAATCGGCTCCGAATCAGGACTCCACTGGCCCCAGCCCAAGTGACCGATCTTTGTCCGTACCCGGAAAATAAGCGGGGCGCATGCGCCACCGAGACCATGAATGCGTACCTCTCCTCTTAAGTCGATCTGACGCACTGCAGCACTTGGCATCGTTGAAAATTGCCCATCACAGATCACCTCAACACGCGCTCCACCAGCGATCGCGGCAAGACCATGAGGGCTGCTGCGTGCGTCACTGCTATCAGTAGAATGCCGCGATGCTGCAGGTTCGAGTTCGCCTGCGCCTCCACCTGCGCCGTCTGCAGTGATTGAACTCTCTTCAGGATTCAAAGCGTACACCTCGAGATATTCGCCGCTTCCGAGACCCACTTGGCGCCATTGGACTTCAAAGTGCGTGACGCGCTTGGCTTCTGGCCAGCTTGCAACGTCCCAGCGCACAACCACCATATTGGTGGTTGCGTGGCGCAAGCAAGGCTGCGAAGTGACGACCTGTTCAGAGAGTCCGCAAGGTTCTACAATGCGCTCTCGAACCTCGAAAACGCGCCGCTTCAGTGCCCCACTCGTGCCGAATGGAATTTCCAAAAAGTGGCACCGACGCTGAGGATGGCACTTTGAGCCGTCGGCAAATCGTGGGATGGGCTTTCCGTTGCACATTTCATCGTCTTCACCATCAAGACTACTCTGCTTGGCGCTCAGTGCTTCGGTGGTAGGGCCATCTTCATCTTCTAAAGACGAAAGGCTCTGCAGATCGTCAGATGTTTCCTCTGATAATTGTTGCTCCACATCGGAAGTTTGCACGTTCGCTGATGTTCTGATCGCCAATTCTTCGCCCTGGTCATTTTTCTTCTCCTCTGCCTTCTCCACCTCCCTTGATGTATCCTGGGTGGTCGCATCCTGTCTGTGGCTCCTTTCGCTGCTATTGTCGCTAATTTGTGGCTTCGTCTCCCCCGACAAGGTAGTGGCAGGCTGCTGCCCATTGCTAGATTCCGCGGCTCTTGCCAAGGCCTTGTCTAGTTCGTACTTGCGGCGCCGCGAGTGCACGGCCGACGAGACTGCGCCGCCCATGGCGCGCCGCGACGTGCCGCGCCGTGCCGTGCCGCGCCGCACCGCACCGCCTGGCGGTCTTGCCCGCGCGTGTGGCCGTCGTCGTTGCCACTCTTGGCGCGCGGGCGGTCGGTCGGTCAGGCAAGATTGAGAGAGATAGGTTCGCGCCCAAGGTTCGCACGTTCGCAGCACAACGGTGTGTACCTTGCTTCTTGGTACATTTTATGTATAGATAAAATCGCTTTCATTCAACTTTTGTTCTGTCCAGATCACAGATTACAAATAAGCTAATACTGGGGTGGAAAGTCCCTCACGTCGTGGTGCGGCGTTGCCACTGCGCCGAACCGCTGGTAGCGCGGTCTATGCGAGGACTGCGAGGCCGGACGCTGCCTCGACGGGTGCGAAGACTGCGGCCGCACAATTTTCACATTGCGGGACCACGACATTCCATGGTCGCGTCGATGCGAGTAAGACGCGGTGTTTGGACGTGTCGGCGTGCGGGTCACGCTGCAATGCGACATGTACGCGTTCGACGTTGCAGGACCCCTGAGCGTAGATTCGCATGGCTGAGCCACCGTCGGAGGCTTATTGCTTTCGGCGGACGTGCATTCCGCTTCGAGACGAGTAGAGGGAGGGGCTTTCACTTTAGCCTGTTGGCCATGAATAACGTATTGTACAATTTCAGTGAGCAGCTTGCCCCGAAGTCCCGATTCTGATTCAGTAGCAAGCTTGGAGGGGATGAAGGGCTCCACGATTCGGATACGCTCGAGCTGACGTGGTGTCAGGTGGACAGCTACTGGTTTCTGAAGCCGTCGCGTTGGCAAGACAGCATTAGAGATTGGCAGAATACTATGTGACACGCTCGGACCGAGCAGCTCGTGAAGCATCACTCGTTGGGGGTCGATGCGTTGAGACGAAGCAGACTGTCCGGAAATCCGAGTTCCATTTTGGCCTCCTTCCGCTTCCATGGACGCTTCCTCGCGCTGAAGAGCCTGCATAGTCAGATAGAGTGCTCGATCAACCTTATCTTCGCGCTCGAGACACATTTCGCGTCGCGATTGCCAGACACGCTGGACACGTACAAGCCAGATCGTCCACAGTTGCGCCAGTTTGGGACCATTTCGTTCACTGGCGTCCAAGCGCAAAAGCATTGACCTATGTTTGAGCTGTTGTGCAATCGAAAACCATGCAAAGGTAGTCCGCTGCGACCGTGTCTCGCGAAGAATCTTGCAGTAGACCGCATATGCTTGACGACGACGTAAAACACTTGCTTCCATTGACGACCGGGCAAACTGCCGAACCTCGAGGGGCTCGCCGTCCTGGTTAAGTCGATTCCTTGTCTTCAAAAAAGGACGCTTTGGGTCTTTAACAAGTGACGGTAGTGTCATTTGAGCAAACAAGGCTTCTTCAAGATCCCCAATGCGCTCGCGCAGCACTTGCGTCTCTGCGTTCGAGACGCTGCACATCTCTGGTGAATCACGCTCCGGTGCGGAACTGTCACTATCAGAATAACTTGAAGAAGCAGCAGAGCCTGGTCTCTCTTCGAGATCATGTTCCCGACCAGGGACTGTTGGAAGCGCCTCTTTGCAAAAAGAGGTCACGCTGGACTCTTGCGACCCCCCGTTAAAGTCGAGTGCTGGAGCAAGTTGCTGATCTCCATACTCGCCTACGCCGGAAGAAAAGCATTGAGCAGGCTGATTTCGGGTTTTCAACTCGTTCTGCAAGCTCGTCAGCTGCTCTATAGCTTTCACTTTATCCTGCTTGAGTTTCTGTGCCTCATCGCGAAGAAGGCTTACTTTGAAGCGCAAGACTTTAAGCTCCGCGGCGCCTGCCTCGTCGCTCTGTGTCTTGTTCGTCGCAGTTCGAAGAAGCGCCCGAGGTGGAGTTTTTCTTTCGGAAATCGAGCGGCGGCGCAAGCGAATAGGAGAGACGGCTTGCATCGCTTCTTCGTGAGATTCAATAGATGTCATTTGCGAAGGGAGCTTTTGCACAAACTCTAGCTCATGACGAAGTTTCTCGGCTTGAGCTTTTCGCACATTTTGAGTCTCGATAATTGCCTTGAGCTCGTCCACTTGCTTTTGTTGTAGGACGCGTTGATGCTCGAGTTCCTCCTGTGCATCATTTTGCGCCTCCTCAAGCGCGTTCTTGCAATCACTCTTGATTTGGTCTATTTCCCTTTCGTGGTCCCGCTGTTGCTGTGCGAGACGGTCCGTAAGAACAATCAATTCGCGTTGCGCCTCGTGAAGAGCGAGTGCAGCATTGCTCTTGCCATGCTTTGCGCTCTCCTGCAGACGAAGCAAACGATCCAGAGCCAGCTTGTGCTCTTGGCCCTGGGTTGCGAGCGCCTCACGGATCTGAGCTGTTTGCGTAGCCTTGACCTGCAAAAGCTCGCGCTCTAACATTGCTACTTTCGCTTCGAGAAGCTTTCGAGCTGGGGAGACTGTCGAATTGCGTTTTTCTTTGTCAGACGATTTCCCTAAAGGTTGCCCGCCAACTTGTCCCGAGCTATATTTCTGCGGATGTATGGCATGCGAGATCGCAACGGCATTCGCAGTGGCCTGCTGCCGAGCTTCCTTGACTTGTTCCGTTTTGCGTTTCAAGGCTTGTCTGAGAGTTTGGACTTCATCAGCAAGCTCGGCTTCTGACTCAATCAGTGCGGTGGAAACGGCGACCATCTCGAGATGCTTCTCCTTCATGATGCGGATTGTTTCATGCGTATCGACAAGCTGCACAGAAAGCTCAGCCACTCTGCGCTGTGCGCCTGCTAATTGGTCCTCAGTCTCTCGAAGACTTGCCGCCGCAGCCACTGCCTCCAGCGTCTCGACAGAAGACGGACGTTCCGTACTTTGATCAGCACGCCGATCGGTGGCAACGCAGCGCAAGTTTGCCACTTCTGACGAAAGACTTGTTACTCTAGTCTTGAGCTTGTCACACTCGCTGTGCTTACGCATGAGGCCAGCGTTGAGGCTTGCTGCAAGTTGCTTGGACGCAAGTAACTCTGCTCGGAGCTCTTCGACCGAAAGATTGTCCGCAATCGACACATCAGCTTCGTCTTCTTCTTCGTCTTCTTCCTCCTCTTCAACTTCATCGTCATTAGAAGTCGCATTCTCGGCGTCGCAAGGGTTTCCGGAGCTCGCAGATGCGCGTGCGTCGTGAGTACAAGACGCGCCGACAAGACCTGAATCTTTGCGTCCTGAGGTTGTACGAGTCTGACGTTGAGCTAGTTTCTTGTGCAGGGAGCGCACAATCGATTTTTGAGCCGCTAATTTGGCTTCGAGTTGTGCGATTCGTTCGTCTCGAGTCTGCGTTTGCTCTTGGATGTCACTTGCCTTGGCAAGAGATTCAAGAGGAGAATTTTCGAAAGCAGAGAGTTTTTCTTGCAAAGCCGAGGTTTCCTTTCGTTGAAGGCCGAGCTCAACTTCGGATGCAGCGTAAAGCTTGCGAAGTCTCACAATTTCGTGATACTGATTTTTGGACTTCTTTTCGAGAAAGTTGACGTGATCTTCGATCTCGTCGTTGTTGCTGTTTCTTTTGGCCATTTTCTCTTTGAGTTCCATCAGGAGACGCGCATGCTTAGCCATGCGGTCTGCAGTCAAACAGAGCCTCTGGCGTGTCTGCTCTTGCCGCGCTTGCTCCGTGCCGAGTTCAAGGTGCACCACGTGCTCGGCGTGCAAGAGCGCTTCCTCAACGAGTCGCTCTTCTTCTGCGTCCATGGCATCGCGCACCGTGACAAGCTGCTTTGGGGGCTTGCTCGGATCATGTTTTCCCGAGACATCTTCGCCCAGCGAGTTCTGGATCTTGTTCAAGACTCGAGTGGCCTCTTGAAGCTCCTTTTCTTGTTTCTTCCGATTGTCGTCTTGTTTGCGAAGAAAAGTGTCAATTCTCACTTTGTTGGCGCTCATCATTTCACGGTTGTTCTTATAGACGACTGGAACGGCACGCCTCGAATCAATTTCAATGAGGTTGAGAAGGACCTCTTGCGAGGCATTCTCGTACTTTCCGACAGCGTTGGCGACGCGCTTTTCGATTTCGAGCAAGGCTTTTCGTGCCTCGAGCATGGGTTTGAGCTTGTTTGACTCATCGCTCTCGTTCGTTTCCGGGACCTCTGGTGAGAATAGCTCGCGATTTGACTCGTTACTGGTATCGTCTTCGTGTTCCTCGTTTGTCATCGTTCGAGGGGTCGCCGTACAATCGCTCGTCACACCAGACAAGCCATCCACCTTTGCCAGCGTATCGGTCTCACCATTCGCGCTTGCACGTGGCTGGCGTCGCGTGGCACGTCTTTTAATTGCCGTCTGAGTCGTCGAACGCGCCAGATTTCTACGTGTGCGTGCCGCCGCTGCGGCTGTGGCGATCCCGGGCATGCGAGAACAGGTGTTTTTCCTTTTCACCACCGACCCGCCGTGGCCATCGTCGGTCGTCCTCTCACGCACCGGTCTCTGGATTTATTGCTGCGCTGCGCACGTTTCCGCCCCGCAAAAGTTGCTCGTCAACGTTGTCTCCTCGAGCTTTCCCCTTGCATGCGAGAGAAGAAGGGAAGAAGAGCTTGATCTTTGAGAGCGATCGATTGACCTCTCTGAGAGCGATCCGTCAAAAATCGAACGATCCGGTGAATAAAAGATGGCTCGCTCGCGCGCCAGTGAGCGCTGGTGGAGCCGCAAGCTGGGCTTGGCACGCGGCGAATGAACTCGCGCGAAGAGCAGGCAATCAATCGACCGACTGCAGCGACGACCTTGGCGCGGGCCGGACGTCGGCCTCTGTCTCCTGCTCGACCGCTCCTGGCCGCTTCTTGCGGCTCTGGGTGGGTGACATCGCGCGAGAGAGGGAAAGTCGGATAAAGGGTCGGCGGCCATGGCCAACAACAAAGCTGGCGACAAAGCGAGCGGCGCGGCCAAGGACCAGGACGCCCAGTCGCAGCGCTCGTCGCAGCAGCAGCAGGAGCAGCAGCAACAGAAGCAGCCGACGGCGTCGAATGTGTATCCGAATCCGCCCGTGTTCTACCGCTCGTACGGCAAGAATGCGGCACCCATACATGAATTGGCCGTCTCGTTGGAGCCGCCCAAGATCCCCGAGGGCGCATACATGACCTTTGGCGAGTTCTGGGCCCCAGAAGACAAGTAAGTGATGCGATTCACAGCCATGCAAGCTCACACTTGCTATGTCAAAGAAAAGCAGAAGAAAACTGACGGAGCTCGCGCTCAGAACACGAACGCTCAAGGAAGAGGGGCGGGAGCAGCTCTTTGAAGATGCACCCGAGGGCCAGCCTCTAGATTACGCAGGAGAGCTGCGCAAGGTTTCCAAGCTTGCGCTTGAAAAGTATTGCGCTCTGATGGATGCTCTCTGTGACATGAATTTGTCCATGACTGACTCGCGCAATAAGGCTGATGAGTTTGAGACAGTCTATGTAAATCTTTTATATCTCGTGAATCAGCTGCGGCCGGCGCAGGGGCGCCAGATCCTCATCAATATGCTCAAAAGACAGCTTGAACGGCGACAAGAAACAGCCGCAAATCTGCGACGCCTTGTCACTGAGGGCGAGGCGCGCATTCGTGAGACGGCACAGGCAGTCAAAGAAAATGCAACGGTCGAAGATATTTAGAAAATCTCGAGGCGCCAAGACTTTGGCTGAAGTAGAGACTACACAATCATTTTTCCTTTTCTTGGTTTTGTTGTTGTCTCCCTTCTTTCCGTTCTGTGATTGTTTTGAGATCGGAGATCGAGAGAGAGAAGGGGGGGGG
>KN805371.1:395488-472744 GCA_000818945.1 Schizochytrium sp. CCTCC M209059
CGAGAGAGAGAGAGAGAGAGGCGTAACGAAAAGAAAAGGACAGAAAAGAAAAGAAAAGAATGAGTAAAGAGAGGGGAAAGAGAGAGCAATGTCGTTCGATTGATCAATCGATCCCTTTCGGTTCAGGGAGTATAATTCACATGGTGGGTCTGGTCAATGGATTTGTGGATGGCGCCGAGTGACCTTGCACGGCCGGAGCTGATTCCTCGTAAAAGAGCTCTTCGTCGCATACAGGGCAAGTAGTTTTTCCGCTGCGTCGACGCCACGCGAGCAGACAGGCGAGATGATACTGATGGCGATTGACTCCGCAGTTACAGAGCGTACGCACAGCCGGGGCATCGATGGAGAACTCCTCAAGACACAGCACGCACTCATCAGGAGCGTTGCGCTGCGCAGTGAGTATCCGATCCCAAGACGCGCGCATGTACTGCCGCTCATCCTCTACGGAAGGCGGCAGCGATGAGGAGCTAGCAGCCTTGAATTTCTGCAGAAGGGCCGCGGCAGCCGCCGTCGTGGATGCTGCAGAGCACGGGAGCGGCACAGACGCGGAGGTGCCAATGTCGCGAGCGCCGACGCCGCGGCTCCCCGTCTGTCCCTCGCCGGGATCCTGCAAGGCCGTGTACGCGTCGTGGTCGTCGTTTCCGAGCCGCGCCTCCAGGGGTTCCTGGCGCGCCCAGGTCACAGGGCACCCCGTCGGGCAGCACAGGAGGTTGCCCATCCCTTCTCCCCGCTGCGCACGCGCGTCCTCCCGACCCCGCCCGCGCAGCGGGTCGGCGTGCCTGCCTGCGCGCGCCGCGTAGCGCGAGCCCGGCGGGATCCGAGCCGCGAGCCGCGAGATGCGAGATGCCGTTTCCCTCTCGCCGCGCCTGGCCTCGCCGCGCCTGGCCTCGCCGCGCCTGGCCGCGCCTGGCCTGGCCGCGCCGCGCCTGGCCTGGCCGCGGCCGCGCCGCGGAGCTCGCGCTTTGCTCCTCGCGCCCGCGCGCGCCGCCGCCGCCGAAAGGTCTTTGCTCGCTCTTCTGATCGTCTTCCTCGACTCTCATGGGGAAAAGAGTGCGAGGAGACGGAGGGAGGGAGGGAGGGAGGCCGTGACGTTATTATGAGGGAGGGACGAGGAGGAAGGAGGCTTGATTGACCCGCCGACAGAGAGCTAGCTATAGCTAGCTAGCTAGCTAGCTAGCTAGGGCGAAGACTTTTCTTTGATGGGGGAGCGCGAGCGAGCTGAGCGCCGCCGTCTCGCTGCGAGGCGGAATTGAAGCCGGAGGTTGGAGACAGCGAAAGCTTGGGCGCGCGCAAGAGAGAGGGTGAGGGAGGAGGAGGAAGAGGAGAGGAGAATTGCATGCGAGTGACTTGCTTGCTCGCTTGCTTGCTTGCTCGCCTACGCGCAGGCGCGTTTGACAGCCAACATCGTCAGACAGGTGTTCATCCCGCCGTGATTATCTGCGTCACGGTGGCCCCCGACTGCTGTCATGATGGCAACTTGAGAGTTAGTTCATAACCTCATAGTACGCAAAGGCGCGCAACGCAAATGGAGGCACCCGGCTGTTTCTCTGCCTGGCAGTGCCAATAGAAAAAAAAATGCAATGAAAAAAGTCCAACGGATATACGTAGCCTCACGCTGGGATAAGATGGCTCATCGAATGAGTGATGGAAAACCTATGTCTATATTCCGGCGAGGCCGTGGAGCCTCGAAGGAGAAGGGAGGAGGAGAAGGAGGTTAGCGCGTCTGGCTCCGACTGCCTCGACAAGCGCAGAGCAACCAAATCTTCGGCTGTTGCGCGCGCGACAGCGGCCGTCGCGCCGTTGTCGCCAAAACATCGAAAGCTTGCTCGTCAGGTCAGGACAGTACCTGACGAGCGCACTCAGGCCTGTGCTCCGCCTGAGGTAATCTTTTAGATTGTGCGCGGTTTGTAGTCGCTAGCGCCGGAAACGAGCGCGCAGGTGCGACGATGCCTGCTCGACCGCGCGGAAACGGGACCAGCGGCTCGAAAAGGACTGCCGCCGATGAAAGCAACGCGCGTCTGAGCTCCCTCGAAGAGCAGACTGCTGCTCTCTTGCGCGAGGCGAGAGCATCCGTGGGTAGAACGCGCACGCGACAGGGGAAAAGCCGGAAACGGAGGCGAGCAGCGTCCTCTCAAACCAAACAAAAAGACGCTTCTGCTGTTGTTGATGCAGCTAATGCAGCTGAAGCGACTGGCGTGACGAAAGCACTACATGATGAAACTGGGACCCTTCAGAACGACAGTACATCTCTCGTCTTCGCAATTACCGATCAAAGTGAAGTTCTTCCTCTCGATGAGACCGCACTCGACGTCCCCATTTCTGAAGAGGAAGCCAAATCCGAGGGTGATGTGGATCCAGATGCAGCGGCTTTACAACCTTTGCCAGTTTCTGTACCCAATGATTTGCAGCAACAAGCAAGCGAGATTGCCAGCGAAGGGGACGGGTTGGAGCCCAAGCTCAAACATTCCACTCCCAGCAACGAAATAGACGATCTCTCTCACAGCCACCTCGATGAGGAAGACGCCGAGGACACAAGAGGCGAAAACACAGAAGGAAAAGGAGAAGTCAAGTTGTCCGAAATAATTGCTGCAGAAACTCAGCACATCAAAACAGACTTTCTCCAGCTTGATGAGGCCTTTTGGCCGGAAGGTACCTATTACAATGCAGCTGCAGACGACAGTCCTCAAAAGTCACCAGTCGCGAAAAAGAGTGCCAGCACTCCTAAACGCAAGCGTCTTCGACGCAAGCGGCGAAGCAAGATGCAGGCACCTGAATCGAGCAATACTCTTGAGACAGAAAACTCGCCGATGGAGGCGACTACGACGATTCGACCCGCTGATACACCTGACCATGAGGTCACCCCGCTCAGTTTCGATCGCCTTGAAGGTGACGCAACCAAACAGGAGAACGGCGATGATAACGAAGAAGCAGAAGAGCAAGAAATTGCACGTAGTGGCAGAAAAGACCTGGATGACGCCCAAACAGTCTTGGAAGACCAGGCGTCCCCTATGAAGGAAACGTCAACAGCGACGCGAAGACCTAGCATGGTGATGGCAAAGGCGCAAGAACAATCGCTGCGAGATCTCGGATTTTTGGAGGAGACGCAGCGCGTTGCGCTCAAGATCGACGACTTCGTCCCTGGAACTAACGTGAGTGTTGCTGACTATGATGCTCAACGGCAGCTTGTTGAAAACGTAGAAGCAGCTGAAGCCAAACAAAAGGAGGACGAGGCCGATGCTCTTGCGCGCAAGCTCGAGCACCATCGGCTTGCTCTTGAAAACCAGGCAGCGACTCTCGCACAAAGTTGCGTGCGCGGACGTCTGGGTAGGAAACGAGCACGCAACGTGCGTGAGCATGGTGGGCTTCGACACGAAAAAAAGGCGCTCAGCCAAGGGTCCCAGTCAATGTCTCAGGAGACTTATGCTGACGAACACCAAGTCGTCAAGCCTGTGCCAGTAGAATCGGAAGAGCTCGACGAGGACTGGACCCGCGTACATGACCCATCGACTGGAGACACGTGGTATTTTAACGAGACAACCGGGGAGTCGCAGTGGGAGCTTCCCGATTCTCTTGGCAAGGCACGCCGCACAAATGATCAACTCGATGTGCAGATCGGTAAGAACCATGCCGAGTCATCAATACACTTTAGCTCCATCATGGAAGAACCAATTGCAAGAATCATGTCTCCCAAAGCAAGAGAGAAAAAACCCTTGTTTGGTAACGCTGAAAACAGTCTCCAATTTGGAAGCTCGGTCGCAGTGGATGCGTCCGGGTCACCCAATACGCAAATTACGTCGAACGTAAAGGAGGCTGCGCAGCAATACGGAACGGCCACGGACGCGGAGCTCTCGGGTTCATTATTGCACCAGGAACAAGACGATCTCGAGTATCTCACTCAGCCAGTCATGCCGCAGTCTCAAGCAAATGATGAGTCATACGCTGGAAGCAGTTCTCACGCTTCAAATGGCGAAATTGCCTCTCGAAGCGAGAATGCCAACGGGAAGGCAGAGGAAGACGAAGATGAGGACGAGGAGGATGATCGCGACGATGAGACGAAAGGAAATGCAGCAAGCGCCGGCTTTTCATTCAGCGTAGGGAGTCCAGTAGAAGTGACGACAGGCAGCGAGAATCCCGAATACCAAGGAGGAAAAGGAGGGGACCTTGGTGATGACGTGGATGCCCGGCTCAGTACAGCATACTCATCAGCATTGGACTCACGTCCAAGCGATGCCATTTCCGAAGCTGGTTCCGAGTTTAGTCAATCGACTGGCCTATGGTCACAGAGCGGAGAGACCCCGCGCTTCTTCTTGCCAGACGGCTCGACCGACGTCAAGTTGCGCGAGACCGTGAGACATGCTCTCAAACAAACAAAGTTCGATTCGGTGTCCACGCTGCTCTCGAGCATGGCCAAGGAAGCCAAATCGCTACGCAAACGCTCAGGCAAAAAACACAAGCGAGGCGACCTTGACATGAAAGCCGTCGTGCAGTGTGCCAATTTGAGCCGCCAGGAGCCGAAAATGGTTGCCGGCCTGAAAATTCGCACAAAAGGCGCGCGTGGAAAGCGCGTACGTAAGCAAGGGCGCGACCGACGCGGACTTGGCAAGGACCAGCGAGACGAAGACACGACCTTGGATCCCGATGAAGATACGCCTGCAATCTATAATGTAACCTATCCTGGAATGCGCAGACAGGACCTTCAAGGCGTTGATGAAGTCGATGAGCACGAGGAAGTCTCGCCCAAGGACGAGTCTGCGCAGCGCAACAATGAACCCGGCGGCCAGCACAAGGAAATTTGCTTTCTATGCTGGAGCGCCGGAGATGATATGGTGAAGCGATGCGACGAGCATCAGCGGTCCAAAGAGGCTCCGGCGGGAAAGGGAAGCGTGTTGACTTGTGCAAACTGGAATCTTGCGGCGTTGCAGCGCAAGTATCGTGCCGAGGAGATTCAAGAGCTCTTTGCCAAGGCAAACGCGTGTCTTCGCTGGGATTTGAACCGCAAGCGCTTCATCACGGTGATCCAGGCCAAGCATCCCGTATATCGCGCCACATTTGATCTGTTGGCTGGTTTCAACCGTCGCGTACGCAGCTTGATCAAGGTGCGCAAGTGGCTCAAGAGCGTCATTGATCAGTTGCAGCTTGGCAAGATCAAAGGTGACCGCGCTGCAAGCAAGTGCTCCATTCTGCGCGCAAAGGATACGCTCATGAATAATCGGTGGATTCGCAAGTTCAAGGAGACTGTCATCCTTGTCGAGCCGCAACCGCCCGTTACAGAAGGAGATATTGTTCTACGCGGCGAGCTTGACTTGGAGGTCGGCTACAAGGTGATGGTCCGGGCTGTCGACGGCGGACCGAGCCACGACTTTCGCTTTGTCATGGCCCCAACGGCTGCTCCTTTTGCACTCTACAGGCCACGCGTCTTTGACGATGTCCCACCTCCGCGCTTTGTGCGTGTTCCCCCGCCCTCTTATATCTTCACACCAGATGCGGACCAGGAGCTTGTGAGGCGGTTCACCACGCAGGCTTCCAAGAAACCCATCCTTGATGAAAATGCCAATCAGCTCCGTGGCACTGCAGTAAATGTATACATGGATATGCAGCTCGAAGGCTCGTGGATCGAGCGTTTGGCATCTCACGCCGCGCGCACGGCGACAGAAAAGGCAGTAAAGGAAATCCGTGATCAGATTCCCCAGGTTGTGCGAATGCGTACCAAGCATCCGCCCCCTACTTCTGTCAAATACGCAACCTTTGCCCGCCGCGACTTTGATGTGGAAGGTATTAAGCGGCTTGGGGGCTATCCTCCAATGATGGCCATTCTCTCACAAGAAGTGACGACGGCGGTGTGCGCGCAGTATGGCAAATTTGTTGTGACATCAAAGACGAGTATCGCACCTATCAAGAGAACATACGACGGCTTTGAGGATGCCGATGGCATGATCGACACGTCGCTGACATTTTCCTCGTTTAATCCGCCTGAAACCGCGAGTCTTGGACGCAGCTACGCGCCACTGGTATCCGTGCTCAACACCCGGCTTCCACCCTGCATTGTAGCTAGCGCAGCGCAGCACGAAAAGCTTTCCATGGAGCGCGAGGCGGAAAAAGCGGCGCACGCGGAGTCTCTTCGTCGACAGCTTCTCGACGGAGACATTACCAAACGCGTCCACGATGCACAGTGGCAAAGGTATTTGGAAGGCGACTATGCGCGACGTCTTGATGATCACAAGGTTCGCCATGTGAACGGCGAGAACCGGGAAGTGCAAACGGGCGAGACTGTTGATGTCGGATTCCGCACGACGGCTGTGGCGCCAAGTCAGCCGGTGGAAACCTGGGTCGACACCACAGAATTCGTTCCCTCGGCAGATATTGCTGTCCCCAACACGCCAGGTATTCGAGGGGCGATTACTACGCAAGCAGGACCCGATTACCCGTTTTGCATCCCATCGACGCGGGAGCTGACGCTTCTCGATCACTTTCATCTTCTCGCTTTTGCGGAGGCTTCTAGCAACTCGACTTGCTGTTTCACGACACTAGGAAGACAAGATCCCGGCTTGTACATGCTCAAGGCAAACTTTCGCGAGTCTCTTGGTGTGCTCGAGATGCGCGTATATCGTTCTTTTGCATACTTTCAGATGCCGCACATTGAGGAATTCACTACTGCGGAGGGCGTGCCGTACTGGTACAATCGAAAAACGGGCGAGACATTTTGGGAGTCACCGCTCATTGATCTCACTAGCGTTCCTGATAACGATACTGATCGTCCTCTTGTGGAGGAGCTCTACAAAGCCTCGACGACTTCGGAGCGGAGAAAATTTAGCGACACGTTGGGACCAAAACGAAAGCCTCCAAATCAGCTGCAAATGCGCCAGCACATGCTTAAGGACTACGAGTCGATGGCTGGCGAGAACGGTGGCAAGGAAAACGAAGAGGAAGAACCAGAATTTGCGCGAGAGCTCGCTCGAGCCGCGGAAAAGCGGCGCGCGCTTGACAAGAGATTCAGAGATCGAGTCGGGCAAACGTCGGTCCTCAAGGGCACGGCGCCGCTTCTAAGTGTTGAAGAAGAGCGCGCTGAGGCCAAGCGGAAACGTCGTGAGCTAAAAAAGAAGAAAAAGAAGGAGAAGAAGAAGCAAAAGAAAGCGCAGGCTCAGCAAGAAGATGATGATCTCGAAGGAAATGCCGCTGATGAAGTCGGACAGTTGCGGACTCGCGATCGCGGTTCTGAGCCAGCGCAGGCTCCGCCTGAACCTGCTCCAGGGTCTCCAGCACATCGTCGATCCACGACGCGGACGCTCACGAGTTCGCGAAGGGCGAGTGAAATGGACCAGCGTGGGATTGCCGAAGCGAGTGAGGACCAAGATCATGCAACAGAACATTCTGCGCTTCTTTCGACCATTCAGACGGCGCTGCAAAGTGTCATGGCTAGTCAACAGGCAGAATCCAAAGACATGTCGAGCGATGACTTTCTCAAGCTGGGTATGGGTCTTGGTCTTGGAATCGGCCTCGGCAAGAAACAACACAAATTGCAGCAGCAGCAGCAGCACCAGCAGCAACAACAAGAGGGCAAGGATGCGAGGATGGAAAAGACGGAAGAGAGCGATGCCGAAGAAGAAGAAGAGGACGACGACATGGGTGTTTACGATGTCTCTTCATCGGCGAGAGACAAGAGAGGGTCTCACAGGGACCTCAAGAACAAGAATGCCGGCAGGCATGGCAATGGAGATGAACAGCCACTGGTGGAGGGAGATCGAGACGTGGAACACGACGACAACGACGAGGAAGAAGGTGGACATCAGGCGGATTTGCTTCTTGTACCGACACCCAGGCACGAAGGACCTTATTCAAAGCCTCGAATCAAGCCAACGCCGACGCCAGACGAGCAAGAAATGCTTCACACGGACGTTGGTGGAAAAGACGACGATGCTGCGAAAGATGTCGGTTCCGATTCCGACGAGAGCGACTCAGACTACAGTGACTCGGACGAAGAGGAGGAAGAACTGGATAAGAACTTTGATACGCATGAGCCCGCAGGCGAAGGCAGGTATTGGACTGCGACAGGCACGACGGTGGCCAAATCGCGTGGCCAAGTCATGCATTCAAGCACAGCCTTGCCAGAGGGCTTTGTGAACTCGGTGTACAAGCCACACACCGCAAAGCAACATGCAGATTATCTGCCGTCGTTGCCCAACCTCAACGAGGCTCATTCAGTGGGTGTGGTCAAGCCTCGAAACATTATCAAGGACTGGAATCATACCGGCTTCGATCCCTGGTCAGATGGCAAGGACAGGTACACGACCTCATTCGTGCCGTCTCTCTTTGTTGACGAAAAGGGCGAGGATCAGTCCGGTGGTCTCTTTGGCGACAAGGCCGGTCTGGCGGAGCGACGGGCCGAGGTCGCGGAGCAGCAGCGTCTCGCCGAAGATCTCGACAAACTGTTTTCGTGGTGCCGTCACGGCAAGTACGAGGACATTGACGAGTACTTTAACGACCCGGATTGTACGTTTCCGATCGACGCAAAAGACTCTTTGGGCAACACACTTCTTTCAATCGCTGCGCAGAACGGCAACAAGCGCATCGCCAAGATGTGTTTGCGTCGCGGTGCTGACATCAACACGCAAAACCTCAATGGCCAAACGGTATTGCACTACTGCATGGCGTACGGCTTTGAGCCTCTTGCAGAATACTTTATGGGAAAGGGTGCGGACGACTCTTTGGTCAACGCCGACGGTCTCACGTGCTACGAGGGTCTTTCGCTCGAGGACGTGCAGAACCTGTAGGCATTTATTTGTGTTCAATAGCATACAAACGAGATAATCTCTTCTTTTTTGTACAGTCCGGCGCGTGCGCTATCAACGATCTTGCATCAATTACTTTCTTTAAATCATCAATTGTCAATATCATGCATGCTTCGAGAGCCGTTTGCTTACGAGCGTGCAGGCATCTTTGGTTTCTAGGGATTCCAATCATTCGAGAAAATGACCATTTTTTCGCAGTCTAACACGCGCGCGTAGCTTTTACCCACGCCACCGACGATCCTGCTTTGTGGGTGTCCGGCGCACCTTATTCAGGACATTTCCTTGTCTCTTTTCCCCACACCACAATGTATCTGAGTTAGCATACGAGCCTGCCATAGCTCTCGTGCCGCCTCTCATTCATAACGCAAGTGCATTCAGTATTCGCAATCGCGATCCCATACCAGCCCGCGAAGCCCCGCGCCCCCCGGCCTCTCCGCTCCGCAGCGGCGGCGGTGCCCGTCCTTCTTCTACAAACCCGGCCTCTTCGCCGGTTCGCTTTCCAACCAAACGGAAGAGACAGACACACAAACAGGCAGGCAGGTAGACAGACATGCCCGCCCGGGTCGATCCGAGACGACGGCCGCCTCCTCGCCGTCTCGCTCTCCTCCGTGCTCACCGCCGTCCCCGCCCTCGGCCCCGCCCTCGGCCCCGTCCTCGTCCCCGTCCTCGGCCTCGGCCTCGGCCTCGTCGACCTTGATCTTGATCTTGATCTCGAAGACGCCGCCGCCGCCGCGTCGGTCGGCTGCGGGGCGGCTCGTTTGCAGCCGCGCCCGCTTTGCCGCACTTGCGCCGCGCCTTTGCCGCACTTGCGCCGCGGCGCATAGCCCACTTGCGCCGCCGGATCCGCCCTTTCCGCGCGCGGATCCCCACTGTGCCGGAGGCCGGAGGCGCCGGCGAGGCAAGAGGCAGAGCAGAGCAGAAAGCAGAAAGCAGAAAGCAGAAAGCAGAAAGCAGAAAGCAGAAAGCAGAAAGCAGAAAGCAGGAGGCAGAACCGCAGCTCGAGAAAGCAGAAAGCAGAAAGCAGAAAGCAGAAAGCAGAAAGCAGAAAGCAGAAAGCAGAAAGCAGAAAGCAGAAAGCAGAAAGCAGAAAGCAGAAAGCAGAAAGCAGAAAGCAGAAAGCAGAAAGCAGAAAGCAGAAAGCAGAAAGCAGAAAGCAGAAAGCAGAAAGCAGAAAGCAGAAAGCAGAAAGCAGAAAGCAGAAAGCAGAAAGCAGAAAGCAGAAAGCAGAAAGCAGAAAGCAGAAAGCAGAAAGCAGAAAGCAGAAAGCAGAAAGCAGAAAGCAGAAAGCAGAAAGCAGAAAGCAGAAAGCAGAAAGCAGAAAGCAGAAAGCAGAAAGCAGAAAGCAGAAAGCAGAAAGCAGAAAGCAGAAAGCAGAAAGCAGAAAGCAGAAAGCAGAAAGCAGAAAGCAGAAAGCAGAAAGCAGAAAGCAGAAAGCAGAAAGCAGGAGGCAGAACCGCAGCTCGAGGCGACGGGCCCGCGTCAGCCCGACGCGGCCAGCGACGGCCGCGCGGGACCAGGCCGCGCCCTCGCGCCCGCCCGGCGGCGCGCCTCCACGATGACGACGTCGACGACGACGAAGATGTTCTCGTCCTCGTCCTCGTCATCCGTCTCGTCCTCGTCCTATTCCGTGGGCGCGGGGAGACAACGCAGAACGAGTACGAGCTCGAGCACAGCGCTGCTGTCGTCGTCGCCGTCGTCGCCTCGTAAGAGCTTCGATCTCGTGGCGGCCCAGGAACATGACTCACACAGATCGAGTCGCCTCGGCACCTCCGTCGCGGCTGAAATCGAGGACTACCTCAACTTCAAGCCCGTGCCATCGGCGTCGCCCGCAAGCCGCAGCCGCTCGCGGGCTAGCAGTGCGCACGCATCGTCGTCGGAGTTTCCCCGCATATCGCCGCCGCCACCTTTACCATCGCGGGATGCGGTCAACTTTCAGGATGCGCGCGTGTGCCAACAGCGACGCGGGTCGATGATGGCTGCCAAATTCAGACTCGGCGAGCAGGTCATCGTCCTCAAACAGCTCGACCGTAAGTGGGTCGTGCGCGAAGGCGTGGTCGTTCATGTTCACATCGAGTCACCCACACAAGACAGATTTTACTCTGTACGGCTCGAGGACTCGGGCGATCGGATCAAGGTCGATGAGTCGAACCTCGTCGAGTGCCCGAGTGAGTCGGCCAATGTACTCTTTCGAACGCAGACCTATCTGCTTGACGTCCGTCATGCTGTTAAAGGCGCCGAAGCGCTCGCGACCCGCGTGGAGAGCGCGTCGCGTGACCCCGAAGCGCACGCATCGCTCGCGACGCTCGAACGTAAAATGTCACAGTCGCTCGAGACTCTTACGCGCTGGACAAGCTTCGTCCCGCCAGTTGACGACTGGGACGCCTTAAGCTTTGCGGCCGCCGAGGCGCGCGAAATGCTCGTCGCCGAGGCGCGAAAGCTCATCGTAAACGCCGAGGTCAATCTTTACCTGGCGCGGGGCCGGCTGTCCTTCAACACGGACCGCAATCAAGAGGCTCTCGCGGATGCTAAGGCAGCGCTTGAGCGTGCGCCCGACGACAAGGCGGCGGCGCTACTGCGCTCCATGGCGCTCTTCAATCTCAGCGAGAACACTGCAGCGCTGGAGCGCACGAGCAGCGGGGCAAATAGTAGCGACGGCAGCAGAAACAGAAGCAGCAGCAGCAGCAGCAGCAGGAGTCCTGCCTCGCCCACGTCGGAACTCGTGTCCGCGTTTTCGGACGCGGACGATGCCAGCCCGGATACGACGACGACAAGTACTGTCGGTCCATCCATGGAAAAGAATTTGGGGCTCGACAGCGAGTGTACATTGAATGTATTCCAGAGAAGACAAGTAGACGGGGAGAACGTGGAACAGCAGCAGCAGCAGCAGCAGCAGCAGCAGCAGCAGCAGCAGCAGCAGCAGCAGCAGAAAAAGGTTGCGCGCGGTCTCAGACAGATCAAAACCCGACCTTCGTCTGGTTCGTTCGTAGAATCCTCCAATGAGCTGCTGCATGAGAGTCCTCGGCGTACACAACGCGCATCCTCCGAGCAGGGTCAAACACTTTATTCTACCGTGTTGCCTTCTTCAACCTCTTTCTTCGGCTCGGGAAAAAAGAAGCGCGATAGCGGTGGGAGCAGTAGCAGTCGTCGCAGACGGGCCTCAGCTTCGGCATTCCCTCGGTTCGTGGCAAGCCCGCGTGAAGAGGAAGAGGAGGTGGGCGAGGACGCAGGGAATGAGACCGCCCATTGCGGAGTCTCGTATTTGGACGAAGACGATGCGCTCGCCACGACCCACAAAGGCGCGCCCAAAGAAGTCGTCAACCGTCCGGTATTGCCTGCATGGCAAGGCGGGCATGCGCAAGGCAGTCACACCTTGGGAGAGAGCATTGTACAGGAGATTGATCAGTACCTCTGTGCGCTAGACGCAGAAGCGGTACTGGAGCGTTGGCAGGCGGCCAATCGTTCTTCCCCAGGAGGGAATGTGCAATATGGGGCATCCGGTGATAGCGATGACGATACCGGAATATTTATCTTGTAGCCGGCATGTGTGGGCCGCATTGGGAAGGCCGTGCGTGTCTATCTCAACCACACTCCCTTCAGACGAACCACAATTCATTATTTCATTCATTCCTTCACTCCTTCATACAATCATTCGTTCATCCGTTCCATACACATTCCCAGAGGCACCGCATCCTTTACATCGATCTCAAATCTTTTTATTAGTTTCTTTTCTTTTTTCGGTCAAGCGAATCTTACGAAGCGAGGTTGTGCGACATATTATTATTGCATTCTTGCACTGCAAAAGTAGATGCCCTGTCGCACTGCAACTATACATGGAAACATCAGAAGCTTTTCTCCATTCGTTCGTCAGACCATTTCTTTTTAAGGGGTGTTATGAGTTTCTGTGCAAGTTTGAAGATGGAAACGCTGGTGGCAGGGACGTCGCGCAAGCGCTACTGCATTCTTGCGCTCTTGACATTGGCATTGTCCCATCGTTCTGTGTTTCTGTGTTTCTGTCTGTCGGTCTGTGTGTCTGCCTGTGTGTCTGTTGCGAGCGAGCGTCGGGCTTCTTTTTACCACTTTCTCTCTCCTCTGAAGTAGTCACGTCATGTCTGCACACGATTGCGAATAATGAGGCGGTCAAGGCGCTCTTTGTCTCGGAGGTCGGTCCCAACAAGCGAATCGCGTTTTTTACCAATGGCCGCGAGCATTAATTGAACATTTTCGTTGCCCCCATCATCCGCAGAACTTGAACTCGCATCCAGGACTCCCTGTAAAAGTGAAAAGACCCATTCGTTGCCGAAATTGGCCTGGTCATTCACTAAAGTTAGGCAGTACATGGTGACGTCCAAGGCCGTGATGACTTTGAGGCGCACGAGCGTGTACAAGACATAAGAGCTCCATTGCGAAGAAACTTTCCAAAAGGAGTGCGCAGCCCCTGCCAAGACAGTGCCGGAGAGCTCGCTCTCGGCGAACACTTCCTTGAGCACAGGAAGGAGGCGTTCCAGCGCCCGCGCGGTGTGTGTAAACGTGGGCTGGCCTGCGAGCAGAATGCCGTGCAAGAGACACTCGGCCCGGTCTTCCTTTGTCAACTTTTCGGCCTTTGCAGCAAACCACTGACGGAACTCGTCCTCCTCTGGCTTTTGACGCACAAAATCCGCGATCTCGGCGGCGCCAAGACCGGCGAGCGTTGGCGCGCCTGTTTCCGGGAGAAAGCGGCTGTTTGGTCTTCGCTCCGCAACGAGAAAGCGCTCTCGCACGGCCGGAGACAGAGTTTCCAATAAATTATCGCGCAAGCTCAAGTTTGCGTGCAGCTCGAGAGCCCGACGAAGGAACCCGCAGCGGACCCGATTTGCTGCATTCATCGTCTTCTTCTCCGCCCCCTTGCTGGTTTCCTCGGCATTCTTCTCGCCTTCTCCGGACGCAGCATCCTCGTCGCCTTTGTCAAGGCGCGCGAGATGTTCCCACTTGCCGAATGGCCATTGCGGGCTTCCAACGCTGAGTTGAAAAGCAAACCACGACGCAAAGGCGTCGAGAGAGCTCGAAGACAGAGACGGGGCCAGAACCATGATGGCGTCGACGGCATCTTCAGCCACAACTGCGAAACGTTTGCGACGACGCGACCCAAGGCGCAATTTGCAGAGCTCCACGAGGATGCGCTGTATAAAAATGGCGTTGCCCGTGTCTTGCGCTAAAACGTCGAGTGCGCTTTCAAACATGCAATAGTCATATTTACGACCGTCGCCAAACTCGAGAATGCCCTCCACAGCCTCGCTCACATGAGGATAGTACGCATGAAGGAGCTCCTCGACGTACTGACGAATCACCCAGTTGACCTGCGGCGTGACGCCCTCCACGGTTGCCTCGCGCGCCATCTGAAGGCCACTCTTTGGATCTTCTTGTTCCATGTCTAAAAGCTTGACACCGTCCTGCAAGTGTTTATCCTGGTGCGCGACTACCTTGGCGCCAGCAATGTCAAAGAGACGCAATCTAAGTTGAAGCGGCGGAGCGCTCTGCGCGACTTCTTCGAGGACCTGCGCCAACGACTGTGATAAGAATTCAAGATGGGCCGGAGCGTCAGCAGCACTGGCATGCGAAAGGATGGCTCGCACGCCGTCGAGCTCATACGGCCGGAGAATGAGGCCATCGTCGGCGCGCTCTTCGCCCTCTAGCAGGCCGCGTGCGTGCTGCCAGCCGGGGACCTTGTCCTCGGCAAGAGCATCCAACTTGGCAATGACCGCGTCAATGGCGGGCTTGTTGGCTTCGACGAGGGCCGCAAAATCCTCGGAAGCAGGTCCAGATGGTGTTTCGTGCTTGCGGGCTACGCGAAGCCACGGAAGCGCTCTGACAACCATCCAAGCTGCACCGCCGTCAGCGAGAAGGGCCATGATCTCGAGGAGGGGCGCGACGGCAACGACGTGGGCGTTGGCCATCTCACAGAGCAGTCGGAGCGCCACTGCGCCTTGCGCATGGAATTGCATGTCGCCGCGCAGACACCGGAGGAGACGTTTCTCGGTGCAACGAGCTGCCGAGATCTGCACAGAAGACGGCAAGAGACCCACGAGGGTGCCGTAGACGGCTGCCTTCCAGCCGAAACTGCACCCGCACTCGATGAGAGAAGCGACAATCACGTCACCATGATGCTCGACATCTTTCTCGAGCGCTCCGGCAAGCATGCAGAGCTGGCCCTCCAGCTTTTTCGCAGCCTCTGCCTTGAGAGCGCCCTGGCCCACTTTCACCATGAGCATTTTGATCCGAGCCGCGACGGCATCGTTGCGCTTGAAGGCGCGACGCACCATGACCTCATCCTCGTCCTCATCGTTTTCCTTGTCTGCGCTAGGCCCTGGCTCGCCGCCCGCGAGCTCGTCGGCGAAGCCAGTGCGCTGCCGCTTGAGCGGGATGGCCTCTTCTTGCGCGGCGCCGTCGTTGCCGGCCTTGCCGGCCTTGGCGTCCTCCCCGTTGGCCGCTGCATCGGCTTCCTTGTGTTGCGTCGCGCCCCTTTGCTTCTCCGCGCCAGCGGAGCTCTGCTGCGGCGCGACCGCGTCGGCGTGTTTCTCCTCGTCGTGGTCGCCGCCGTTGGTGGCGGGCATGGCGGCCTCGAGGTCTGTGGCGCCGCCGGCCTCCTGCCCCTCCTCGCGGGGCCGTTTGGCGGTCATGGCGGGCGCGCGGGTGGTGGCCGCTGCGGCGGCAGCCCGGCAGGCTCCTGCCCTCGCGCGTCGCGGGCTCCGGCGCTCTCGCGTTGCGCGCGCGCGACCTTCTCGTCTGCGTGAGCTCGAGCTCGAGCGCGAGGGCAATGATCTCCATGTTGCGCTCTGGGGCCAGCAAGTGCGTTATAGCCGCCGTCGCAAGTGGGGTTTGGCCCCGGCGCAAGTGGAGATCGCCGCGGTTGCAAGTGGCGACCCGGGCTCATAACCCACTTGCGAGCCCTTGCCAGGCCACGTTGCACAGATCTTCAACGCCAGACGCAAGCAAGCGAGCAAGCGAGCAAGCGAGCAGACCAAGACAGGACGTCCCGCTCGCTCGTGACAGACACGCTGCGGAGAGAGCGCCTTGCGTCTGCCTCTGCGTCCACGTTGCGCGCGGCAGGAGACAGCGGCGAGAGACCGCATCGACTGCCCGGCGCGTCAACAGCCGTTCTGCGCAAGCTTTAGCGGAGACGCAGCAGTCGTCCGTCGGGAAAGAGGAGAGGAGAAAAAACGCCACGGCGGTTCGTTTGGCAATCGTCGAATTGCAAATAGCGCAATGGGACTCTCTATCTGGAACATCTTCGTGGCTGGACTGCTGTGCGTAAATGCGCTGGCGGTGCTGCACGAAGACCGCTTCCTCGCCAAGTGTACGTTATCCAAGGGCTTTGCTGGCAAACGAATCAAGTCGCTTGCTGCAACGCGCAAAGGGATGCTGCATGGAGTACTAACGTTGCGCCTCACCAAAATGAAACCACAACCCCTGCGCTCTGAGTTTGCAGATGGTCTTAACGTTGTCGACCATCAGGCGAGCGAACAGGGTAATGTAAAGGCCCAAATTGCAGGTCTTTTGCACGCTGTGAGGTATCTCCGAAGTACGTTTATATTTTTTCAGATCTAAAGTACAGACCTTGAGCACGTGTAAAATTCGGCGTACTGACGTTTAAGACGATTTCTTATCGACCATTTATCATTTACACAGTGCCTCTCATCGCGCTTAATGGGCTTGTCATCGTTGTGACGCTCCTTTTTGGCTGATCGGTCGAGCTCGCTCGTCGTTGTAGCAATGACCAGTGCTTGGCCGACTCGCGCGAGAATAGCATCGCGTCTGCGTGCGCTTTCTGATCGTTCTTCGCGATTCGTTCATTCGTCTTCCTTTTTTTGTGTATTCATACATTTGTCATTCAAGTTCGGGCTCCGCTCACTGATCCAGGCATGCTTGACTCACTTGACACGAGCGACTCTGACTAAGTTAGCTTGAATCGGCCCAGCTTCCCAACAGAGCCAGCAGGTAGTGCGCACCCTAACGCAAGGACCCTCCCTCCTTCCCCCCCCCTCCCCCTTTTTCTTTTCTCTACTTTGACACCATCAGCCAGGCATCCAAGCCAAGCCAAGCCAGGCCAAGCCAAAGCAAGGTAAAGCAAGGTAAAAAGCTGTAAAAACGTCCCAGGTCAAAAGTGACTCCCTGCCAGAGCTCAGGTTAGGTTTGGTCAGGTTTATACCCTAACCCTCGGGCTGCGCAAGAGATCTTCTTCCTCAATCTGTTCCCCGCATTCCCATTTCTCGGGTGCACTTTTTTAATTTTTTTTTTGAGGTCGTGCCCTTTGATCGCGACAGATGCTTGCACTTTGATTTTTGGTTGCAGTGGCCTCGTTTCCTTGTTTGTTTCTACCGGCTCAACTCAAGAGACAGGCGCTGCTGCTGCGTGCTTGTCGTGATTTTTTTCTTTGGATCAGACTTGGAGAAAGAAGTTGGCTTTCGCACATCAGTCAGTCAGTCAGTCAGTCAGGAAAAGAAAGAACTTGAAGCTGTCGTTGATGAGTTAGTCCGCGTCGTCGATGAGTCTCTTTTCTATAACCTTTCTCTACTTTCGCCGAGTCTGTCAAGACAGACGCATAGTACCAAACCAACATGAACGAACTTGCAAGGAGTTTTTACGCACTCGCACAAGCACTGCCAAAGTGAGCTATCCTATTTACTCCACTTGAGAAGGCTCACACACGCTGCATAGGGACTGCACAAGTGAAGTATAGCGTTTGATCTACTTTGCAGACAAGCGTTTGCTCGTGTTGCAGACACCGCGGCATCGCTGCTGCAGCCAACCCAGACTGCATTCGCTGAGACTACCCGTACGTGAGCGAGCGCCTCGCGGCGGCGCCGGCGGGCTACGGAGCGCGCGGCGCGGCGCCCGGCCGGCCGGAGCACGCCGCGCAGCGCGCGTTACCTCGTGCCGCTTCAGCCCCGGCAGCAAAGGGAGAGGGAGGAGAAAGGGAGAAACCGAGGAGAGAAAGGACTGGCATGGACACGGGCAGCTGGCGGCCCGGACGCTTCGCTGCCGACCCGTCTCTCGCGTACGCGCGCAGGAGAGAGCGCGGTTGGCGGGGGTATGTAGTTCGCGTTGCCGTTCTGCAGCCATCATGCTTGTCCGTTCAGTTCGGAGGCGGTGAAAGCGCAGGACAATTGCTCTGAGTTGTCTCCTTGTCAGTCTCGTTTTTTCGGTTTCTCATTTCTACGCCTCCCTTCTTTTTTGGTTGGGCGCCGAGTGTTTTTACCGTGCTGGCACGTATGAGAACGTGAGCGTGGACAACTAACTCCATTCTATGCTTGACACATCGGGAACGATTGTCTATGACATGATTCTATTCACAGCTCCTCTTTCTTTTTCGCACACACACAAAAGTTCAGACTTTTCATCCTCTTTGAAAAATGCTTGGTCAGGTTGTTCGCCGGGCTGCCCAGCCCACCCTCAACCGGTACGTGGACCTGCTATCATCAAAATGTTCACCGTATAGTCTTCTTTTCTAACGTTTCTGTTTGTTCGATCTCGTTACATCGAACGCTTTGGATTCTACAGGGCTGGCCAGGTCCGCATGATGTCCGGCAACCCGTAAGTGACACCCTTTTGCCTCGTGATTGGATGTGAGAGAGTTAGATTCTAACGATGAGTCTGTGCAATTCATTAATTAATTACCACAGCGTGAACGACCTCCAGAAGTTCTACCAGAAGGGCGCCACCCCGTACCTTCGCGGTGAGGCCGACCCGACCTACCTTCGCAAGGGCAGCGACAAGGCTGTGACTGCCTTTGGCCTCGGTCTTGGCGGCTTTGGCGTCATCATGGTCTTTTACAACCAGTACCGCCTGATCACTGGCCAGAAGTAAGAGGCGATTGACAAACTGTAGATCAGACGCGTCACGTCACTTTCTAAAGTGATTCATCTTTCTCCTTTTGATCATTTCCCGTCTCTTTGCTCCTTGATTTTTTTCTTCAAAGCAAACACCATGATGCCTGCCTGCTCTGGTCGCCTGCCTGCTTGCTTGCTTACTTGCCTGCTTGCCTGCCCCCTTGCAGTCCGTAAATAGCAACCCCCCCCCTCCCCCCCCCCCCCCCCCCCCCCCACACGCACGCATACTCACCCCTTTTCCAGCAAGGCGTGCCAACGAAGAGGACCGACTTGCTAGTCTTCTTTTACAAAAAAAATTTGATAAGCTAGTCGGTAACGCATAGCGCCATGCTTTGATCGTGTTCTCTTTGTCAGCTGGCCTTTCCTGACCACTGGCACCACACACTCCTATAGGCCTACCTGTCCCACTCCTTAAACAAAGAAGATCGATAACCCTGGAGTTGCTACCAATGTAATATATACGTACGTACGTACGTATTGCAACGTAACCGATAGTCTGCATGGGAACGGTGATAACTTGCCAAGCTAGTAGAGTATTTTTTCTTTGTCTTGAGACGTGCGTACGCCGTGCAGACGCCGCGCAAGGCTGGCGTGGCTCCTCTCCGTGCTTGCGCGCCTGTCTGTCTATCTGACAGTGCTAGACCATGTCGTATCGGACGCCAGATCGGGACGAAAGCAAAGAGGCTGTGCCGGAAACCGTGACGCCAACTATGACGGAAAGCGCTACCGCCGACGGGACGCTTGAAGCTGCAAGTGAGTCCGCAACAAGCATCTCATCAGCCAAGAAAGAAGTAGACGCAGTAATGGCCGAGGTGACGGAGAGCTTTGATCGTGAACTCTTGCCGCAAACGCGCATGACATTTCGGCGCATTACGGAATTGTGCCTGAGCAAAGCGGACCGCGATGCACAGAGCACAAACCCTGATGCTGTTGCGGAGAAGCTTCTCAATATCAAAACAGCGCGTCTTGACTGGCAAGGCTTCACGGAGATCGACTCTCTCGAGGCACTGACCAATATTCGGGAGCTCCACTTGCAGTTCAACAGAATTCGTCGCATTGAGAATTTAGATTTCCATATGCGCCTTCGCTTCCTTGCGCTTGGGCATAACGAAATTGAACATATCGAAAACCTTGTGCACCTGCGTAGTCTCGAAGTTTTGGACCTTAATCACAATCGCATTGAGGTGCTCGATCTGACAGCCCTTCCGCCGAGCCTTCGTAATTTGGACCTTCGAGGCAACCCGTGTACAAGCGTTTCCGAATACCAATCTCGCATCTGCGCAAAAATGCCGCAACTCGTGTACTTGGACGCTATCGCCGTTGGTAACGAGCGGAAAAGTATGGATCGATCCGATGAAGATCAACGTGATCAAGAGTTGGACGAACGCGTGGAACTCAAGCCATTGCGGTCCGCTCGATCTGGGCCGCCATCCGCAACACACCGGTCTGACGCACTGATGGAGGCTGCACTTGCTCGAATCGACGAGCTCTCGCGCTCGGCTTCGCTTCGCGCCCACGAGAGTTTTTCGGAAAAACGACGCGGACTTGTGGAACGCTCTCGTGCGCGAATGGCGGAATCAGAGCGTGCTTTTGCGGATCGAGTCGTACCAACGATGGAGAATACTCTTCCAGCAGAGATTTGCGAAAACCATCCTTCGAAGACTTCCACCTCAAAGGAGGCAACCGCAACAAATCAGGAGCAAAAGGAAGAAAGACAAGAAAATAATGAGACAAAATCCACGATTCCAGCATGAATCCAAAAGAGCGAGGAAAAGGATGGTTGAAGTGTTCACCAGGTTGTCATGAATTTCTTTGAAAGAATGCGAATGGTGCTTTGACACGGTGTTGAAAAACAAGAAAGGTAGATGATTCATTAAACGAGGCAGTTATCATGAATTTAACATTCAAACAAGGAACCAAGCGAAAGGAATGCGACATTGTCGCTCGGCACGGCAAGACAAGAGCGCTACAAGAAAACCTCTATATATGTTTTTTCTTTTTTGGTAAGGGGGTGTTATATCGCAAACTAAATTGGATATGTGATGAGGCGAGAGAATATGACAACAAGTCGCCGTGTGCTAGCTAGCAAGCAGTCATGACTTCGCAAAAGGTGGTGAAAAGGTTGAATGGACGGACGGGCGGGCGGCGCGCTGATCAAGCGCAAGACCCCTACGGTGGAGTAACCAGGACAGGGATCAAATTTACTTGCCAAGCTTGCGCGCAAGCTCCTGCTTGTCCTTGAGAGCGCGCATGTACCAGTCAGTGGCCTTATGGTTGTTGGGGTGTGGGTCGGTCCAGTGGGTGGCCGAGACAGTCTTCGAGGGCATCTTGCCAAAGTTCGTGTGTTTGAGGTTGACCCAGGCCGGCTTGCGACCCTCACGGTGGAAGAACTGCGTGTTCATGAGCTGGTTGGGCGGCATTCTCTCGCGGCGCGAGCGCACGTGGTAGTTGAGGAAGTTCTGAGCGTACTGCTTCTCGCCCTCCTGGTCAACAACCAGCAGAGGCTCATCAACCTCGTACTTCCATCCCTGGCGCTCGCAGAACTCCGTGGCGTCCTCGAGCTTGTCGAACTTGAGCGTCTGGAGACCCGTGGCACCGAGAGGGTCGCCCGAGCTCGCGTACTTCATGAGCTGATTGGTCCAGTTTTCGCGCCTGTCCAAGTTCAGGCTCCAGTACTTGGTCATATCATCCTCCATCTGGGAAGCGTTCTTGGACTGCTTGTAGATGCGCACCTTGCGATCCTTGTGGCCGTCGGGCACCCAGTTGACATAGCCCTCCCAGCCCTTTTGCGCGCCGGGTGGGGGAGCCTGCTTGGGCTCCGCGGGGGTCACGAGGTCCTCAGAGAATCCGGGCGTGGCTGTGTAGCGAGTGCAGGTCATCAAGCGGAAACGATCGCGAGCCGCCTTGCAACGTTAGTTTCCTCGTCGGTCTGTCTCCACGCGCGCACAGCCTTCAGCCTTGTTTTTTCCTTCTTTCTTTGCTCGGCCGTTTCTGACCTTGCGGTTTTCACTTACCCTTGGTCTCGTTCCAGGCGAGGACCTCCTCGGCGGTCGGCGTCCGGTACACGCCGGGGGCGACCTCCTCGCTCTCCTCCTTCTTGGCCTCGTCCGCGAACCCGCGCGCGCTCTGCGCAAGCGGGGCGGCGCCGCCCTGCTTGAGGGCGCCTCCGCGCGTCGCCACGCCCACGGCGGCCCTGCGCACAGCCTGCATCATGCTCCCGGCCTCGGCCTCGACTCCTCCTGCTGCTGCTGCTGCTCCTGCCGCCGCTGCTGCACCCGCTCCGCCCTTTGCGTTCTGAGCCTGCACGTCTTGGCGCCGCGCTCGTCGTGCTCCTCCTCCTCGACGCTATGCCTGTCGTCGAACGGGATAAGGGCCCAAGCAGCGGTCAGGTTTGGCTTGGGCCACTTTGTCGGTTAGGTTTGCGCCTCCTCAGGCAGACTCTTCTCCTAAAGAGGACCGTGAAGGACTGTAACAAAGTGGAAAGAGACCGTGCTGATGAAGCGAGTTCTTGGAATGTAGTATGGATGACGTCTCGAGGAGGAGGATGTTTGCGCTGCTCATTGGCCGTGCGTCGTCGGAGAGTTTGTGAGCGTGCGAAGTAAGACTAAAGATGATGGCAGCTGGGGGCATTTGAGCCGAGAAAGCAGTCAGAACGAGCTCACCGGAGTGCAACGAACGCTGTACCATGACATTAAAATTGAGTCATTCATTCGCGTCGATCAAAATTTCACGAAATGTTTCTGACTGCCTGCTGCAGGTCCAAGAGTCTGAGACCAACTTGAAAGAGCTCGTTAAACGGAAAGAAAAAAAACGCAGCCGGTCACTGATCTCACTCACCCTACAGAATTCGGCTCCAACGCAGTGCAAACCACAAAAGCGCACCTGCGTCTACGTCTGCGATTACGCTTGTTACGTTGCTACTACTACGTTGGGTCAAACGCAAGGGGACGTAACTGAAAAGCAAAGAAAGGGCCATCGGGAAGGGCGAAGAAAAGCGCAAAAAACAATGCAAAGAAATGGTGAAGAAAAGCTTTATGACGCTGTGCACACCACACGTCAAACAGAAAACAGAACTCGACTACGCGTCCGGTGGCGGCGGCGGCGGCGGCCAGCAGCGGCCAGGGGCGGCCAGGAGCCTCGATGACGAGCACCGCGCCGCGGAGTGCCACGTGGCAGCGGACGCTGTGCTTGGCAGCAGCAGCCTTGGCGGCTCTCACTCTTGGTGTTGGTCTGTCGCTGGCCAGCAAAGGCGTCCCTGATGCGGTGGGTGCCACTGTCGTCACCACTCGTGCTGCCGCTGCAGCAGCTTCCGTGCGAGAGACGCTTGTGAACGTACAGGGGTGGCAGAGTCTGCCGGTGGCACAGAGCTCGGACGAACACCAGACTGCCGGCCCGCTCTCTGTGGCGGCTCGTGGAGGCATCGGGGAATGGAACTATTTTCGGACCTCTCTCAGCGGCAGTAGCCGCCGCTGCAGAAGCAGCAAACCGAAAGGCACCTTTGACGACGACGGAGAGGACACATATGTGCAGGCAGCCAATGTCCGCGTGGGGGATTTTGTCCATGTTGGGGGTGGAACCTTTGAGCCTGTGCTGGCAATCTTGCCACAATCTGCTCCGTGCGCTTCGTGTTTGGTGAAAATCACGACCGAGGATGGCAAGGCGCTCGTGCTCAGTGCCTCGCATCTTATGCCGCTCGATGGTGGTCAGATACCTTCTACTCGTGTGGCTGTCGGCGATTTCGTCAAGTCGGCCGATGGCAAAAACATCTCGCACGTTGCCGTAGCGTCCATCACGCCTGTGCACTCGCAGACAAAGGTCCGCATGCCTCTCACGCCGAGCTGCCGTCTCGAGGTAAATGGCATTATTGTATCATGCGCATCGACGGGAACTGCACCGCCCAATCTTCTTGCTGCACTCTTGGTTCCTGTGCGCGTGCTTCATGCCATCATGCCTTTGGCGTGGTACACGGCCATCCACGATCATATTATTATTGCCTTTGCCGGACCGCTCCATTTTCTCCTTGCGATGAGCATCTGTGCGCTATTCTTTCGCTTTACCGAGGTTTCCAACACGGTCAAGTGTATTGTTCACATTCTATTTAACACAAATGGGTAATTTAAAATAAAGTCTATACGAAGGGATAGTAACAGGCAAAGAGAGCCGTCCCAAGCAACGTGTAGACGCAGGCCCATGGCACAATCCATTGCTGGGCACGATCTGAATCTGCTGCGTACCAATAGAGCAACGGGCTTCCCGCAAGAAAGCGTGTGGCAACCTGCACGTGCATACAAAGTATACAAAAAGACGCGAGAAATCCGAGATGGAGCGCAAAGGGTAGCAACACTAAACCACTGTGTTGCTGCTGGGCGCTCCATTGCGCACTTTGAAGCGCCCAAACTAGGTCGGGTGCCGCAAGGACAAAGTTTGGAATTTGCTCCGGACGGTAAAACCGGAGGAAACCCTGATTCCAGTATTCGTCCTGTACAAAACTATAAACATTTGGCAATCTTTCGAGACACCACGGTCGTTTCGCGGTCCACGCATCGCCATTTTGTTCGATGCAAAATGCCTGCGCAGCGTATCCAAGGACAGCGCCAAGGGGAAGCACGGCCGCCAGTAAAATGGGCCCTGCGACGCGCACTCCGGCATGGAAGATGGCAAAAGGACGAAACTCCTTTTCCCTAATCAAAAATGGCCACAGCAGACGATAGCCAAGATAACCTGCCAAAATAGCCCCGTTTGAGCGAGTCAAGGTCGCAAGAGCAAAGACCACGCTTGCTCGCCATAAGTCTGAGTCAACGTTGACGCCAATATGGTCGGCGCGCATCGCCCAACGCATGCCCACAAAGCTAAAGAGACAAAAGATTGACTCGGTGTATGCGGCAGACATAAATACGCTCGCTGGTGTAAAACAAAAGAGCGTTGCGACGCGAAAAGCAAAGCGTGCGTCTTTCTTTGAGCAGACTTGGATAGTCAAGTCAAAGAGCGCCAGAGCTGCCAGGACAAAGGCGAGATTCCCGAGGCACAGGCCGACGATGACTTGACAGCTGCTGCGCGCGACGTGCATTCCTAGAATGTGGCCAAGCCCTTCGCGGAGGCCAGCCCCGCCCACGCGCATGAGAAAAGGCACGAGAGGAAAAAATGCATGCATTTGCTCGTACTTGTATCCTTCACTAGCTATAAAGCCAAAGTACTCTGCATCCCAGTTCGTTCCGAGAGCGAGCCAACGTGCTATCGCCGGGCCTTGCCGCAGCTGCGCGCTCGAGTCGTACGGGTCGAGGATCGCGCAGGAGACCCAGGCTAAAGTCAAGACCATGGCCCGACTTGCCAAGGCCACCTCCGTGACTCGACGTCGGAGCGCCGTGACATCGTTGTCCGTCGAGGCCTTCGTCGAGCCCTCGCGTCCGGTTCCTCTCAATCCTATCGCAGCGCCGCCGACCACGTCCGTCTTTGTTGCCATTGCCGTTGATCTTTGCGTTTTTGGGTGCGTGTTTTTCCTCCTCGACCCCCTTGCTCAACCCTAGTGCGGCCTATACACAACCCTTGGAAGAGGAAGGTGGGCAGAGGGAATAGTACAACACTCATTCTGAAAGAGGTGCTATGTGCTAGATGGTGATGAGCAGGGAGTAAGCTCATGTGCTGTGCTCGTTCAATCGCACCTCACAGTATCAATATGATTGATTTTTTTTCTATTCATTATGCAATAATGAATGGGCCTTGGCCCTACTCCCATCATCATCATCATCATCATCATCATCATCATCATCATCATCATCATCATCATCATTATCATCGTCAGCAATAGTAGTAACAGCCGCGCAGTAATGGAAGCCGGCCTTTTGCCTCATCTTTCTCGCAGCTCCGGCGAAGCACTTGAAATTAGCGAGGAAGAGGAGATGAAAGCATGGAGGATGGTCCTCGTCGGTTCTGTTGGTTCGAAGGGGCTTTGTTTAGAGGGGGCTCTCGTTTGTGAAAAACCCTTTTTCAAGGCCTCCAAAGTAAATGGAAAAAATTCTGATCAGACTTCGTGCACATCTTTTCATGATAATTTTGCATCGTCGTCGTCGTCGTCGTCACCAACGTCGAGCTTGTTGCCTTCATAATTCTTCCACTCCATACCCTTCGGGGCCGGGCGGTTGTTCTCGTAGTCTTTCTTGGATACTTCGTCCCAGTTTGTGCTGAGAACGGTACCGCCCGAGGTCTGAAAGCTCTTGATCATGGCGCGACGGGTGTCCTCGCTGGCGTTCTTGTAAATGTCTCGAAAGAGCTTATTGAGAGCCTCTTCGCCCTCGGGCTTTTCGTCCTCGTCAATTTCCTTCGAAATGGCATCCCAGTCCTTTTTGCCAGCATAAGGAGTTGGCTTGGGAGCATTCGAAGCACTTGCAGAGGCCGAAGAGCCGGCCATTGCTGTTGACGAACCTGCACCCGCCTCAAGCGATGGCCATTGCCTCGAAGCATCCGCCTTCTTCAAACGAACTTCGATCTTTGACTTGCCTACACTCAGCTTCGAAGCCTCGGGAATAACCTCGCCAAAGAGCTGCCAGGTAAAAGTATGTGTCTGGCCCGCCGATTCGAGAGGAATTTCCACATTCACAGAGGTGGAGGAAGTGGTGTGCTTGACCTCGTCCTGGGGCACCCCTTTGGCACCAATTTCAAACGTCACGTGCGTATTCGACTGGTACCAGTCAATTGGAAAATCAGGCACCGCAGCGGCCTCGTTGGGTGCCGATGCAGAAAGAGAGGCTGCTGCTGCCACAGGGTCCGGCCCTGTTTTCGATGCGGCACTATCGAGTTGAATCTCTTCATCAGAGAGTTCGGCTTCGCACTTGCGCAACCAAGTTCCGAGCGTGCTGAGCGTTTTCTCATTAGGTGCCAGCGATTTGGCAAGATCAAAGCACTTTTTGGCTTCGAGAAAAGCTTCGCGCTCGAACTTGAGTATGCCGTGGCGAAGATGTGCGTTTGCGCTATCAGGGGCATTTTCTGCGCCCTTGGCCGCGTCTTCCTCTGCGGCTTTCGCGTTGCCTAGCTTGGAGTAAGCTGTCGACCGCTTCAGCAGGTAGTCTGCGTTGGTCGGCTCAGCTTCTATAGCCTGTGTGCAGTGCAAGGGTAACGATCAAGTTAGTCTTCATTCTTGATTCGGCAAACAGACTTTCTGTTTGAGCGAGAACATTCAACGTAGCAGCACGAGTCTCCCTGTTCGACTCTTTTACCACGACGTGTCCCGCGCGCGCGACCGAGGCAAGCTGAGACTGTGCAAAACAGCTTGAGGTCACCTCGTCTCTCTTCCAGCGCACTGTTTTTTTTTTCGCGAACCCCATGCGGTCATCCGAGTCCCCGCGCGCGTCTCGACCCCACGTACCTGCGAAAGCTTTTCCAAAGCGGCCTCCGTCTCCTCCTCAGCCAGCAGCTCGAGGCCCTCCACGTACGCGTCGCGGCCCGCCATGTCTCCGTCCCCGCTTGCTCGCTCGCTCGCGAACTCTCGATCTCCGTCCTTCTCCCCCTTGTTCGCGATTTGCACTCGCGTGCCCGGCAGAGAGCGCGGAACGGCCCTCAAAGAACGGGTTAGTGCGCAATATGGGGGCCGCGTTCTCCGCGCGCCGCGGCGCATCGCGAGCGAGGCTGACTCGAGAATGGCCATGCCGCAAGGGCGGCCGCAAGTGCGGTAAAGGCGCGGCCCAAGTGGAGTATAGCGCGCGGAAGGGCGGGCACGGTCAGTGGCCGCACGAGAGGTGCTGCGACGCAGGCCGCACGAAGGGAAGGCAGGCAGGCAGACAGGCAGACCTTGACGCTGCGCGGGAGGGCGCGGCTCGGAGGCGTGCGCGTGCGCGGCGGCGCGGCTCGGGGCGAGGCGCGACAGGAGGGCGAAGGCGGGCTGGACTCGGCGAGACGGAGAGGCTCCTCTTTCGCAGAGGCGCGGACGCAGGAAGAAAGCCTCGACGAGGATGCTGGCAAACGCGGCGCGCGGCGCCGCCGCCGTCCTGGGCCGCGCGACGCCCACGGGCGGCGCGTGCAGGCTCGTGAACTCGCGCGGCGCACAGGGTATGCACGGCATGACCTCGGCGAGCCTCTTGACGCGCGCGATCTGCCCTGCGACTGGCCTGACTGGGCACCAGATGCTGCAGCAGCAAGCTGCCCTGCCGGGCACGACGAGGAGGGCTTTTTCGACGGACCTGGACGTGGCTAGCGCGTTGGTAGACCCCACGCTCTCGTGGGGTGACCGCGTGAGTGAGGCCAAGGTTGGAGCCAAGCTCATGAAGCAGCGCTACCCGAGGCGCAACGAACTGGACCTCAAGGAGGTGAATGTGCGCAAGACGTCCATGAAGGGCAGCGTGCAAAAGGCAAACCACTTGGCACGGCTCGTACGCAAGCTTCCAGTGCCCGAGGCACTCACGCAGCTCCGCTATTGCCGCAAGCTTCGCTCTGTGGAATTTATGCAAATGATCAAGGAGGGCGTCAAGCATGCCGAGGAGAAGCATGGTCTCACTGCGGACCAGTTGACGGTAGCCATTGTGCAGCTGGGTCGAGGCACCTACCTCAAGCGCCCTGACTTCAAGGGCCGTGGCCGTACGGGCAAGATCACCATTCCTTCGACGCACGTGCACATTGTTCTCCGCGAGAAACCGACGCGGACGCACTTTCAGGCGCTCGAGGAGAAAAAACGGGCCGAGCGCGAAGGCACTCCTTCCCAGGCTTTGCCCGACCTGACTGGAGCTGAGATCTCTTCTTCGCCGGCACACTAAGAAACAGACGAAAAGAAAAAGCGGAGTAGAGACACGTAAAGGCTATTAAAAAATTTAGTATGAAACCAACTACAAATTCCGAAACGCAATGAGTTGAAAAGGAAACGAAAGGAAAGAGAGTGAAATGAAATGGAATGAAATGAAATGGTTAAAAAAAATGAAGGTAACATGAGCAAGACGTCGAGACGTATGCGGGCGCGGATGTGTCCATGACATGCAATGTGATCACAATGTCAGAATTTTGGCGCTGATCCGAGCTTGGTTGGCTGCAAGAGCCGAGCGAGACGTTTCGCGTCGCGTACATTGAAGATTCGCTTTGTGCCGTCGGTTGTCATAATTTCAATCCCAGTTCCGCTTTCTGCAATGTAGGATATTGTGCCTTCAGAATTAATGCGGATGCCCCAGCCGCCAAACTCTCGCAAAGGTTGAATCTTTTCGAGAATGCGGACACTGGTAATATCTTCAACAGAAAAGCTCACCGAAGTCCACCTGGTGCTGTACCCGAAACTGAGCTTCGCATCTTGGAGCCTTACGTGGTACGACCAGAAAAACGGCAACACAGGAAACGCCAGGACGAGAAGTGGCGTCCAGACCGGACGCCAGTATTCTTCAAACGAATCTTCGGCCGCCTTGCTTGACATTCTCTCCAAGTATCCAAAAGTCGGAGACAAGAAGGAGTGACAAGCACAAGATTCACGAAAGTACCGCTTGCCGTCTCAGTCACGACCCAGAACGGAACGGCACGGCACGACGCGATACGGCAAGGATGGCGGAGGCGGCGGGGGGGGGCGGCGGCTGGCGCGCGGCGGCTGGCGCCTCCCACCGTCAAAGATTCTTCGTGTGCGGCTGCCAAAGATCAGGCGTGTTTGAGAACTCCGCTTGTGTCGCAGTCGAACGAGTGTCCCCAAGAAAAAAGAAAAAAAGAAAAAAGAAAAAAGAATGAACAAGAGGAAAGAGTCGAGAAAAAAGAAAACAAACTTGTATACGTAGTACGTATATCATCAACAACAAACCAGCGGCCATCAGAAGGAGCAGCGGTGGGAGAGTGCGCCGTTCGACGTTCGAGCGCAGCGGAGACAACGCGGGGTAGCGCGCGTCGGAGACGTCTGCGCAGCAGCCCCGGAACCTGACGCAAATCAAAGACTCATGTCGACGGCAAACGTACCCACGAGTAGCGGCGGCGGGGCGAGCGGCAGCGACGCAACCCAAGGCCCGCTGCCGATCAAGTGGACGCAGGACGAGCGAAGGGCGCTGATCTTGTGCGGGTGCGCGTACATCAAGCAGCTATGCGACAAGATGGATCTGCAGCTTCTCTCGCAGTGTACGGCACTGGCTTTTTTTCATCGATTTTATGAAAAGCAGGCCCTCGAGGAGCACGATCGCTTTGTGGTCGGCACAGCCGCCGTGTTCCTGGCCGCCAAGGTCGAGGAGGACATGAAGAAACTCGACGACGTTGTACGCGCGGCCGTTACGATTCACGACTTTGCCCGAAACGGATGTGTTCACAAGGCCATGCGTGATCCGCAACGTGTCATTCGCATGGGCATGATGGATGACGCGCCGATGCCTCGCGAGAAAATGACACGCAAGGTGCTCGAAGAGAAGACTCTTCTTTGCGAGAGGGTCTTGCTGCACACGCTTTCGTTTGACGTGAGTGTCGTGCATCCGCACGTGAGCGCGGTGGAGATCATTCGCGAGATCGCCAAGCCCGGCAAGAAAACAAATGAGTTTCGGCTCGCGTCTTGGACCTTTCTCAACGACTCAATGTTTACAGACGTTTGCGTGCGTTTCAAGCCGCGAGCAATTGCCGCAGCTTCAGTTCTTTTGGCTCATTACCTTATTCGCAGCCGAGGGCCAGGTAAAACGGTGCAGGCGAGCCGTGAGATTTCGGATGCGATTGAACGCGACCACTTGCGGCCCACTGCAAGCTCACTTTTTGAGTTTCCCAAGGAGCAGATCGAGGAGATCGTGCATCGCATTCTTGACGTCTACGAGCGGCCTCGGCCTTTTGATCGTACAGAGGCTTCTCTGGCGCAATCACTCGCGCAGTCACCTTTCGCGGACACTGGGTCCGCAGCCAAGAAAGCGCGCGTCTCGGCATGATGCAGATTTTTGTTGGACGCTGAAAAACACAACCAAAACAAAATCAAATCAACCAAGAAGAGGCATTTGACGAATGCAGCTCAGCCTGTTCGCGATGCCCCTTTCTAATCTGTACTTTGTAACCAATAAAAAGAGAAAAGAGGGTAGATGAGAAGAAATGGAAAGGGAAAGGGAAGCTTGAATGAGGCCTATTGCACCGTTTGTCATATGCGAGCCAAAATAGAAGGGGAGGGAGGGTGGCGATGACGAGTTTGTCTATATGTGAATCAAGACAAGGCTCAAATGTCGCTTGAGCAAAAGAGAGAAAGAAAAAGGAAAAGAAAAGAGATAATTGTTGACAGACACGAGACGCAGTCGTCAGTTGATCCTCGAGGGAACGCGTGCACATTTTGAGGAGGTTCAACACACTCTGTCACCTGAAAGGTAATTTTTTTCTTGTATTGTGGAAAGTTCTAAAAAGGCACGCTATGATTGATGTTCTGAAATGGTTGGTGCCTCACAAATATGCTAGAACGCTCCTACGCGCGTCTAGTCAGCGTAGACGTGTCCAACCCAAACTGGACAGAGTGGGAAAACGATTTCTCAGTGATTCCCCTCGGGGCTTTACGCGGCGAACATTCCAAATAACTTTATTCCTCGTTACGAGTTGGCGGGTGTGCTCGATCACAAAGAAATTGCCGATGCGCGCGTTCATTCACCAGATACTCACTCGACCTGAGGCGCCTCCTCATCTCCTCAACAAGCTTGTTGCCTCGAGAACACACAGACACACAAGAAGAAAAGACACATACATGAGATGAGAGGATCGGATAAGCACGACACGACGCCTGCTCGCGCGAAAATGCGGTCACGAGCTTGCGCTCGACTAGGAAAGAATGCAGCAGGCGCCAGGCTCGAGTCGCTGGAGGTAGGCCAGCTTGCCTTCGTCCTCAAGCTTGAGCACGCTCACCAAATCCTCTTGGTGCTTGAGAGATGAGGTATAGTCAAAGTTGGGAATCTCGTCCGCCGTCGTAAGCTTGAGCTTGCGGTAGTCGTGCTCATTGCTCTTGCCGTCAAGATCACTCTGGTTAAATGCATGGATCTGCTCGCGCTTGGGCACCCACGGCGGAGACAACTCCTGGCGGCCAAGCTTGCCCCAATCGATCGAGTCAAAATAAGGGTCTTCCTTGACATCATCAGCACCGCGAGGCGAGGCGCCAAGGCGCTTGTTCTTATCCCGTACAATAAGGCGCGAGATGAAGGCCTTGGCGTCCTCTGGGAATGGCCGCGATTCGCCGCCCATGCCGGAGCCCAGATTGTGCGGGAATTGCAGTGGCCAATGAAGCGTGGCTTCGTCGCGCTCCATTTTGGTGTTGAGCTTGGAAAAAGGGCAGCGGCCAGATAGCAGCTCGTAGAGTACACAGCCAAGGCTCCACCAGTCGACGGGAAAGGAATACCGCTTCTTTTGAAGCATTTCGGGCGGCCAGTAGCCGGGAGTTCCGGCGCGTCCGCGCAGCATCTTACCATTTGTGACGACTGCCAGGCCCATATCCGAAATGCGGCAATGGCCGTCTTCGTCAAGGAGAATGTTATCCGGCTTGAGGTCGCGATAGAGAATGCCAAGGCTGTGAAGGTGCTCAATGCCAAGGACAACCTCGGCAATATGGAAGCGCGCACGCTCTGGCTCAAAGTAGCGCTCGACGGCCAAATGGTACTGCAGATCGCCGCCCGAACAAAGCGGGAGGGCAAGGTAAAAGTTGTCCTTGTCCGCAAATGCATACTGCAGGTACACGGTAAAGGAAGAAGGATGTTCACCGAGCTTGGCAAGAACCTCGCGCTCAGCCCTGACGAGCCTGATGGCTTTTTTGCCCTTGACGAGTTTCTTGTTCATGCATTTGAGCGCCAAGAGAGCGCCGGTGGCACGGAATTTGGCCCCCGCCACCACACCAAAGGCTCCGCGTCCTAGGTCACGGAAAATATTGAAATTGTCGAGCACGATCGGTTGCTCGCAGTACCAGAGCAGCGCCATGAGACGCTCAAAGCCGGGGCCCTGCGTAAAGGCGTCCCAGTTGGCGGACTCCTCCTCGAGAATTTGCAAAAATAAATCTTCGAGGGCCTCGACGGCGAAATTTTTGTTTTCCGTGCGTTGACGACTCAGGCTGTTGCGTTTGCGCGCGAGCTCCTCGTCTGCGCCCTTGTCCGACGTCTCGTCGCTCATGTTGTCGACATCTAGTTTCACGAGTTCCGTGCTGGCCTCCGTCGCGCTTTCGTCGCCTTCGGTGCTCACGTGGTTTTCACCATCGATCGTGATTTCACCGTCACCGTCATCGCTGCAGCTCGAGTTAAGACTCACGCGTTCCACCTCACTTGGTGGTTCTGACTCAGGGGAGGCAAAGACGTCTGGCGAGCTCACCAAGTATGGTAGGACTTGGTGTGCAAGCTTTTCGGAGAGGTTGACGACCATGTCGCGGTACTTTGCAGGCAGCTGCTGGGCCCTTGCGAGGAGCGTGTGAAACTCATCCGGCGCGGGGTTTTCCGATCGCTTGAACTCGTGAAGGGTGGACAAGAATTCGTACACAGGCTTTGACTCCGGATACGCTTGTGAGAGGATGTAGACGCCGATGGGCTGCGCGACGCAGTACGCGAGGTCGATCCCGCGCGACGACGCAAACTCTGCGGGATCAAAGTCGGCCGGTGGCGGCGTGATGCGCGCATTCGGCCTCGTCGTCTCCCTTCCGCGCAGCACCTCTCCGAACTGCGCGTCGGCGATGCAGTCTTGGATCTCGTCCATGGCGCCTTCGAGCCGCCCTCGCCCGTTCTCGCAGGAGATAAAAGAGGTCTACCGCGCCGTTCCGCTACCGCTGGCCCGCCTCTGCTCCACCCGACCCGACCCGGCACGACTCGCGTTTGCCGCGCGGTCGCACGCCCGGCGCGGCCAGCCAGCGCGTGCACACAAACACACACACACACACACCGCTCGCGCACACGCGTTTCTACTATCAAAAGCTGCTGCTGCACGTGCCGCCTTCCTCCGCCTCTGCTCTCTGCTCTTCTGGCGGCTGCCTCGCTCGCGCGGCCCGTCGCCGCCTCGCGCGGCGCCTCGCCTCGCCTCGCCTCGCGTCGCGTCGCGTCGCGCCGCGCCACGTCGCGCGGGAGGGACGGAGGGAGGGAGGGGACGCTGGCGCGCGCGACTCGGTATTGCCAACGCGGGCGCCCGAGCGCTGGCGAAAGTGGACTTCCGCGCGCCGCCGCCGCCGCTTCCCTCGCTCGGCTGTGCGCGCGCGCTGCGCCTGGCCGCGGCGCGCTGTCGCTCGCTCGCTCCCGCGCTCTCCCGCTCGCGCCGCCGCGCCGTCGCTCGCACGCTCGCTCGCTCGCTCGCTCGCTCGTGCGCGCGCGGGGACAAGGGCGCCTCGAGGTCTGCTTCGTTTGGCGCGCGCGCACCCGCCGCGTGCTTCCCGGTCCCGGCCGCGACTTGCGGTCGCGCGATACTTGACTTTGCGCCGCGCGATAAACCCCTGTGCGCCGCCGCGATAACCCACTTGCGGCCGCGCGGAGGGGAGATCTTCAGGTGCACGATCCGCGCGCTGCTTGTCTGGCGTATCGGAAAATCCGCCCCTCCTTGTGACGGCTCGAGAGGCCGCCACTGAGGACGCGCGCGCTTGGACGGAAGAGCGAAGAGGGAAAGGGAGGGGAAACCGACCCCGGACGCGTGTGGACGCGGGGAAATAGAAGATAGGGGGACACACTCGATTGGGACGTGCAGCGACGCGAAGAGCTTGGCGGGCAAAGAGGTCTGTCTGCCTTGCCAGCGGGCGGGAGCTGGCTGAATCGTGCGCGCCTACGCGTGCTGGTGCGGTGCGACGCGGCGCGAGGGTGACGTTTCGAGGTGTCTGCCCGCGAATAGTCGAGCTTGCGAAAACGAACCACTAGGGCCTAGGTTTTTGGCCCAGCAAGCACGCAAGCAAGCAAACGAACAAACAAGCAAGCAAATGTAAGCGCCACGATGAAAAAGTCCAAAATGGTTCGCCACGGCCGGCCAGCCAGCTAGGCTTAGCTCTGGCGGCTAGCCTCGGTGAGGTGGTTGAGTAATAAGGGGGGGGGGGGGAAGCAAAGCAGATTGACTGACTGGTTCACACAATACAAATCGAGAGGTGGTGGCGTAGCTCTTGTGAAGGAGGACCAACCCACTGCTAGAGCAGCTGATTGATTGAGCTCTGCGAAAACGTGCAGACACACAAACATTTTGTGATTCAGACGCGGATTGTGCTCGGGATACCGCTCCATAGCGCGGGTAGTCCTGAGCGCGCACGCGCGGCGACCTTGGCCGAAGGCGCGTGTCGAAATCAGCATCGGACGGCAAGAGTTGTCCGCCTCGTGTGCTCATGTTACTGTAAATCCGAGCCACGCCATTGTTGCATTTGAGATAGGGGGAAATTAGAAAGGGGAGAAGAAGAAAAGTAAAAGGGGGCAATCATCGTAGGCCCATAGGCTAGCTGGCTGGCTGCCAGCCAGGCAGCCATCCAGCCAGAAAGCAAGCAAGCAAACAAGCAAGCAAGCGAGCAAGCGAGCGAGAAAGCCCGTATTTGCGCCACATGTGACTGTGGGCCTCCCATGTTGTTTGAGAGGAAAAGAGTCTGCGCGTCTGGCCGCCTGTCCGTTTGCCTGCCTGCTTGCCTGCCTGCCTGCCTGCCTGTCTATCTAGCCGCTTGGCTGGCCGCCTCACGGCCTCTTTCCTCCTTCACTTTTCCAACCTTTCTTACTCGGAAGCCGCTACAACGTCGTCCCCCATAATAACTCCCTTGACAATGACATAGATCTTCTCCTTGGACGCGAGCATAATGCCCGCGTTAGTTACTCCCTTGAAGAGCTGCGGCGACAGCCCCTTGTAGAGGCCTTGAATGCCCTCATTCTCCACGACAGCCTGCATGGTGGCCATGAGACCCGGGGTCTCACGCGAGAGCTCCTCGGGTGTCGGCTCAATGCCACGCTCGCGCTCGGCCTGAAGATGCCTCTCATGCGCCTTCTTCCATACGCTCATGAGAACCTTGGCGCGAATGAACGGAAAGGTGACAATCGTGGCAATGCTCTTGGAAATAATGCCCACCACAAGAGCCTGCAGGGTGGTGAGGAACTCGCTGCCATTGCCAAAGCGTTTGAGCACGTAGGACTTGATCTCCTCAAAGGCGACGAATGTGATGGCCGGATTAATGCAGAGAATCATGCTCGCAGGCAAGGTGCGGTAAAAGGAGAGAGCGCCCTCGTGTTCGAGGACCTCCTTGAAGGTTTGCCAGAACCCGGGCTGCTTTTCGTCCTTGTGCGCCTTGATCGACGTCACGATGCGAGTGTTGATGACCTCGAGCGGCATTGTGGTCGCCAGGCCAGCCAGAGCTGAGAGGTAGCCAATAAGAAGGTCCATGGAGGCGCTGGGCTTGGTCCCAAAGCGCTTGGTGTAGAGCTGCTTGAGCAAGGCATAGGAGTAAAAATATTGGAACTTTTGAATGACGCCATGCACGATCTTGGTCTGGATCCCCTTGTACGCCTCGGAGGGATGCTCGGCGATATGTTCGAGCACGTCTGTGAGCGACCTGTTACTATGCGCTTGCATTTGCGTCTTGACCGCGTCGACCGGGTACGTGCATACCGACGAGAAGGTGTCGGCGGCGGCTCCGCTCACAGCATTGCTCAGCGCCAGCCTCGACCCGAGGAGCTCCATCCTGCCTCTCTGTGCCCGTGCCTTCGCCGCTGCCGCCCTGCCTGCCTGCCAGTCTGCCTCGCGCGCGATGCGAGCAGTGCCGTGCAGTAGTGCGATGCTTTGCAGACGCCGGCGAGCCTCTGTCCGCTCGCTCTCGCCTTTTGGGTTTGGTCCCCGCGCATTCATTCCCTCCCATTTCATCGCCAGCTTCCGCATTACGCGCCGAGGGAGGGGTGTGATGGGATAGATAGACAGACGTAAGTCCTATGCTCCTTGGCGCTGGCATGACCGAGGCGGAAACCCGGCGTCACCCATCCCGCCCGCCACCGCCGTCCGCGCCGACCGCAGCCACCGTCCGGCCGGTCCAACGGCGCTGCTCCGCTCTGCTCCGCTCTGCTCCGCTCTGCTCCGCTCTGCTCTGCGCGCGGACTCGGCGGGGGCGGCGGCGTCCGTCTCCTCTCAGACCGCCAGGAGCGGCGAGCGCCTCCTTGCTTCCTTACTCCCAGACAGGAAAGGAAAGGAGAAGAGAAGAGCGGAGTGAGGCACGCAAAGCAGGCGAGCAACAGCAAGAGCGACAGCACGCACGGCGAGCTGAGCGCGGCTGCGGCGAGCTGCAGGTGGAGCGGACGATGGTGGAGAGAGAGGCGGAGGTGGTTGGGTGGTTGATTGATTGATTATTATTTATGGTAGTAGGAGTGTTTGATGGGAAAGAAGAACCCCGGACCCGCCCGCGACTCGTCGTGGTCCGGCGGGGGCTGACGCAGCCGACGCAGCTGCCACGACGCGCGTGGATCGCTTGATGACGATGATGATGATGATGATGATGATGCGCAACGCAAGGCGGGAAGGGGCGATGAGGAGGGGACCTGGGATGCAACGCGAGGGTCCTCCGGTGCAGGAAAGTATCTTCATCAGTTGAGCACGGTTGCACATATATACTTACTTGGCGCGACGGCCGTAGTGCTTCTTCTTCTCCTCGAGGTCGCGCTGGAGCCACCACATGGAACCCTGCGTGGGCTTGACCGATGGCGCGGCCTCGCCGCTGGCCGAAGACGCCGGGACCTTGCCGTTGCCGAACTTGCGCACCGCGATACGCACGGCAGCCTCGGCCGTGATGAGCGACTTGTTGAGCTGCTCCGCCAGCGGCGACGCGTCGAGGATGGCGAGCTGGTGCTTGCCGCCAAGACCCTTGACGCCAGGCTGCTTGCTGAGTTCCGTGAGACGGTGCTTCTCGGCCTCGTAGGCCTGGATCGCCTTGTTGACCTCGGCAAGGGCCTCGCGCGCCTTGACAATCTCCGGGTGCTCCTCCTCTCCATCGTGCTTCATGGCGCGCTGCACAAAATCAGCAGGGTTGGCATGCTCACGGTACTGGTACAGGAGGTACTCGAGGAAAGAGACGCGGCCGTCAAAGTTGACGTCCACCTTTTCGCGCAGCTCGATCTTGCGTTTGATGGCCGTCATCATCGTCGGCATCGAGGCCGCCCACTGCGGGTCGTCGCGCCACTTGGCGCCAGCATCGTCGTCGAGGACGAACTTGCACAGCTTCTCATAGAAATAGAGACCAATGTTGAAGTCCAAGTCGTTACCCTCTTCGTACAGGTGCACGTAGTTGACGCCCTTGGCGTGCATGTCGGCCTTGCGCAGGATGTCATACGCCACAGTGAAGATGAACTCGGCCTGTGGGCCGACCTCGGCCCAGTACGCGTTCAAAAAGGCCACCGCCTGGTCTGCAAAGGGCTTCTCGCACAAATCGTTAAAGAACTTGAGGCCATCTTCAGAGAGCTGCTCGGTGAATGCCGTGCCGTGATGCGCCTCGCGCAGGAACTCGGGGGCGTCCGCGGGGGCGGCACCCATCGTGCGCCGTCCGGGCGAAGCGGCGCTCGGTGACTTGGCCGTCGACGGCGACGAGGCCGAGGCCGGGGCCGGGGGCGCCTCGCTCTGGCTCAGAGCCGCCTCGCGCTCAAAGTTCTCCACCGAAAGCTCGGCCTTGGGCGGCATGCTTAATTCTTGCTTTTCGGCCTCGAGCGCCTCTGCGGCGGCTGCAGGTGTCTGGATCTCGCCAGGGGCCGCCGCCGGTTCTTCCGCTTCCACGGAGAGCGCCTCGAGCGGTGCGCTTATTTCCTCGAGCTGATCTTGCTGCTTTGCCGCTTGCTCTGTGGCGGAACCTCCGGCGTTTGTGTTGGCTTGGCCTGCGAATGATGATTTGTTGTACGGGTCGGCGGGCGCCTCGTCGTAGGCTGACGTGTCCCAGTCATCGTCCGCCATCTTTTGCTTTGCTTTGCTTTGCTTTGCTTTCTCTTCTTCTCTCGAAAAAGTGCTGCGAGCGAGTATGTCAATCCACTTCGTATGCCTGCGCGCGTCCAACAAAGTCAGCAAGTCCCGTGTCGGGGTTAGTCATCCAGGTTCGCTTTTTCTGCGCGCTTTACTGCTGCTGGTACTGCTGCTTGTTGGTGTTGCTGGGCTTCAGCAGCCGCAAGCTTCTTCATCCAATATACACGTTGGCGCCCGACAACAAATTCTCTTCGGGACCCTGCGCGGCGCGGCCGCAACGACGAGTGGGGAAGATTTTCGCGCGGTGCGCTGGGGCACGGGCCACAACCTTGCCCCGACGCCCTTCTCGAGGCACGCACAAGGTCCCGCCCAGAGGTTGCCCTTCCCGCCTGCCTGCTTGCTTGCTGACTTGGATAAAAAAGCTAGCTCCTGGGCCTCACCCAGGCCGCGCTAAAGCGTTGAGCGCCTGCCGGCGGAGGCCGGCAAGCGAGTCCCAAAGCAGGCGCGGCGCGAGGAATGTGTCGCGCCGTCCTGCGGCTGCGCACCGCCGCGTCGTTGGCGTCTCGCGGCTCCGGCGCAGCAAGAGAGCAGAGCGTCGCTCTCGCCCATGGCTCGCTCGCCTCGCCGCTTTGTGCCGCGACGACGATCCCCCGCGGCGCGGCGGGGACGAAGCGGGGGTGGGAGGGTGGCGAGGAAAGGCGGGCGGGGGGGATAGAGCGCCACAAGGGCGCTCGGCGCGCGCGGGGAGCGCAGCAACGTACCGTCCGATTGCGAGGCGACAGTCAATCTGGGTTTGCTTGCTTGGCCTGCTTTCATTGCCGCGCCCTGCGCAACAAAAAAAAGATAGAGCATGAATTGAACGGGATCTTGTGCGATATTGTTTGCTTTTACGATAGTGTTCAAGTATTAGCAATTATAGACACACACGAAAACAAGATATGGAGAAAGGGGGACTCGCCGCCCGCGGTGGATCAATCCACTCCGTCTCAAGCGAGACCCGGCCAGAACTGGACTCGAGCTCCACTTCTTAAGTCCACGACTCGTGGCCGCCCGTCCCAGCGCGCTGGACGGCGTGGAAGGATGTCGCGGGCGCGAGCCAGACGGCTCGGTTCCGGACGCGTCGGTTCCGCGCTTCCAAAGCGGCCTGGAGCGGGAAGATGGCACGCCACGGCCTGGCTTCACGGCGATGAAAAAAGGCCAAGCTGCCTCCGACGAGCCGGTAGTAGGCCTAGTAGCCAGTGGAGGCGGCTACAATGATGGCTGACTCAGGTGAGCGATGAGGGTCGCTGACCTTGGGGAGGAACCGAACCTGCGACACGACGAGGAAAGGAGTTGCGGATAAAAGGATAATGGTCATGGCCGACAGAACGTTCTAGTGTTACAGAGCCAGCCAGGAATTGCCAGTTGCTGACCATCGCGACATCAAAAACCCTGCGAGGAAAGTGCTGGGTCTTGGGGCGAAAATCCGAGTCATTCTTTCAGCCGCCGTGCTCGACCAGCCAGCCAGCTAGCCAGCCAGCCAGCAAGCTTGACTCGGCCACGTTGGAATAAATCGTCAGTGTCTTGTGCCGACTGCAATCCAAACGTACGTAAAATCGTGACTTCAACCTGTTGTGGCTATGACTGACGAAGATGGTGCTAGTTGCTCGTAGATATTGAAGTCTTCTGACACTCAAACGAGGGTCACACGCAAAGAAAAAAAGTCCCAGCATCTCAAAGTGATAATAAAACAAAAACAAAACAAAACAAATCCAACCAAACGAAAGCAAAGTAAGAAAACAAGAAAAGCTGGCTTGCCAGACTGCTCTTCTTCACAATGTAAGCACAAACAGTCTATCTGTGGGTATATTTGTCGCTTCACGTTGTACAGCGTTCGTTGGGCAAAAGCTTCTCATTCTATTCCATTCCGTTCCTTTCCGTTCCATGTTGTTCCATCCCATTCCATTCCATTCCATTCCATGGATGATAGGATGAAAGTGCATGTATTCAAATCCTCGTCGAGACGGAAGGGCCCAGGCTGGCCATGACATAAACGGTGATTTCTCTGGCCCTTATCTGCCGACCAGCAGGTCCATCCAGTCCTCCGTCATGCAGGGAGACAGACTTGCCTGCGTTCATTGGCACATTTTATTTGTTTTAAGTTGTTTGCTCGTTTATGTTCTGCGGACATCCATCTCGTAGTTGGCGTGCCAGTGGTTGGTGCCACTTGTGTCTTGGTTATTCATTCGTGAAAAACTTCATTATCGAGCGAGGGTGAAAGTGCACACTCGAACACGAGGTGATCATCAGCGGGCAGGCGCTTTGAAAAGAGCGCGTGCAGCGCAAACCGCAAAGACGCGCGTGCACGAAGAGACGAGAGAGAGAAAGAGCGAGAGCGTGCGTGCGCAGAGCAACGCGCGCGTGCGGGAGGGAGGAGAGAGAGAGCAAGGATGAGCAAGCTCGCAGCGAGCGGACCCCAGCCTGCTCTGACGACTTCCACGACGCCGCGGCCCAGCTTGAGCGGAAGATGGTCTCGTACGGGCCCACCCGTGAGGCCCCCAAAGCTGCCCAACTTCAACGAGGAGACCGGCGAGGAGACACTCACCTTTGTCGTACGTGCCACGCCCGACGAGTGCTACAAGGCTGTGCTTGACATGACCGCTCTTATGAAGGCAGAACAGCCGCAAAGCGCCGTCTCGCGCACAACCGGGACAGCTGACGCCGTGGGCTCAGTATACACACAGACGATTGGCAGCCTCCAAGTCAAGGTCGAGGTGCGCAAGGCTACGGAGGGTCGTCATCTCGTCTTTACCACGTCCGTCTTTGGCGAGGGTGAGCCCAAGTACGCCATGCAGCGCTGGGACTTTGCTCCCTTTCACGGTGACGCAGCCCTCTGCCAAGTCACGCGTATCCAGGACGGACAAACACTCCGCGAACTTGAGGCCACACTCAAGGCCAACGCGGGATTTTGTGCTCCTTGTTTGGGGTCGCAAGTCGCTTCCCGTGCTCAGGATCTTTATCTCGATGCCGTGTCCCGAATCAAGCTCCATCTCGAGAACTATGGTAACAGTGGTCTTCGAAATGACGCTCTTTAAACTCGCCTTTTTGCGAGATACGTTCTCCTGAAAGGTCTCTTTCTTCCTGCGCGTCTACGGCTCAAGTGACCAATATGCCAAACGTTGCGCATCATGCATGCTCAAGACATGAACGATTCTGTTTTACTTTTTCTCTCATCTTGCTCGCAACTTTCTCTTCTTTCCATCCAGAATTCCGTTTATCGGTCCCTCCATTTCTCTGGCTGCTATTTCCCGCCTCGACCACTACTTCACTTTTTTCCTTTCTTTCCGTTATCGCTGATCGTATGCGCTTGTGGCGGTCGAGAGCATCGCGCACCCGGTAGATCAACCTGTGTGCGGGCATGGCATGGTTCAAGATCACCGCCAGTGACAGCCCACCAAGGTAAAAAAAGAAAACCAAAAAGAAAACCAGCGCGGGACGTCTGGGGCACCAAGAAGGCGCGCTCACAGGCTCATAAGGCTCGCCCGAAGGCGCATAAGGCTCGCTCGAAGGCGCAGGCCGCCCTGATCTTCCTTCTCTGCTCTCTGCGAGTTGTGGCGGGCATCGAGACGCCGGCGACTCGAGCAAAATCTGGCCAGAGCCCCTCGAGACGCGCGGACCGAGACGACTGCAGAGCAGAGCGCTGCTCTGCACTGGCAGAAATCACGTTCTCCGTAGCAAGAGACGGCGCACGCGCGCGCTTCTGCTCCTCACGCCCGAGTCAAGCCTAGATCGCTTTCTGCTCGATCAACGCTAGCGAGTGAGCGACAGTGAAGCCCTGCCGCCGCGCCGAGCGCGACAGCGAGCACGATGCCCAAGACCAAGTTTGGGGCGCTCGACATTCGAAGACTCGCCACCGAGCTTGACGCCAGCTGCGTGGGCACACGCGTGCAAAACATCTACGATGTAGACGCCAAAACCTTTCTGCTCAAGCTCAATGAGCCCGGCCGCGAAAAGATGCTCATTGTCATCGAGTCCGGCGTCCGCTTTCACCTCACCAAGTTTGTCAAGGAAAAGTCGGATATGCCGAGTGGCTTCTCCATGAAGCTGCGCAAGCATATTCGCCAGAAACGCGTCCTCTCCATCGAGCAACTTGGTGGCGATCGCGTCGTGGACTTCAAGTTTGGGCTCTACGAAAAATTCGAAAGCGAGTATCACATTATTCTCGAGCTCTACGCCGCAGGCAACGTCGTTCTCACCGATTGCAACTACAATGTTCTCTCGCTCATCCGCGTTTTCAAGGACGATGAGGTTCGCTTTGCCGTTGGTGAAAATTACCTCGAGGCGATTGGCAAGAGTCAAGGTGCAGCTCTAACAGACGCAGAAGCGCTTGCCTCTCTCAATCGTACGGCCATGCAGAGCTTTCTTCGTGGGGTGCTCGCGGACTTTCAGGCATCTCTTGACGCGGCAGCGGCGGCAGCAGCAGCGGCACCGGAGCCTCCAGCCTCGGAAACGTCCGCCACCAACCGCCGTCAGCAAGTCCACAAGCAAAAAGCTTCAAAGGTGAAAAAGACCGCTGCACCCACGCTCAAACAAGGGCTGACTCTGCGAACGAGCCCGGTCAACCACCTCGGACCCGACCTCGTAGAGCACTGCATCTTGCGCGCTGGTTTGCAACCCGGTCAAAAGCTCACGGACCAGCTCTTGCAGGACAACGAGGATGCTAGTCCCTTGGAAAACCTCGTCAGAGCCTTCAAGACGGACGCACTCCAAGTGCTTGGTCAGCTCGACCAGGCAGAAGCGCACAATGCTGTTCTCGTTTTTGAAAAGGGGAAGACGGTGGAAGATGTCGAGGACGAGGACGCCCCAGCGACTGCGCTCTTTTACGACCGATTCGACCCCGTTCTGCTCGAACAGTACAAGGAGCGCAACGTACAGCGCTTCGACTCACTCAATGATGCCGTCGACGAGTTCTACTCCAAGATCGACATTCAACGCCAGGAAAGAGCCTCCATCGCGCACAAGAAGCAGGCCGCGAAAAAGGTCGAAGCTATTCGCAAGGACCAAGAGTCACGCATTCAGACCCTCAAAGATGAGGTCAGCCGCAAGGAGCAATGCGCCGAAGCAATCACGTACAACGTTGAGGACGTCGACAAAGCTATCATCGTCGTACGCTCTGCCGTGGCAACAGGCATGTCTTGGGAAGAGCTTGATGAACTCATTGCTGCTGAAAAGGCCAAGGCAAACCCCATCGCCAGCCTCATCCAGGACACAGCCCTGGAACGCAATGAGATCACGCTTCGACTCCCGCTCCCAGACGAAGACAGCGCCGATGATGATGACGAGAATAGCAGCGATGACCACGAAGACGACGAGGAAGCAGACGATCTCGAACGTCCTCAGCGCACACGCCGTCGCACTCGACCCAAGCGCAGCCCTTTCATTAAGGTCAGCGTCAACATCAACTACTCCGCCTTTGCCAATGTTTCAAGCATGTACCAGAACAAGAAACAAGCTGTCGACAAGGCCGAGCGCACCAAGGAAGCTTCGGAAAAGGTTCTTGAGGCTGCCGAGAAAAAATACAAAAAGGAAGTCGAAAAGCACGAGGCAGGACGACGCCGTGTGCGCGAGCAGCGCAAGGTGAATTGGTTCGAGAAGTTTCGCTGGTTCATTACAAGCGAAGGCATTCTCGTCTTGTCGGGTCGTGACGCCCAACAAAACGAGCTTCTCGTGAAAAAGTACCTGCGCGCTTCCCACGGCGACATTTATGTCCATGCAGACTTGCACGGTGCCGCGACGTGTATTGCGCGCGCCCCCAAGCCCGGCGTCGAGATTCCTCCCGAGTCGTTGCGTCAAGCAGGCGCCATGACAGTGTGCATGTCCAACGCCTGGAATGCCAAGATCATTACCTCGGCCTGGTGGGTCCATGCCGATCAGGTTTCCAAGACTGCGCCTTCCGGCGAGTACTTGTCCACGGGCAGCTTTATGATTCGTGGCAAGAAAAACTTTTTGCCACCTTGCCGCCTCGAGCTCTCCTTTGGTTTCATCTTCAAACTCGACGAGACGCAAGAGTCCTTCGAAACCCGAAAATTAGATTGGCGCGCTATGGCATCTCAAGACGACACTGCCACTCTTGACGCCGCAGCTCCGCCTGTGCCGCCTGCGAAATCGGAACGTGATGCGGACGGAACCGAGGACACGACAAAGAATGAAGACAGTACCGAAGAGAATGATGATGGTGACGAAGACGCAGAGGACGACGGCGACAAAGACGACGAAGAGGAGGTGGACAACGAGGAAGAGAACGAGGATGACGAGGAGGAGGAGGAGGAGGACGAAAACAATACTGAGAAGACGAACGACAGCAAGAACGAAGATCTCGCTGCCGCTTCTGAGCAATCCGAGACAGACGATTACGATGATCCGGATGTAATGGATGATCTCGAGGCCCCTGCGAAACCTTTAAAAGAACGCTCTCCTGACGAGCAAGACGGTGCAAATGACGAAGCGACCAAACGTGGAAGCCGATACATGACTGCCAAGGAGCGTCGCCAATTGAAAAAGGGAAATACAGAGACGCCTCCTCCTTCATCAGAAAAACAATCTTCGGGCAAGGCTTCCACGGAGAACAGCAAGGGAACGTCCAAGCCTGCCAAAAATGCAAACACAGATTTGCCACGGCGTAAGCGAGGCAAGCTGAAGAAGATGAAGAAAAAGTATGGAGACCAGACAGAGGAGGATCGGCGTCTCGCGATGATCGCGCTTGGTCACAAAGAGCTCGAAGATAATATCGCAGACGACGAAGGCGGTTCAATCGCGGAAAGCGAGGCTACGAGCGCCGGGCCAAGCGGTGCAGGGACAACGCGGCGGCAAGCACAGACCCAGCAGAAAAAGACGAAAAAGACTGTCGCAGCAGGTGGTGGGGACGGCGACGACGACGACGAGCTGAATTCGGACGAATTGAACCTCAAATCCTTTACACTCAATCCGCAACCAGACGATGTCCTCTTGTATGCGCTGCCCATGTGCGGACCGCCTCAGGCCACTACTAAGTTCAAGTATCGAGTCAAGGTCATTCCAGGATCGTTGAAAAAGGGCAAGGCCGCGCGGATGGCGACTGAGGTCCTCTTGCGCATTCAAGGCGCTGGGGATTCCGAAAAGGACCACATTCGCTATGTTACCGACAATGAAATGGTTCAAACCATGGCTGGAAATGTCAAGCTCATGGCCCCTGGGCTTGCAGCTGCTTCCGGAGCGGCGTCCAAGAAAAAGGGTGGTGGCAAGCCGAAGAAAGGTCGTGTTGGCAAGCCCAAGGGTGGCAAAGTAAAGAGCAAGAAACAATAGTCATGATATCAGAATTTTCGAAATTTTACATACAATTTTGCATCCGACCATTCATTCATGAAAGGACAGACAGCTAGCTCCCAAAGCCCCTTTCTTCTCGGAGGGGGGAAAAAAGAAAAGAAGAAAAACGTCAGGCAATTCCTGAAACACATGTCTCATTTTGTACGGGACTCGTTTCCAAGTAGCTGGGAAAGAGATCTTCAAATGAGGCTCGAATTGACGACCCAGTCACGGAATCGCTGCTTGAGCTAATGTTACCGTCGGCCCACTCAATAATGCTACGAATGTCATAGGTCCCCGATGCATCGCTCCGGACGCGTTCGGACTTAATGTGAACCCAAACCCGCGTCGTGTTTTTTCGAAGTGTACTCTTAAACTCACGATAGTACAGAGACTGTCCGTCATCGAGGTGCTCCTCGAGCGCATAACCTTGTGGCTCGCCGAGATTGTACGAGTATTCCGGGTAAAAAACGTTGCCGGCCCAGAGCTCCTCATCAGAAAGGTTGAGATCAGCGTTGTTCGGCTGACGTTCGTTCCAGGCATTGTCGGCAATGAAACCAAGAGCACAAGAATAATACGAGTATCTGCACATGCCAATGAGAAACATGGCGAGTGTGTTGATACGCATAAAACGTCCGCTCACAAGTTGTTTCCCGTACGAAAAATTGATTGTCGCCTCATCAATCGAGCATGGATTTGCAAAAGCCTGCATGACTTTTCCGCTCCGCGCTCCTTCCATGAAGGACTCCAACGCCTCCGAGGGTTTGAGGTGGTACTCTTCGATGCCGAACTTTTCGTGCTGTCGGGCACCAAGGCCTGGAACGTTGCGATTATTACCAACAACGATGGCTGAAGGAAATATCTCTGATTGAATCTCCTGCATCATCGCATCGTGTGCAGCGTCCCACCGAAGAGCCTCTGCCTCGCTCGCAAATGTTGCTGGGATCCAACTCGGCTTGCAGACGCGTTTGGTCGCACAATCAATGTCTGCACGGTCAAGAAAGATCCCCTGAAAACCGACGCTGGCACTCGCATTCGCAAAGTCGATCATCGTTCTCACAACCTGTTCATTGCGCAAGTCGAAAAGAGGAACGTCGGTTTCCTCGGCTACGCTGCTCGTGCGAGATATGACGCCGTCGCTTGAGATCTCGCACCCGTAGCGTGGCTTGCTGATGTCGAGCGAGACATTCGGAAGCGAAGCGTTCTCCACATTTTGAAGTGGACACCAGACACGATCAAGCATCGGAAAGTTGAGAGCCGAGTTTAGGTAAGAAATTACCGGCAAGCTTGGGACTCTGGCTTTTAGACTTGCAAGGACTGAAGTCATCTTCTCCAGACAATGCACGTATTCAGGGTCAATCTCTTGCTCCACAGACTTGCTCACAACATACATTGCGACCGGATAGGTTCCCACAAAATCAAGGTCGCTTTCCGAGATGGTGCTCGCTCGACGACCTCGCTGTGTCCAAATTTGCACCCAATCCCAATCCCAGTACGGCTTTCCTTCCGCATCGAGGCTGCGATCGATATCAAAGTCTCGCACCAGCGACGGCGAATCTGTCGGTACAGCGCCAACAGGCGACGAATCCACGGCAGGGCCTAGCGTTGGCGTAGCGATTGGGCTCGGTGACGGAAACAGCGTCTCATCCTCCTGGTCGAGGCCGGCCTCACCCCCGTCGAAGGTAACTCCGGAGGATGGCTCTTCGCTGGACCCCTGATTTGAAACAAAGACAGCCACACCGACTGCCAGTACAATGACGAGAGAAATGATCACCGCAAAGATTCGTCTTCTTCGTGTCATGCATTGCCGGGCAAGGCTCCCCTGATTGTGTTGGTGATCTCGAAGTTGGGCTTTGGGCTCTGCGGCATCATCGTCGCTTTCTGCGTCAAAGGAGCTTTTTTCGTGCAGACTTTTGCTTCGAAAATGTCCGCTGTCCACGCTGGGCAGGTTTTCTTCCTCCGGCCCTGGGCAGTGCACCAAGACCGAGCGAGTGTGCCCGCGGTCATGGTCGCCGTGGCGTTGCGCCGCGGCAGCTGCCGCAAAAGCAAAAGCATAAGCGTCTCGCTGTCGCCGCGGAGGTGGAGACCGCCAGCTGGGCTGCTCCTGCTCCTGCTGCATGCCGCCAGCGCCTTGCGTGTCTGCCGCCGCTGCTGCCGCCACGAGCGCAATGTCCCACTTGCGGCCCCCGCGGCGCCGCTCGCGCCTCGCAGCGGCGTCCATGGCGTCCACGGCGGCCGACCCGGGTCGATCGATGCCCGATCGGCCGTCGCAGGGGCTCTTTCAGCTCCGTGATCGCCGCGCACGCCACGGAACCGCCGCGCCGCGACGCGGCCCCTGCCTGCCTGCCTGCCCGCTCGGCCGCGCAGGCGCCGCTCGGCCGCGCGGGCGCCGCTCGGTCGCGCGGGCGCCGCTCGAAGCGGGTCTGGCGTCGCGCGCATCGCAGGCGCCGTCCTCCTTCGTGCGAGTCGCAGGCCCGCAGTTCTTGCCTCGCGGTCGCACTATGCCCGTGCTCAGCTGGTTGTCCGTGTTTTACAGTACGTACGTAGTAGCATACGCGCTCGCCGTGACGGTCCGGGGCGCCATCTTGGCGGACCACGCCGTCGCGGGCGCCATCTCGAGCGAGCCATCGATCGTGTCCACGAGAACGGCGTTCATCGCGTGCATCGTCGTGGCGGTCGAGGGCGAAGGCCGAAGGGGTGCATGTGGGGGCCAGTCACTTCGTTCGTCGAGGTCGGAGCAGACGAGCAAGTCGCACGATGAGGTGAATTCATCTGCTGATTGGGCGCCAGGCTGCAGGGAAAGAGGGGAAAGAGGGAGACGGTGGACCAGCCAGCAGAGCCGGATCTTTGGATAACACAGAGGGTGACAGAACGTATAGGTTAGAAACGAAGGATCAGTGGGAGCTCGGCTCGTTGCTCGTGAGAGCAGTGCTCGGGTAGATCTTGGTTTTGATTGTACCCGTCGTATGCGAGATTGGGATGCGAGTGGATGTGAGCACTGATAGTCTTGACTGCCGCGGACATGGACAGAAAAAAAACGAAAAAGAGAGGCAAAAGATTCCACGACAAGAGCGACGACACGATGAAACCCGGCGAAGGCTCTTTCGGCGTCGGAGCCACGCATTCTGTGCCTGTCAGCGCTCTAGTAATACTGCAAGAGGTGAACTCGCTGAAAGAAACCGCGTACTCTATCATGTAGCTGCGCAAATTACGATTTCGTACAATCGTCGAGACGAGAAAAGTCTGCGTTCCTGGGGTGAGCAACAAAATTTGTGTAGACAGCGTATTGGCAAGTGTTGCGATGGCCTGCATATTAGCTTGCTTGGACGCCACGAAATTCATTCTTCGACAAAGACGAAGCAACTTTATCGCGTACGTGATGCAGACACCAGATGTGAGAGCGAAAACACCCTCTGCCACAAGAACCTCGGCCCACTCGGACTCGTACGAGGGACTGCAAAAGTACAACTGACGAACAAGGTCGAGCTGGAACCTGGGATTGTCGGTCATGGAGCGCGAGTTGAATTTTCCCAGCGTACTAGAAAGTATGGTGGCAACCAAAGGGATAACGACGATGAATATTGCGCCAATTATTGTGTGCGGGCTGCTCCAGGACCACCTTGCCACGCGGCGAAACATGAGCGCTCCTTGCACGTTTTCGTACGTGAGAACCACAAAGGTGGTGAGGGAACCGTACATGGATTGCAGCAAATGGATGGACGGAAGAGTCAGAGTGCAGAAGACGGCCTGCGTATGGGTCTCGCTCCAAAATTGCGAACTCTCGGTCGAGTTATACGAGCCATATGGTGCTCGCAGCAAGCCAGAACTCGGACACCCAGTCTGACCTGTCGCAAGGACGGACACCATGAGAAGGGCATATAAAAGGCCCTGCAATGAGCAGAGTGCTAAAAGACCATCAGGTAGTCGCTTTGTTTCTCTCCACGTCCTCATTGTTCGAATAAATAAAATCACGAGGATAGGAAGGGCAATTATGGCCGAGAACCATTCGATCCGTGACAAGACCTCTGAAATATCCACACTTGCGATGGGGCATGAGACTCCACAAACTTCGCAACCGAGGTCATCCGTCGTATACACAAGGGACCCCTCGCAAGTGACCCCTTCCACGCAGGTATTAGCCGTTGCAGAGACATTTGACATGGCAATAGCATCTTCGCGACATGAAATGCTCACAGGAGGACTGCCGATCTCGAATGATTCTGACTGGAACATGTGCAAGCCTTCGTATGCGCTGGGAAAGTAGTAGCCATCTTCAAGTGCGTCGACCACGCTCGTTTCATACGTAGTCCATTGATAATCCGTGTCCGACGCGCCCTTGTAGTATCCACATCGCGGAATGTTATCGAATGAGTTCGAGTCTACAACCCACTTTAAGTCATCACAGGCTTCCCAAAAGGTTTCGCAAGTATTCACGCACGAAGAACGCGGGTATGCGCGACCATCGATCTCTACGCATCCATGGTACACTCGAAGACAGAGTAAAGGTATCGTTCGTGACATGCACTCACTCGAAATGAAACCGGCCATCGAATTGAGACCGCCTACTTGCACCTCTTGGACTCTATGCATAAAATCCTCGCCAAGCTCAACGTGCTTCCATCGCTTAGCTGTGCTACTTCCGGCACGAATATCAGCCTGTCCTCAAACGTTTGAATTTTATCAAGCACAGTCTGGCATTCGTCGGATGCGTCAATCACATCACATCTGCCAATTACGTCAACCACGGTCACGTCTGCCATGGCCGCACGTTGCATCAAAGCAATCAGCACAGCAAAGAGTGTGAGATTTCCGCGTTTGTGACGCGTCAACACGTCATGCACGGATCGTTGACACTTGTGCATTGCTTCCCTTGGTGAATGCACGTGTAAAATGCGTCTCCATGCCGCTCCGTCGAGCGCCATGACGCGACGCGGGCGTGCCCTCGGCGCCGTCGCCGGCTTTGGCGTGCAAGATCTCTCTCCCTTTGCTTGTTTGCTGGTCCCTCACACCAACGACTGCCCGCGAGAAATACCATTGTCGTCGCCAAGCCAGGGCCGCCATCGTCGGAAAAGGAAAAGCCGTGATGGTAGATGGCGGATGACCCACTAGCGCTTTCCTTGCACTTCTGTTAGCTACATTGAATTTGCTCTTGGAGCTGTTACTTTGTTGGTGGGCCTATACTATCTACCAATAGCGCATTGCACTTGCACTTAACAGTGAGTTCACCGGAAGAACGGCCATGCGAGAGGCTCCGCTCGCCCCGGGACGTGGCCGTTACGCGCCTCATTTGGCAGTGCTAACCGACGGCCCTAGCTAGGCCAGCCGCGAGAACCCCCACCGCCAGCAAGCAAAAGATTTTGTCGACCGAACAATGGCCGCGCGGTGGACCTGTTCAAGTAGAGCCGGCTCTAAACCTAGCCTAGGCCTTGGTCTAGGCCTCGTCAAGATTGTTGGATCGAGTGAATGACTCGGAATGAATGAATGAATGAATGAATGAATGAATAGGCCTAGACATTTATTTTAGACGGTCAGCAGTGAGGAGTGAAGCATACTTTCAAATGGACCAGAGTCTATGACGATTGGCAGAGTCGTGGAGAACAGTAGACCTAAAGAGGAGCCAATCTGGGATAACGTTGTGCAGACCCGGCTGAAACCAATCAATAAGCTCCCGTCTTTTAGCTCCGAACAAATGTAGTACGTAAAACAAAGAGGTCCTAGAACGGTTCAACTGCGAAGGTTAAGGTTCGCGGCAAGGAAGGAAAACGAAATCATCCAAGAAAGAAGAGAAACTGTTTGGCCGTTGCTAGTATTTTCAGGATCATGTTAGCATGCTGGAGACAACTTTGGTGCTCGCAACAGTCTTGCCGATCGACGTGGAGGCGATCTGCTGTTTCAGCATCGAACGAGGGTTAAGTTGCTGGCTCGCTATCGAACGTGCTGTGACCGAGAGTGTCAAAAAGATCGCCAATGAAAAAGGTAAAAGGTTCCACGAAAACATGGTCAAGATGATGAAGTTTGTACTCGCCTCGAGCGTGGTCGGCTTTGTGCACTCGTTATTGTACGTGCTGCAGCCGGCATACTCGATCAACTGGTCGGTGTATACCTGCAGATTCGTGTCCAATATCTGGTTGCGAACAATCGAGCAGCAAAGGAGAATTTGAGCTCCAACTACGAGGGTAATGACCTGCTTAGCAAGCGTCATGGCGAGCTTTGCAATCCCTTGCATGTGCTCCTGCGCTGATACATTCCTTCGAAGTCTCAAACAGAGTAAAAGAAGCCGTATCGAATATATGGTACAAGCGAGTGAGCTCACTGCAAAAGGCATATCTGTAGCAGCTACCTCGTGCCACCGTTCCTCAAAAGAGGGACCGCACTTGTAAAGATAGCGTACGAGGTCCAGGTGAAATGTGCTCGAATAGTAATAGTCCATCACGATCCCTCCTCGCGTACTTGTGAGCACAATACCAAGCATTGGTATGACAACTATGGTGATGAACCCGATGATTCGCGAGGCTTGCCAAATGGAGTTGGAAGGTCGTTGAAATGTGACTGCCCGGCGCACGTTTTCATCAACCACGATCACAAACGTCGTCATGGCGCCGTACATTGCCTGTGACAATTGAATCGATGGCGCAAGCAGAGCGCACGAGGCAACCTGCAACGACGTTTCTGTCCAAAAGGGGGACGGAATCAGCGTCCCATTCGTAGTTCGAGGCAAGAGCAGCATACCCGCTCACGCCAACGAAAACGACAATTAGACTTGCATAAATGACGCCCAGCACGGTGCAAATAAGAAGAAGAGCGTCTGCTCTACTGCCTGACTTTGACACCCGCTTGAACCCAAAATAAGCATGCCATAGAAGCATTGGTAGAGCGATGATTGCCGTAACAAGCTCGATGCTTCTCATTTTTTTTGAGATATCGACCCCTTCCATGGGACAACGTATTGCGCACCATTCACAGAACGATTCGTCCACATAGACGACAAAAGGGTCTTGGCATGATATGCCCGTCTTGCAAGAAAGTATATCCGTGGAGTTTGACTCGTTCGAGCCCTTGATGCCAGCAGCGTCAGGTCGGCACGTAGCCGTGACAGCCGGATCTCCTACCGTGAACGTTGGCGGCGGGTAGCTTCGAAGGCCCGCGTATGATGGTGGCACGAGGGTGTGTTCCGTTTTCACCGTTTCTTGCGTAAGGAGGGCAAGCGTTGGGGCCGTGAAAAGCGACCAAACTGGATTCGTGTCTGCGTCAAAAACGCCACATCGAGGTAGACCCACTTGCAAATTATTTTCCGCTGCAAAGCTGAAGATATCTCCACATGTCTCCCACATGGCCTCGCACGTCTCTTGACACGAGGGACGAGGGTATGCGCGGCCGTCGATCTCGACGCAACCGTGATAGGTATTTAGACACACACCATTGAAAATGACAACGTGGCAGGTGTCGCCCAGGAAAGAGCGTAAAGGGTCGTGCTGGGCAAGCTTTCGCTCCTCGACACGAAGCAGCCAATCTCTGCCCAGTTCAACAATGGTGCCATTGCTCAGCTCTGCCTCGACCGGAACCCACACCAGTCGATCGTTTTGGAGCGAGATGGCGTTGAGAACTTCATTGCACGTTGACCCTGCCTCGATTGCAGCGCACTCACCCCGTACGTCTACAATGGAAACTTCTTCGAGTGCTCGAATGCTCTCTCGGCCTTGTACCTTCTCGGCCTCGAGAGCACACGTCACGTTACATTGCGGGAGGGCGCAAATGGCCGTCGCCAATGCAACAAGAATACGCCATGACCTCCATGAATCTATCGAAGCTCTTTGCCGTCGCTTACGCCGGCTTTGAGAAGCCAAAGGCTTTGGGGGACTTCTTGGTGGAGCACGTGCACTCGCCTGAGCGGGTGACAGTGCCGTCTGTGATGGGATCGAGGTCAAGGTCCGTGCGACCTTTCGACATGGTTCCCGCATCCCGTCCGTCCGTCTGATTTTCTGGCCAATGCGCTTGCGCGAAATTCTCGCGCAAGCGCTACTGCGCTGCTTGACCCAGGTCAGCAAGACTTGTTTGCAAGCGAAAAGACCACTCTTGCGCTCACGGACCCATCACCCGTGTACGCGGCCAATCGATTGGGTTTAGCGTGCCCGACGAACAGGAAAATGCGGACCCCGAGGACCGAGCGGTACGCTTGCGAGTTGGCTCGAATGGAAGATGGTGGTTTCGTTGCAAGCCGTTACTCACATTTGCGCTCGCTACTGCATCATGCTTGAGCGTACCTGTGTGTCGAAGGAGACTCCAGGCCATCGTCTCTGTTCGTTTCTCTATTTTTCTTTTCTATTCTGTTCACGGACTCAACGTCATCTCTCGACGTAGCTGCTACTAGGTCTATTGCGGTCAATGATTCTTTCTCGTCCTTGTCTCTGACTTGAAGTATAACCGCGTCTTTGTTCGGAATTTCCAGACCACGGTCAAACCTAAATAGTTTTGCCTACAAGCAAGCGAGAAAGAAATCCGTTGACATTCATTTTGGGTCCGGGTTCGCCAGGGCTTGCTCCATGAGCGCCCTCAGCTCAGCTCGGTTTTGGCTCGTCACAGCTCAGGGCGCCCCGAATGGTGCCTGCGGTCGGGACGTTCTTCCTCATTCCTGCCCTCCCCCCGCTTACTCCCTCGCCTCGGCCCGCCCGCACATGCATCATCCCTAAGCCACCAAGACATGAGTCGACCCAGCATGTTTCGCTTTGCATGGCCAGTCTGACGCAGAGCCCAGACCGAGCGCTTCCAATTCGGTCTCCAGGCGCTCGCGGCTGTCCGTTTCACAACGAGCACCTCTCGGTCATGCATCCTCCGATCGATCATCCAGAAGTATCATCGTCATCGTCACCGCTGGCAGCCAGGCGCAGCGCCACCATTCTCACCATCGTCCATAATCATGATCATCATCATCACTATCATGATCATCATCATGATCATCATTATTGCTATCATCATCATCACGTCATCATCTCCATCGGCCAGCCTCCAGAAGGCGACGATCGGACGGCGGGCCTGCAGCGCTTCTTCTGCCCTCTTCGTTGTCTGTCGCCCGTCGCCCTGCCGACGATCAACGCTCGTGCCCCGCCGATGGTCCCGTGCAGCGGTGCGGACGATGACGCTCGAGCTGAGACCAGCTTCGGAGCAGCAGCGACGACGACGACGACGACGACGACGCGGCCGAGGGGCATGAAGCGGATCAGAGCCGGGCTCAGTCAGCTCTCTCGCAGCTGCGCTCGAGGGATCGGAATCCGGCTTGCGTTAAGGTGCCTTTGGAGCGAGCACCATGTACGTATGTACGTAAGCGCCAGAATCGCCGAGACGGGGCAGCGCGAGGTTGCCGCGCTGGGCGGGAAGCAGAATCGATCCTGGCTCTGCAGCGCGGGCAGCTGCAGCGGCCGGGTGACGGAGCTATCTTGGCGCTGCGAGAGCGGTTCGCGCGGCGGCCAGCGGACCGGCCGAATCGGGTTCGGGATCGACCGCGTGGCCATAGGCAATGATGGGACTGACTGACTGACGAACCGTCTCGTATGGCTAGTACGTACGCGGGTGGATCTCCTGCTGTCGTTCGCTCGGGCGCCTTGGCGTCGTCGTCGACGCGGCTTTGCGCTGCGTCCTCGGCGGCCAGTCGTGAAGAAGTTGGGCCTGGAGGGCGGCGAGGCGGATGGTGGCCGATGTCAGAAGAAGGGTCGAGATGGAGGAATGAGGATTTCATCGGCTGGCTCATCGTCCCCCGCCTCAAGTTTGAGAGGGGGCGAGTTGAGAGCGAGCGAGCGAGCGAGCGAGCGAGGAGGGCTTCGCTTGGTCGTCGGAGATCAGAACAGCTCGCAGAGCTGCTTGTTGCGTTGTCTGTTCGAGTTTGTCCCCGTGGCTGGTGCCGTCCTATCTCCGAAGCGCGGCTGTTCCTTCCTCGGCAAGCAAAAGGCTTGGCTTCCTCATCTTGTCCCTCCTCCTCCTCCTCCTCCTCTTATCCCTCCTTTTCTCTTCCTTTCTTTCTTTCTTTCTTTCTTGTTGTTGTTGTTGTTGTTGTTGTTGTTGTTGTTGTTGTCGTTGTTGTTGTTGTTGTTGTTGTTTTATCGTTCCGTTCGCGAGGGCGCGCAATGGCCGCGCAGGCAAGTGGACCGGCCGCGACGCAAGTGCGCTATCCGCGGCGCGCAAGTGGAGAACGCGCGGCGCAAGTGCGCTATCCGCGGCGCCGCGCCAGGGCGCAGCAGACCCGACCCAGCCGAGCGAGCCGAGCGAGCCGAGCGAGCGAGACGCGACACCACGCCACGCGAGGCGCGGCAGGAGAGCCGCGCGGAGGGGAGCCCGCCTGCGTTCGTGCGAGCGTGCTTGCGTGCCGCGGTCGTGCGCGCACAGCCCGGCGCCGCTCGAGGAGCGGGCGGCAGGAGAGAAGAAGCGAGGACCGACCGGTCCGCCGCCGAGCCGACGAGCTGACCCTCGGCCCTCCTCACTCGCCGCTGTCACCGTCACCGCCGCCGCCGCCGCCGCCGCCGCCGCCCACGGGCACGCAGGCGCGAGGACAGACCGTGAGAGCAGCAGAGGAGAGACCGCTGCCGATCGCAGCATGGCCAACCCGGACGCCGCTGCCCGCGAGGGCGAGGAGGCGCACTCGAACCGGCCCGAGAACACCAAGTTTAAGCAGCAAAAGCTCGACGCCTGGCAGCCCATCCTGACGCCCGCCTGGGTCATCGGCACCTTCATCGTGGTCGGCGTCATTTTCGTCCCCGTTGGCGCCTACCTGTGGAAGCTCTCAGATGACCTCTTCGAGAGCAGCGTCGTGTACGACAGTTACGACGATGCCATCAGCGCCGGCGTCTCGGAGGCCTGCCGCATCGATTCCATAAACGAGGGATATGCGCGCCTGCAGGACGGCTCTGCGAGCTTCACGGACTGCGAGCTCGTCTTTGAGATCACCCAGGACATCCCGGAGAGCAAGGAGGTTTTCATGTACTATCAAATTTCCAACTTTTACCAGAACCACCGCCGCTATGTCAAGTCTGTCAGCGACGAGCAGCTGCTCGGCACCGTCACCATCAACCCCGTCACCTCGACCTCCGACAGCACACTCAGTACGGAGTGCGATCCCACGGAGAGCTTTACAAATGATGACTTCGAAGGCCGCATCTTCTACCCGTGCGGCCTCATCGCGCTGAGCGTCTTCAACGATGGCATCCAAATGTCCCGCTTCGAGCGCGGCGATACAGTCATCGACTACGCTGGCGGCGTCGCGCTTAACTCCACCTCAGAGGACCTCAACATCACCCTCGACACCTCTGATATTGCCTGGGAGTCGGATCTCGAAAACAAATACAAGAACCCAACCAACAGCTCGTGCAATGACGATCTCTCGAATCCCGGAGACAATCTGTGCCCCCTCAGGTATTTGCAGTACCAGTATTTGTGGCAGACGTACGATCAGTTTGTCTGCTACCCTCCTCTTGGGAGCAACGCTGCCGCTCCTGACTTTTCCCAGAGCCCGTCAGCATGCAAGGACTATTCAACCTACGTGAACGAGCTCGGGAATGCCGCTTACTCGAACTGGGATGAGCTCACGAGCGGCCAGAACACGAGCTTCTACGGCACGGGCTGTGCCGCCTGCGAGGACAGCTCGCACATTCTCGTCAATGCTGGCGGCATTAGCCCTCCCACAGACCCGACCTCGGCCACCAGCAGCGGTGGTGTTCGTGACGAGCGCTTCATTGTGTGGATGCGGACGGCAGGTCTTCCGACCTTTCGCAAGTTGTATGGCCACATCACACCACCCTCGGGCGGCTTCAAAACGGGCGACAAGATCACCCTCAGTGTCATCCCCAACTTTCTCGTCAGCACCATTGAAGGCAGCAAGGCCATTGTTCTCGGCACCACCTCCCCACTCGGCGGCAAGAACGACGTCCTTGGCATTGCCTACCTTTCCGTCGGTGCCATTTGCCTCTTTTTGGCTGTCATCTTCGCCGCGAAGCAGCGCTTCAACCCGCGCCGCCTCGGCGACCCATCGTATCTTGCTTTCGGTAACAAGAAGTAATCTTGATCCGAGTCTTTTTTTTTTTTCTTCATTATATCTCGCGGCCTTCGAGTTGTCTGGTCTGATTTCCTCTCCTCGTCAGATCTTTCACGGCCATGAAACTGTTGATTATGATGGGCGTGGATTCTTGTCTTACTGGTACATGTGGTGGTGGTCGTACTGCTGGTGCTGGTGCTGGTGCTGCTGACGCATTTGGTGCTTACGCTGGTACTGGTGCTTATGCTGCTGCTGCTGCTGCTGCTGCTGATGATGATGACAACGATAACTCATACATACCATTTTACCGATCGCGATGTCCTCGGAACCATCATCACGAAATTGACTCTCATGATTTTAGTGGTGCAGTGCGGCGCGTTGCCGACGATAAATTGTTCACCAAAACAGGCCTACAGAGAAGCTACAGATTCCAAGGCTGATGCAATGGCATCTCATCTCAAGTTGTCAAACACAGATAATCCTCAATCGCGCGGTCGGGCGAGACGAGGCGAGACGAGACCAGGCGAGACGAGACGAGCGGCACGTAGGTCTTTTACGCAAGCCATCCCCACGCACGCACGCACGCACGCACGCACGCACGCAAAAGCAAGCGAGCTAGCAGCAAAGCACAGATCCAGATGGCTTCGCGAGGAGGCGGCGGCGGCGGCTACGGGCGTGGAGGCCGTGGTGGCGGTGGAGGACGCGGCGAATACTATCGCAACAAATACGGCGGAGGCAGAGGCGGCGGCGGCGGCGGCGGAGGTCGCGGTCGAGGACGTGGAGGGTACGGCGGCGGCGGTGGCGGAGGCTATGGTGGTGGCGGCGGCGGTGAGGGCGGCGGTCCCTCCGAACAGGAACGTTCACGCGTGCGCTCGAGCGACGAGCTGTACAATCAGCTCGTGCGCCTCGACAACAAGCCGTTCGGCGCATACAAGGATCTCTACGGAACATGGAGCTTTCAGAGCAAGAGTGGGCGGCTCTCCCTCGTTTTTGACCATATCCAAAGCGACCCCTTTGCCTCGCCCACACGAGCTCACATCTGCATCTCGCCCAACGAGGCAGGCTTTGCGGCATCCTCGTGGGCATCCCCTCTCCGCAAGCTAGCTTTTTGCGACTACTTGAGTCGCTCGTTCACAGCCGTTGCTCGGGCTATGGGCGCAGACCAAAAGCAGCAGAGCGCTCACTGGGGCGGCGCCAAGGGTGGAGACATTAGCATGGACACTCCGTCGCAACACATTCTGGAACGCACTTCTGTGCTCGTGGCGAACGACGGGTCCATTGAAGCCCGTTTCACGATCGGCCTGCCGGCGCGAGGCCGCAGTATTCTCGGTGAATGGGCCTTCAACATCCTCTCGGATCACTTGCCGACTATCGCAGAGCGCAGTCTCTTTGCCAAGGCCCACAGTGCGGAGGCCATCGAGCGCCACCTCCGCAGCGTCGAAGATCAGTCGTCTCTGCGGACCCAGCTGCGCGACAGAGGCCTCGCCGCTTTCGTTGCCAATGGCTCGATCCTCCCGCGCGCCAGCGGCGCGAGCGATGCGCCAATGGACGCAAGTCAGGCCATCGCGTTTGAGTCGCCTGAAAGTCTCGCCGAAACTCTTGAACTGCCCAATGCCGGCAAAATCACGGGCATGGCCATTCCGCGCGGCGTCACTCTAATTGTTGGAGGCGGTTTCCATGGCAAGAGTACAGTCCTTCAGGCTTTGGAAAAGGCCGTGTACAATCAAATCCCAGGCGACGGTCGCGAGTTTGTTGCTTGCTCCGAAAACACCGTCAAGGTGCGTGCAGAGGACGGTCGCAACGTGTCGTCGGTAAACATCTCCCCCTTTATCTCCAACTTGCCCTTTGGTCGCGACACGACCTGCTTCTCGACCTCGGATGCAAGTGGAAGTACTTCGCAGGCCACGAACATTCTCGAGGCTCTCGAGGCCGGCGCAGACACCCTTCTGATTGACGAAGACACGTGCGCGACAAACTTTATGATTCGCGATGAGCGCATGATGGAACTCGTCTCGAATGACAAGGAACCCATCAAGCCTTTCATTTCCAAGGTCCGCGCTCTCTACGATACGCACGGCGTCAGCACGATCCTCGTCATCGGTGGCGCTGGTGACTACTTTGAGGTTGCCGATACCGTTGTCATGATGGACTCGTACAAGCCTTTTGACGTGACGACCAAGGCTAAGGCTATTGCGCGTCGGCATGCAGAGGCGCGCGGGGACGCTCCTGGAGATTCGAGCCGCTATGCGGCCAGCTTTGCAGGCTGGTCTGCTCGCGCACCCCTGCCGGACGGTTTTGTCCCGCGCGGCGAAATGTCTAGCAAGGTCGTGACGCGTCGTCTTGACACCATTAGTTATGGTGACCTCAATCTGGACCTTGGCGGTCTCGAGCAACTTGTCGAGGTCAGTCAGGTTCGTGCCATTGCTGACATCATGCAATGGCTTGTGCAACACCGTGCTATTAACGGCAAACGTACGCTGCGTGAGATTCTGCAGCTTATTGATGTCGAGCTCGAGGAAAAGGGCCTCGACGCTTTTGCAGTTTTCTCCAAGACCGGCAACCTCGTGCGTCCGAGGCGCTTTGAGATTGCGGGTGCAATCAATCGCCTACGCACCGCTCGTTTTGCCATCGAACCCAGCTCTAATTCAAAGTAGAAAGGAAAATAAACAAACAAACAGACAAAGTCAAACAAGGAGATCGATCACCTCGAACTACTCCGTTAAAATCGACCCTCTTACTTTCTTGTAAATAAAAAAAAAAGGAGTTATCACTTGGAATGTCGGTAGCTCTTGAGGAATGTATCCAAGGCCTACTGTAGAGATTTGGACTTTTTACGCATCTCTGCCCATGCCTCTTGCTCGTCTTCTTCGTCGCTTGTGTCGTCATTTCCTTCATCATTATTACTTCCGGCACTCCTACCGCGTGAATTCATGGCAAAAACCTCGTCGCGAGTCCCGCGACGGATCGTGTTGGAGAATCGAGGTTTCAACTTTGGCTTGACCGCAAGCTCTGATTCTGTGCGCGCATTCTTCTCGATGCGCGCGACTTCATCGTCGTCATTGGCTTTATTGTCAAAGTCGCTGTCAAGAAAGGCATCATTGGACTCCGGAACGGGATTCTTCCGCGCTGGGCTGGCCTCGAGGAATGCAATAACCTGGGCAAGCTCCGAGTTTGAAGGAGGAGTTGATGACGGTTGAATGTCCAAGGGAAGCTGGTCCGCTACAAGCTCAAAGTTCTCGAGGCTTGCGAGAAGAGCTTCTGCATGCGCATCGAGCGCGAGTCGCGGCGGCCTCATCATCGTACCAGGGCGAATATCAGGTGACTGTGGAGCCTCTTGGGGCGTTAGCGCTTCTTCAGCAACATCAGTTTCTGTTCCGTTGCCAGCGTCAAGATCGGCAAACTTGAGTCTGCACGCGGTGGCGGTGAAGAGGTCCACTTTTCTCCGCGTCGACGTCTTGACGCGAACGTCTTCGATGCGGATAAGCCTTCGCAGCTTTTTCGCCGCCACATCAAAGTCATAATCACTGTCTTCGACAACTGCGCACAGGCTGTCCACCAACGTCGCTTCCCACGGCACGACGGCCGCCTCGCCGCCCTCCATCGTCGTCATCATCCCGATTTCTCTCTCCCAGCACGAATTGACCCAAGTTGGCGTTTGCGAGCGGGATGCCGTTGAGTCCGTGAGACTTCTACTCGGCCTATGGCACAGTACGTATACGTAGAAGAGTGGCCCAGGACCAAAAAAAAAGTCATCCGCGAACGCAAAGGAAATAAACATTCGGGCGCAATGCGGGAATCGCACGCCGCGCCGTCCCCAATCCCATGCACGCGCTGCGCGATGACGAACGAGCGGGGGCGAAGGGGGCCCGGCCCCAGTCCGCGATCGCGATCGCCACTTCCCGCGCGGCCGGCCGCGTGCCCATGGAGCCTCGCGGCGAGGAGAGCCCCGCGCGCGACGCGAGGCCCAGCCGCGGCAGCGTCCGAGTCCGGAGCGCGACCAGACGCAACAGGGTGCGCAGGGTGCTTCAGAAATGGGTCGATGCCTGCGACGATGAGAACGAGCGCGCGCTCAGGGAGGGCATGCGCCACGTGCTCGAGCGCAGGTGCTCGAGGCTGCCCGGGACGGCCGCAAGTATCAAAGAGTACGACTGCATGAAGGACTATTCCTCTTTAGATGAAGACGAACGCGATGACGAAAGAAACGGAGCCGACCAAGACGATGAAGAAGAAGATGATGATGATGATGAAGAAGAAGGAGGACTCGGAGGGGGCAACATAAAACACGATGGACACGACGACAAGAAAGACGGAAGCGACATTTACGACCACGAACTCCTCGAGAACCATGATGACGACGAGAAGTCCCAGCATAGTAGACGTGGTGACCCGGAGCTCAAAGAGAATACCGAAGGAGGGACGGGACGTTCACCGTGGCACGGGCCTGGGTTCCAGGGTCCGAGACTTTCCGGGCACAAGATTGCGCAGCAAATGGTGGGCATCATCAGATCGTCCCTGCATCGTTCCATGACACGGAGTCGCTCGAGCTACCGCAGTGAAGCCTTGTCCGAGGAATATGAAAGTGGCAGCTTCTCGGTACCCCTTCCTGATCCCGAGCGGGAAGTACTTGCCTTTCCCGCACAACCTGAAATCGACGACGCTCTCCGAAGAATTCTGAGCGACCTAGATGTACACATTGACGATGAGGTGCTGCGAGATATTGAGGTTACTTCGTGCGAAAGTCTTTCCGAAATGTGCTTCACATGTCCACACTTGCTTGGGGACAAGCTTGGCGAGGAGGTGCTCTCCAAGATATGGTTCACGTTTCTGGACTTTAATGGACACGTCACAATCGACTTTCCTGAGGGTATTCGCTCCATCCCTCCGCTTCGATACAAGGGTAACGTTCTTGCAAGGGGTGTATTGGATTCACTAAGTAACGTTTCAGTGGACGGCTGGCTGCAGGCAGCGGATGTACACCTTGTGGAGAACGTACGTGTTGAAGGAGACGCAAAACTCGCGAGGTCCCCCTCGCTCGAATCTGTGAGCCGTCTCTCTTGCGGGGCAAGCCTCCTTGTATCGTTTTGCAGTAATCTGCGCTACATTGACGACGACGTCGTTGTGCGCGACGACATTTCTGCCCGAGACTGCATCAAGTTGACAAGGATTCCAGAAGGTCTTCATCTTCGCGGCTCGCTGGATCTCAAAGGTTGCAAGTCGCTCGAGACGTTACCGCCCGGCCTATCGATTGGCAGCAAGCTCATTCTCAAAGAGAGCACCTCGCTTCGGTATCTGCCCGCAGACCTCAAGGTCGAGTCCTCCATCGGGCTTCGCCAGTGCGTGCAGCTGGTAAGTCTTCCGGACAACTTTAGCTGCAAGCTACACCTAGACCTTCACTACTGCGTGGCGCTCAAGTCGCTTCCAGACAATCTTCAAGTCGGGGGCTGGGCCAACTTCAGCTCTTCTGGCATTGAAGCATTGCCAGCTAATTTGCAGATTGGCTCGAATCTGCGCTGCGACGATACGGACATTGAGTTTATTCCAGCGGATTTGAGTCTTGGAGGTTACTTGCAAGCGCGCAACTGCCGTCGCCTCTGCGAGCTTCCCGATGGCATGCACGTCGAGGGAAACCTTGAATTGCAAAATTGCACATCTTTGCGAAAGCTGCCCGCGCAGCTGACCGTTGACGACACTCTGAATCTCCGTGGCTGCTCTGCGTTGACGGAGCTGCCCGAGGATCTGATCGTCCGCCGCTCCATAAATCTCGAGCAGTGCGCTGCGATTCGAACCCTGCCCAGGTCACTGCTCGAGTGGAGCGTAAGTCCTCAACAGGTAACACTACGGCCGTACGCCACGCTAGGCTCACGGTCGCTCTCCTCGCTCGACGATCCCCCACATGTCTTTTACTTGGGGGGTTCCGGCGTTTCGCCCGACGAAGTGGCCCGCTTACGCGACTTTTGCACGGGAATCGTACGCTTCGAGTTCAGTCGGAGATCTTCGACTGATCTCGGCGAGTATTTTGACACGCTAGCGCAGGCTCTCTCGTTTTGGTTTGAAGCGGCCAAGATACCACCGACCGACCGTTTTGACCCCATGGAACATTTGCACGAATCTTACGAACGGACGCTCCTCTCCTTTTTATCCAAGTTGCGGTGGAGTGCAGAGTTTAAGCGATCCGCCTTCCAAGAGGGTCTCGCGAAACGCGTCGTGAGTGCCTTGGACCTTTTGCAAGAGGACGCATACTCGCGCGAGGAGGTCCTTGCGCGCATTAGCGACAGCGTCGACGCGTGCGCGGACAAACCAATTTGGGCGTTGAATCAGATCACGCTGATCGCCAAGCTTGTGCACGCGCGAGGTGATCGAGAAGCGATCCGAGCGCTCGGACGCAGCGTCATGCGTCTTGAAATCGTGCATGAACACGTTCGGCGCAAGATTGCAAGCATCGACATTGTTGATGACGTGTGCGTCTACCTTCGTTTCGAGGTGGATTTGCGCGAAGATCTTGACCTCCCCGTGGCGGCACTGGACATGCTCTTTCCCAAATTTATTGAGATTAGCAGCGATGAAATCGACGCCGCCCGAACTGAAGCGCTTAGTATTGATGAGGCGGAGTTCGAGATCTGGCTTGACACCTGGCCTGAGTGGCAGCGCCAGCTTCGTCACGAGACCGCAGAGAAGCTCACTTATGCCGGTTTGCCACGAAATTCGCGTCGATTTTCCATGTCTTGGGCAGATGTCTTTGGCAACACAAACATTGATGATCCGGTACGAGTGCATCGTGGTGGGCCCGTATGGAGTCTCGCAGACTTGCTTCGTCACTGGGTTGCGACAGGACTCGACTTGTACAACTCGCCGCTCACAATTGCTCAGGTGAAGCATATCTCACGCTGCAAATCCCTTCCTCGGGGCGTTTCTGTTCACGACCTCAGCTCTGTTCCGGAACAGAAGTGAATAGACTGGCATGCTCGGAGAGGCCGCCTCCTAGTTCCATTGTATATAACATCTTGATCATTAGCCCTAGAGCGCAGGAGTGAGATGCTGGGGGGAAGCGGGGGAGAAAAGAGGGTGAGAGAGAGAGAGAGAGAGAGAGGGAACGAGGCACCACCAACCATTTTTACCAAGGTGGACGTAGGCTTCCGTGATCTGTGTTGAAAAGAAAAAAATTATAATGCAAGATTTTCGTTTCGTGAGATATGGTAAATGTCCCGGATGGCAGTACTGTACTATTTGCAAAAGGATCAGTGGGATTTCGAGCCCCCACTTTCGGATGCGCCAAGCAACTTGGCGATGGGCCCAGCCGCTTCTTGAGCAAGATTGCCCACAACAGCAATTGGCGAGGGTGATCGCGCCCTGCCGGACGGATCATTTGCCGCCGAGAAGACACTGCTCTCCTCGCTAGACATGCGCTGCGTGCGGCATTCCAAGCCGTCCTGACGGCCGCGGAGATACTCTGCGTGTGTCAATTCGCGAATAGCCTTTGTGCTCTGGGAGATTGCAAGGTCAAGCGCAGAGCGCGCCTCAGAGAGGACCTCCAGGACTCTTTTGTTATGTTCCCACGCAGTTGATCCCTCGTGCGAGGAAGACGAAGAGGTCGAGCTGGCAGCGCCGGCAGAATTGGGCGATGGCGATCGGATCTGTGTTTTGAGGAGGGCGTCTAAGGTGCGTTCGCGAAAGAGCGCAATAGGATTGAGGCACTCTTCTGCGCGGTCCAGTGGATTCATGCGCATCCAGCGCACCGTCTGCCAGGTTGAGACCTCGATTTGTTCCGAAATTTCAGTTTTTAACACAAGAGCCGTTGCCAAACCGCCGTCGTGCAGCTGCTGCGAAAGTTTGAACACATTGGTGGAGGACACGGTGATGAGGCCGTCGCGCACGTCGGATTGAACGCGAATCGGGCTGTTGTCCATCATGGCAGGCGTAACCATAGCGTCTGTGTGGCCAAAGAGCGCCGACACAATCTCAAAAGCATCGTAGCCAGAAACTGTACGACTGCAGCTGCGCAGCAAGCGCTGCACCTTGTGCTCAAGACCAATCCCGTGGAGCTCTGCGTCGTGCTCGATGAGGAGGAGTTCTAGCGCAGAATAGAGCGAGTCAAAGGCGGATGCGCCAACAAAGAGTTCCTCGTTGACGCTCACAGACTCGCGTTTGATGTCCTTGAGCAGCTGCATGAAGGCGACATCGGGATCGCTGCGGGCGGCCAGGGGCATGCAGCCCGTCATGGCTGCCAACTCCGCAAAAAGCTCAACGCTATCGGATTTGGCCGCAGCGAGGCACTTCTCGTAGCAAGACGAGGCGACCTCAACCATCTCATCCCACATTGCTTCCGGGAGTTGCAAGACCTCTGGTTTGGGCGCGGAGACCGCGAGGTCTACTTTGATGAACTGCCCGCTTGTGCTCTGGAGTACGACGTCTTCGCTCGCCAGGCTGCCGGGGTCGCTGGGATGGCGCGCCGGTATGACAGGCGCGCCTCCGGCGTCTGGCGTGGGGATCGCTGCCGACACATTGGCGGTGATGTCTGTCGCGGGCGCCGTCGCCTCGACAGGAGTTTCACTTTCCTTGCTATGTTCCTCGACATCATCTCGTGCGAGATTTCTCGCGCCAGGCGGGCTGTGTTTGCCATCCTCGATGTGCGTCTCCGCACTGTCGTGGCGGAGCTGTTGGCTGTATGGGTCCACAGGGTTTTGCGCCTCGGCCGCGGAGGTGGTGGCATTGGCGCCCGGGTGGTGGTGATATGCTGCTCGTTCGCGGTTGGGCTCCGCCTTGGTCTCCTCGAGCGCGGCGCTGCTGCGTTGGCGGTCGTCGACCTTGGCGAGGTGCCAGGCCAGGCCGGAGCCCATGCTGGAGTCCTTGCCGGCCAGCAGCGCGCGCCTCTTCTCGTGGTCCCCCGCCGCCGCGTCGAGGAGGCCCGCCTCGGCCTCGGTCACGGCGTGGCCGCGCCCATGGCCCTCCTCGTCCTCGTCCTCGTCCTCATCCTCGCCGTCGCTGTTCGGGGCCGGCTCGCCGAGGCCGACCGCGCTCAGCAGGCTCGACCGCCGCCGCCCGCGCCCCGGCAGCAGGTGCTTGCGCATCGCGAGCGCGCGCCCGAGCCTCGCTCGCGCTGCGCCGAACCGGCCGGGGTGGGGCTGCTGTTTGTTTTTTATTAGGCCCTAGACTCTTGCTTGCTCTGCTTGGAATTTGGGTTGCGCGGTCTTACTCACGCTCTATAGATAGGCCCAGGCTAGGCCTAGGCCTAGGCCTACTGCTGCTTACAGTAAGATACGTATGCTACGTGCAGTCCCGTCCCAGTCGCCGCTGACGAAGGCTGACAGGGAGTGAGGGAGTGGGCTGCGAAGGCGAGCGAGATTGGGGCGGGATGCGTGCGAGCGCGCGGGCTAGCGAGCGCGCGGGAGAAGGAGGGAACGTGGAGAAGAAGACGAAGAGCCGGTGATCTTGTCTCGTGTCCGAATGACAGTAACGGTGACTGACGGGGAGGCGTCGTCATTTGGCCAGCCCTGATGCGCTCTCAGGGATCGGCAGGAGAAGAATGTAGTGCGATGCTTGGACGGCCTCGACCGTGGATTCGAGAAGATTCTTTCGTGATACGGTCGGCACGTGGTTCTCGCTTACACGAAAAGGCATGCAAGTTCGTAGAAGAGATCGTAGGAGTCGCAACATCCTCAATCGATGTCAGCTATGCTGCGCGGTGTTAGATTGTCTCACAAATCAAGTAAGAGGAGTGTCATTTCAATGCTTGGAATCCTCGACGCAAGGAAGCGAGCACTCCGCAACATTTTTAGAGAGCACCAGCCCGAGACGATCCATCTCTAGGACATTGACTTCTTGAACTTTTATTCATAGACTTCTCGGAGAATTTCCGGCACCCGGAAGAAGGTCTTTATTTCGACCATGCTATCGGGATTTCTGCCACAATGGCGCGCTGCTAGGTTTGGGCCCGGGAGCTTGACCACTTTGAGCTCCTCTTTCGAACAAGATGAAACAAATGAAGTTACGAAACCGTTGCAGATAACCGACCGTTTCACACATTCATTCGCCGCTCGTGAGCCAGTCGTGCCGCAGAACTTTTCGAGACTGTGACTTAAGCAATAATCACCGTTGCGCGTGCGCGCGTGGTCGCGAATTGCAGGAGAAACGACGACAGGCGGCGCAAAAGCGCGCGCAGTGTCCATCTACACCAGATCTAGATAGAAAAGCACCTCTTCTTTGAGGTCCTCGCACGCACCGAGCGGAGCGTGACAAGGGCATTCATCCATCTATCCACCACCAGCAGCAGCAGAAGCAGCAGCAGCAGCAGCAGCAGCAGCAGCAGCAACAACAACAAGAACAGCACCATGGCGGCAGCGCAGCGCAGAAGACAGCGTGTCAAGTGCCTGCTGGACGAAGACGCAGTGCGAGAGCACATCATCCAGTCTGGCCTCTTCGAGGAGGAAAAGGCCGCGAAACATGCGGCAAACATCGCGCACCTTGCGTTCTTGCATGAAAACCGGCAGCTCCGTATCCTGGAGGCCTGGCGCGAACAGCGCGAGGCCAAGGATGACGAGGAAGAGTGGTCCATGAAGCTCGCCATGGAGCGATGCAAGGTCGAGCAAGAATTTTCTCTGCGGGATGCACCAAACGTGCCCAAAGTTCTGCACGCTCTCTTTGACGACTGGAATGTTCTTGCATGCAAACTCGTCCACATTCACGAAAGCGACGACTTTGTGACTTCGAAACTCTTGATTGAACTCGAGGACGGCAACCAGGTCGAGGCCGTCGTGCTTCGCCACAACAAGCGCACCACACTTTGCGTTTCAAGCCAGGTAGGCTGCAAGATGAAGTGCACCTTTTGCGCGACAGGAACGCTGGGGGAGCGCGCGAACTTGACGTCGGGTGAGATCCAGGATCAGCTTATTCTCGCCAACCGCTATCTCAAGTCCTCCCGCGAACCGCGGACGGTTTCCAATGTGGTGCTCATGGGGATGGGCGAGCCGCTCAACAACTACAACGCCGTGGTCTCGGCTTGCCAGGCCATGTCCAACACGGCACGCTTTTCCATGTCGCCGTCGCGGATTACGTTGTCCACAGTTGGTGTCGTGAATCGTATGAAGACTCTGGCGCGCGATTTGCCGGGTGTATCTCTTGCGCTTTCGCTGCACGCCCCGAATCAGGAGCTTCGTCAGCAAATCATTCCCACCGCCTCGGCCTACCCATTGGACAAGATCATGGAAGCGGTGCAAGAGCACCTCGGGACAGGCACTGCCAGTCGCCGGAAGCGTACTTCGCGCGATGAGAAGCGCGAAGGATTCGTCATGATCGAGTATATTCTGCTGAGCGGCGTCAACGACATGCCGGCCATTGCGCATGAGCTCGCTGCCCTTCTTGGCCCGCTCAAAGACCAGGTCAAGCTCAACCTCATCCCTTACAACCCTATCTTTAATGCCGAGGGTCTTGCCAAGACGTTCAAGCCGCCGACTTCGGACGATGTGGAAACCTTTCAGCGCATTTTGCAAAAGGACCACGGCATTTTCACCACGGTTCGTGTTGAGATGGGTCAGGACGTCAACGGCGCCTGTGGCCAGCTGGCTTGCGTCTCCGAGCAGGCACGTGATGAGGCTGTTGATATCGAGGACCTTTTGCGCGAGCGTCAGGCCAATAAGCTCTACGACCGACGCACGGGTGCCAATGTTAACAAAAAGCGTCGGCCTGCGCACGAGCGTCGCGCCACCCTTTCGCAGCGGATTCAAAAGCACAAGACGCCGCTGACCATCGCTTCTGCCCTTGTACTCACCTCGGCGCTCGTCGCCACATACTTTTACGCCACTTCGTCTTCGTCTGCGTCGTCCTCCAAGACGCAAGAACGCGTTCAGTGATTGAGTCTCGGTCAAAGCCAGTTTGCTTTACTTTGCCTCATTCTTCTTTCCATCGACAAAAATAGACATGACCTGTTCTCTACGCTTAGCTAGCTAGCTTCAAGTTTTTCTTCAGCTCAAATCAGACTAATCTTCCTTGATGTGCCGCGATCATCGTTCGCAATTGCCACCGCTATTTTTGTGCTGGAGTGAGTCAACATCATCATGTTGTGAACTGCTTGCTCGCAAACTGCTGGATTTTCTCATGCCCTGACGATACTTGACTTGACCGTGAAGGCTCTGCTTTCTTCTAGTAACCTCCAAGTCGTCATGATATGGATAGCCCAAATTCATAGTTGCATAGTACCTGCGGAACGCGGCTGCGGTGGCGGCTGCGATCACAAGCGGGTTGCGGTCATGGCACTAACAGTCAACGAGACCATAAATCGGTAATTATAAAGGCAATGGAGGGAGCTGCACAGGGCCGGGGGAAGGGGCGTTGTTGGCGGGCCTCTGTGCTAATTGTCGAGCCCAACTCGTATTTGGATAATAGTTGATTGTAACCATTATTAGAGTTTTTACTATATAACCTCTAGGATCGACCATCTGTAATTGTTAGGACAGCTTCGAGCTGCTTTTCGAGTTCATCAACGTCGTAATCTTCTTCAAAAAGGTCATCATCATCATCACCATCATCGCTGTCAGTTTCAACACCATCTTCAATCGAGGATTCACTACGAAACTCCTCTACGACACGATCGCGTGAGACGATAATCCTCTTCACCAAGTCTCGACCGGAGGGTTGCTCGAGTTTGATGAACTCGGCATCGAGTCTCTGCTTCACATCTTGAAGAGTGGTGTCCTTCGTGTATTGCCTTGCAATGTTTCCTTTCACGTAAGCCCAAATCAGTTCGATGGGCTGAAGATCCGAGTAGTGAGGTGGCGTGAAGAGGACACGATGCCCTGCCCTCTCTGCTGCCTCGATCACTTCCGGCAGCACCTTCTCCTTGATCCAGTTCTTCAGCAGAACTTTCAGCTGCGCAACTGTGCTCGTTGCGTCGTGCGGTATCTGATAACGATAAAGCGCTGCAATAACCTCCCGTTTCTTTAGCTTCGCGACGTCGGGTGCGGTTGGCGGCAGCGTCTTGTGGTAGCTCGCATTGTCCATCATGATCAGGGACGGCTCATGAAGGTTAGGCAGGAGCTGCGTCCGCCACCACAATGCAAAATTCGTCCCGTTGAAGTTCTTGTGGTAGTCTCCTTTGCTCGCGTCAGCTGCTTGCGGACAAAACGTCCAAATAGAGCCTGGCACGAGGCCAGCTTCACGATCTAGGTATTTTGGACTCGAATTCTGAATGGCAGCCAGAATACAATACCTACGTCCTTTGTGTTGAACGCGCGTCGTCGTGTCTTCCGCGTCCATTGGATCAAATAGACTTTTACCAAACCTATGGTAGTGTTGATGCACGTATGACTCACCAAGATAGACCTCCCTTAGCTGCAACTCAGGCGGAAGGGATCGATTCTGTAAGAGTCTGACGATGTAATCGTCGCGCAGAGCAATATGTTCGACCTTTAACGAAACCTTTCCCGGACGCTTCCCACGGCAGAAGCCCATCGCGACCAGATAGGACTGTGTGGCCCGAAGAGCAGCACTGTAGTCTTTGGCGTCTATCACACCGCCTTCGTCATGGATAATTGAAAGCACCCCAGTCTCTACCAGGTAGTCTGTGACGTGTCTGGCTGACACAGCCTCATGCCGCAGCCGCCTTTCGCGCACGAAGTCACGAATCTTGAAGAATACCTGCTTCGTCGTTGGAACACGTCTCGGCTTAGCCTCTCGATTGCCGCGATTCGAGACTGGTTGCAGACTGCGATCGCCAGTCTCACTGGTTCGAGAATCAGTCCAGCTCTTGATGAGAGGAGCGAGCGTGGACTTGGATATGCCCAGCATTGCGGCCACATTTGCCATCGCGTTAATCGGCCACTTGCGGCCTGTCTTTTTCTGCGAAGCCAACTGATCTTTTTGATACGCAAAATAAGCGTGTAGAGCCATGAAGCGCTCTTGAGACGTGAGCACCGGTCGTCCACGAGCTTTTCTGATGGCCTCAAGTTCTCCTTCGCAGCCCTCGATGGTCGCCGTTACCCGGGTTTTGACGCTTTCATTTCGCGGGCGCCCTTGCTCTTGAGATGGTGATATCCGGCGACGCTTGGGGAACCCGACATAGTAAACCGTGTACGCGAGGTGGCCGCTACGCGTGCGCGCGCGCGTGGAGGGGCGGGCGCAAGGGCGATTCATTGTGGCTCATCTCATCCTATCGAGCACGACGCGACCTTGACTCGCCGCAACCCGAGCTCGTTGATTTGTCCCCAAGCACAGTTGCAGAGAAAGAAAGCATGACGGACTTTGTCGATGACTTTGACGAGCTCTTCGGGCAGGTCGTCGACGAGGATGGCCTTGATGATCGCGAGAATAGCGGCGCAGCGAGAAGGTACTCGTCCAAGAGTGGGCTCATGATCGTTGTGGATTGCTCGCGGCAAATGTTTGTCAAGGACAAGGACGGAGCCACCCCGTTTCAGGTCGCCATGGATGTGGCCTTTCTCACGCTGAAGCGTCGCGTCGTGACCGATGGGGCCTCAGGTAGCCAAGTGGGTCTTGTCTTTTATAACACCAAGGATACCAAGAATGAAAACGGCTTTGAGAATGTGTATACATTACACAGTCTTGGCGGGATTGTGGTGGATCGTATCAAGGAGGTCCGGACACTGGCGAGCAGTGCCGAGTGCGCCAAGTTCGCCGAGGCGCACTGCGGCCCTACGCCGCTGCCAGATGACTGTCCTCTCGAACGGGCGCTGTGGCTGTGCAATTTTGCCTTTTCGACGGCCAAATTCACCAAGCAGGATGACCAAAAAGTCTGGCTCTTCACCAACAACGATAACCCCTTTTTCGACAGCGATGCCGCCAAGGTCAAGCTGCAAAAACGTATGGAGGACCTCTTTCAAGCGGGTCAGCGTGTCTTTCTCTGGCCTCTTGTTCATGATCCCAGCGAATTTGATGAAAACCGTTTTTTCCGCCAAGCCTTTGCTGCTCAACAACTCGAGAATGAAACGGATCTCGAGGTCGAACAAGAGGAAGAACCTATTATTTGGGTCACAACAAAGGCGCGCGACAACATGGCCGAATTCGTAAAAAAGAAGGATTTCCCCAAGCGACGACTCGCGCCGATGCAGATCGATCTCGGCAACGACGTGTCATTCAGCGTCGATCTTTACCCCCTCTTTATGCGTGCTAGCGTTCCTACCAAGGAAAAGATCGATGCTCGCACAAACTCAATCTTGCGCACTGACACAAAATACATTTGCAAGGACACACTGACGATTCTCACGCCGGACCAGATATTGGCATACTTCCCTTATGGTGTGAAAAATCGCGTCAAGGTCGTGCCCGAAGAACTCGTCATGCTCAAAGATTTTGGACCCGCGCATCACTTTACTCTACTAGGCTTCAAAGATCGTGCCTTACTCAAACCCTGGCACTCTGTGCGCTCTTCGTACTTTGTTGTCCCCACAGAGAAGCCAATTCGTGGATCTACCAAGCTTTTTGCTGCTCTGCTCGACTCCCTTCTTCGTCGCGACTACGTCATGATTTGCAGCGGTGTGCTCCGTCGCTCTGAGCCTGTCAAGCTCTTTGCATTCATACCGCGACCAGAGCGCGTGAACGAAGATGACGAAACGCTTGTCGATCCAGCAGGATTCGATGTCGTCGTCTTGCCCTGGGCCAACGATATTCGCAATCTCAAGCCATCTGCGCTCTCTTCCGGCTCGCTTGAAGGTGGTTCGAAAGGGGCCAAGAAGGCTGATGACGGAGACAACGAAGCACCTGCGCCGCCGCAGGCACCAGCAGATGCAGATATGGTGGAAAAGGCGAAAGCGCTCATCAAAAAGATGCGTCTTCCCGCCCACGAAGAGACGGGTCGCTTTGAGCCACTTGAGAACCCCGCCATCGACAAGCACTTTACAGTGTTGGAGTGGGCCGTGCTGGATGGTGAAGGTGAAATTGACTGGGACGAACACGAGGACGATACGACGAAACTGCGCGACGAGGACCTTGGCAAGTCTGTACGCAAGCTCGGAACCGCGTTCAACGAAGCGTATGGCGGCCTCGAGGATGAGGAAGCCTACAAGGAAAATGAAAAGGAGAGGAAACGCAAAATGGCCGCCGCGAACAAAGCTGCTGCCGGGCCACCCAAGAAACGCGCGAAGAAGGCTCCCGCGGATGGAGACGCCGACGGCCCTCCAGCGGGCTGGCGCGACAAGCTCGAGAAGGGGACGCTCAACAAACTCACGATCCCAGTTCTCAAACTCATTCTTGAAGAACTTGGTCTTTCGCTGACTGGCAAAAAGGCCGACCTCGTTGCCCGCATCGAAGAGAGCGCAGGCGTCAAAACCGAGCAAGAATGATGTTTGACGTGGTCACAATTCATCAAAATCGCGAGCAATGATATTTTCACGTCCATGGCAGACCCGTTTCGAAATTTCCATTATGTCCAACAAAAAGTAGCCTAGCTTGTTTCTTTTTCGCCCTGGTCCGAACCGTGTGTTCCAAAACGCAGCCATTTGTAAAGTTGCCAGCTGCGTTGCAATAATTCAATCATCTCACTCGTTGTGCAATTCTCTGGCGTTTGCTCGTGTCGACAAAGATCGGCAAGTAGCTGCTCTGAAACCCCTTCAACATCGCGACTTCGCTGCACCAGATCTCGTACGAATGAAGACCGTACTTTGACATGCGCGGCAGCGTTCGCTTCGACGATTGCTGCACGGGCGGCCACAGCGAGAGCCGGATCGGAGCAAACAACGCGATCGAGCGTTGGAATGTCCCCATCGCAATGAATGACCTCAAGTACAGCTTCGCCCCAGCGCAAGCGCTCGCGGCCCAAGGAAGCGTCGTCATCGGAAACAGGTCCAGGCAGAACGACAGGCCAATTTTGCACATTTTGATCCGTGGCGGCGTGTGGTCGCACTGCTTGTGTCAATCGCTTCACTCGGGATGCAGGTTCCGCCGTGTGAGAATGCGAAGAGTTACCTTCGGAGGAGTTTAGGATGCGCGCCATGGAGAGCACCGAAATTTTTTTCGATGCAATAAGATGGCCTCGAGGCTTTCGCCCTCGTGGCGTGATCCAGACATTCACTTGAACCGGAACCTCTGAAAATGCACGCAGCGGAACCACGGCAGAGAAGCTGCATTCGTTTTCGTTACTCGTGTTTGTGCTTGTAGTAGGACACAGTTCATGTATGCGCCATGAAAAGATCGATGCAGGTGGCGGCGCTGTCGCTCCAGGCGCAAGCTCCGAACCTTGTTCCACAGCCACAATGCATGTCCAATCTGGTGGTAATCTTGGCCCAGTCAATGTCGCTACAGCAATAAGCTTTCCCCTGGTCATGTCGTGAGCACCAAATTCAGCTTCTCTGCCAAAGGGCAAACACGAAACCGACTTTGTTACCTCCATTCGTATGGCGCATGCGAGCGCCCCACTTGTGAGAACGCCAAGCTTGGAGATGCTTTCAAGTCTTGCGTCAAGTTCTAATGAAGTGAGTTGAAGTTTCTCCTCGCGGGAGGCGAGACTCTCGAGCTTGCGCAGCGCGCTCGTGACCGAAATTTGCGTATTTTCTGTTTCGTCCTCTCGACACGCTGCAGCTACGAGCTTGCTTCGCGTCAAGACTGCCAGATATGCGCAGCCACTTTTTGACTTGCAGCAAAGTGTAGCTACGGAAAGAACATCAGTCCAGTCGACCAAGGTTTCCGCAAACGAGGACTTGTCTTCAAGACCATGTCTCACGATACCCTTTGAAGTGGCAAAAACCAAGAACTGCTTTGCATAGCCCTCGTTTTCGATATTGGTGCTCTTGGAGATGGCGACGGCTAGAACAGTGGTCTCCGCGGGTAAAGCAACTCGCGTATACATCTCGCGCGCGTCAATAGCAAGACTTCCTACGTGCCCATCGGCGAAAACGCAGAGAATCTCGAACCTTTCCTTGTCCCGAGCGACGACAAAGTCCTTCACGCCACCATGACCTTTACCATCATATTTGATAAATGCTGGCTCTTGGGAGCTTGTGCAAAGCGCCACAAGATCATTATTGAAGCCGAGCAAAACAGATGGAGAGAATGAAGTAGAGGATGAGGGTAATGACGCCATGGGTATTGGAAAGATGCAAGTCACCTCGCCGGCCCAAGCAGATTCGAAGCTGTGCGATTGTCCCTGTCTGGTAATGTATGTGGGCGGCGAGAGCAGACTACCTGTCCATATCCCTCCTTCCGCATCAACGGCAAACGAAGTAAGGCCTGGCGCACAGAATGATGGAGCGATCGGTATTGGTTTATCATCGCATTCAAGATGCTCTCCACCGATAATGATTTTGAATCTCCACAGAGTTCCATCGCTAACGCCAACGAGAAGCTCTGTTCCGCTCGCGCGGTTTTCCTCTGCATGTTGGGATTGTTGGCCGGAACAGGTCCAGTGCACGTCGACAATAAAGTCTTCTGTCCCGTCCCAGGGTCCTCGAAGCTTGGTCTGCGCGCCAAGAGCGACGCTCGAAGCTGATTCAGTCGGCGCTGTCAGTTCTGTGACTGTAGCCGTGCCGTCGGGGAGCACGGTCGCTGCCAGCCACGTCTGTGGACCCTCCGGCCTCGGGACCTCGACCACGCGCATCCGCGACGGCGCGACGTTCTCGCCGACCCTGGCACCGGCGCCATCCTTGCTGTTTTCTCGCGAGCTTCCGTCTCGTCGCCGTGCCCAGCGCGCGGCAGCATGGGTCCGCGCATGGTGCCGCGCCGCCACGGCCGCAAGTTTGGCCATGGCGCGGAGCGAGCGCGCTCTCAAGTCGCCAAAACAAACAAGGACTGCTGCTGATACCGGCGGCGGTCGCGGTTCAAGCCGTGGTTATAGATAGTGTTCCATGACTTTTGCGCAACGCAAAAGCCACCAAGCTTGGGAAGCTAATTTGGTCGATGATAGAGTTTCTTCGATTCGCAAGGCTTACTACGTAGTACATACATGGTTGATGGGGGGCTAGGGCACGAAGGGATGCGATCGATCGCCGCAATTGACTGTGTCAAGATGAAGATGACAAGCAAGACCAGGATCATGAGGAGGCCGGGGTCTTCTTGCTCTTTCGCGTAAACACGCGCTTGACGGTGCGCGAGGCCGACTTGGCCACCTCGCTGGCCTTGCGGCTGGGCGAGCGTCGCGGCCTGGAGGACGAAGCCGTCGAGGCCACGGACTGGATCTCGTCAGGGTTGAAGGCGTCCTTGCCCTTGGCCTGCTTCTGCTTCATCTCATCAGCGTCGCTGCCCGCCGCGTCGGCCTTGACGACCTCGCTCGCATCTGGCTCTGCCACGGCGTTCCCGTCGGCGATGGCCAGCTCGTCATGCTGCGACCCGAGCTCGGCGTGCTCGATATTCTCCGCCAGCGGGATGCCGTCCGGCGTCGCAGCGCCATCCTCCGCCCGGCTTTCGTCCTGCTCCAAGTGCTGCTGCTGCGCCTCGTCGGCGTCGTCGACGCGCTCGCCGCCGCGCTCGGGTTCCGCGCTCGCCGCGGCCTCGTGCTCCGCGCGCGGGCCTCCGCTCGCGCCCGCTTCCGCCTCGGCTCCGCTCGCGCCCGCTG
>KN805371.1:472762-489543 GCA_000818945.1 Schizochytrium sp. CCTCC M209059
TGCGCTGCGCTGCCGCCGCGGCCCGGGCTCCCGCGCGCGCGCCGCTCGCCTGCAGCCAGCCGCCGCGCGCGTGCGCCACTCGCGCGAGGTCCAGTTCTGCGCGCTCGGCCTTAGCTTGCTTGCTTGCTTGCTTGCCTTGCTTGCTTGCCTTGCTTGCCTGCCTTGCTTGCCTGCCTTGCTTGCCTTGCTTGCCTGCTTACTCGCCTGCGTGCCGGCTTGCTTGGGCCACCTTTTCCCCGGCAGATTCGCCGTCTGCGGGGCTGTGTCGCAGGACAGCGGTGCGGTGCAGAGAGAGCCCTGTGGACAGCGTGGGGGGAGGAGCGCGTCGACGGAGCGTGTGGAGACGTGGTGCGTGCGATGCGTGCGTCCGGACGTATGCGCAACGTGTAAAATCAAAAAACGAAAGAAGCAAGGAAAAAAGAGGGAAGAGATAGAAGCAAACGTTGGGAGGGGGGCTAGATGTCAAGATCTTCGTCGTCATCATCGTCATCGTCGTCATCGTTTCCGTCGTTTTCATCTTCGTCGTCATCGCCATCATCATGATCAGCAGCAGAAGCATCAGCAGCAGCAGCAGCTTTTGCGGCGGCCTCGGCCTCGTCGGCCTCAATGATGGCCTCAAGAGCCTCGTCATCCTCGTCAACGTCGTCGACCTCATCGTCCGCAGACCGTGGTGCAGAAGGGTCGAAAGCAGGCTCATCATCGTCATCACCACCGTCTCCGGGACTTGCGTCGTCCTCAGCAATAAGCTTTTCAAGCTCCTCGACCTTGAAGACAGAATTCTTGAGTGCCTGTTCAATCTCCGAGGGTTTGTCGCCAAGCAACTTGCCATCATAAAGCTCCGCGAGGAACTCCATCTGCTGCGCGTAAAGCTCGTCGAACTCGGTTGGCTGTTGCCAGCACCAGGCGGCAAAGGCAATGAGAACAAAGGCGCCCGAAATACGAAAGTAATACGACTGCATGAGATCGTCGGCAGTCTGGAAAGAGTATACTGGGCGAAAACTGTCTGCGACGCCAAGATCGTCGTCGAAAAAGTTGGGGAGAATCCAAAACTCAAAACCGATGGTCCAAAACACAATGTAAAGCAAAAGACGCACCGTGAAGAGCACAAAGAGGAAGAGCAAAATTGTCACTGCAACGTACCAGATGCCAACTTTGGCAAACTGAGGCCATACAGGAAACAGGCACATCGCCGTGACAACGACAATCAGCAAAACGAGCAGCATGTTGCGCATCGTATTGGAACCCTGGTAAATCCACGTCAAGTAGCTATCGGGGCCAAACTCGTTGGTCCGAATGGGCCGCAAAATCCGCCGTTTCTTATCTGCAACCTCGGAGGCGTGAATAAGGCCCATGCGCAAGAGAGCGAGGCCTACCTTGATGGCGTCCTCTTCGGTCTCGCATGGTGGCTTGTTTTTGGCTGGCTTTCCGGCGCACAGTACTTCAATCAGCTTTTTGCCGCGAAAGTAGTTGACACGCTTGTCCATCTGCACGGCCTCGCGCAGGGGGATGTTGGCGTGCAGGTAGCTCGCGAACCGTTTCACCTGCTGCTCGTCCTGCAGCATTTGATCAAGCGACGCGCCCGAGGCCTTTGGCGCGGCGGGCGACGCCTCTGCGGCTGCTGCAGGGCTCGCCATCGTTCGTTCGTTCGTTCGTCCGTCCGTTCGTTCGTTCGTTCGTCTGCTCGCTCGCTGCCGAGCTAGCTTGGCTAGCTAGCTAGCTAGCTACCCCGGCCGGCAAGTAAACCCCGTCCCAGCGCGTCGGCGAGAAAGCGCCGCAGAGATCGCCCGCCAAGCCCTGCGAAGAAGAAAGGGCGCAGCACAAGAGGGCCACGCACGCAGCCACGCACGCAGCCGCGAGCGCGCGCGGGACCGTCGCGGAGAGAGAGCGAGCGAGCGAGCGAGAGAGAGCGGAGTGGGATTGCTCCCGGCCTCCCTTCTCGCTCGTTCTGTTGCCACGTTGTCATTGGCAGAGTCGAGTCGCTCGCGCTCCGCGAAACCGCAACGTCGGAAAATGTGGGGGTTACGTTTCGAGACGTTTCGTGATGACCAACCGCCGCAAGATCGATCGATCGATCAATCGATTAGCCAAGATTGGCTTTCTCACAAAGCAGAGGGCATTGATTGCAATCGAAGAAAGCACGCGGCGAGATCGCCCGCTCGCTCGCTCGCGCGGTGGCTGCGCTGGCTAGCCGGCGCGCGAACGCCTCCTCGTGTCGCTCGTTCGACCCCGAGCCCGTGTTGAAGCGAAAAGCTGTAGAAGCTGCAGCGTTCGGGCCGGCGAAACGACGAGCACGTCAAGTCAACACCACCACCATCCACGATGGCGACCGCAGCAGCAACGGGCGCGGGCAGAGCTGGTGGCAGCTCGGGCGGAGCGGCAGGGAGGGCAAGCATCGACTCGAACCAGCCTGTGGTGATTGATAATGGAACGGGAACCGTCAAAGCCGGATTCGCCGGCGGAGACGCGCCCAAGATCGTCTTTCCCAGCTTTGTGGGCAAGCCCAAACATTTGCGTGTTATGCTGCAGACCAAGCTCGAGGGCGATAGCTTTGTGGGCAAGACGGCCGAGGAGCATCGCGGAGTCCTTTCGCTTGAGTACCCCATGGAGCATGGCGTCGTCAGGGACTGGGATGCCATGGAAAAAATCTGGTCGCACGTGTACAGCTCCGAGAATCTCGATATTTCGAGCGAGGAGCACCCTGTTCTTCTTACCGAAGCACCCCTCAATCCGCGCACAAACCGCGAACGCGCTGCAGAAGTCTTTTTCGAGACCTTTGGCGCACCCGCGCTCTTTGTGTCGCCCCAAGCCACGCTTAGTCTCTACGCCTCGGGGAGAACCACAGGCGTCGTGCTGGACTCGGGCGATGGTGTTACGCATGCTGTCCCTGTGTATGAAGGATTTACTATGCCGCACGCGATCACGCGAATGGACGTTGCCGGTAGAGATGTCACCAACCACCTCATGACCCTCTTGCGAAAAGCGGGCTACGTCTTTCACACCTCTGCAGAGCGCGAGGTCGTCAAGGCCATCAAGGAGCAAGCTTGCTACGTCGCCTTCAACCCCACAAAGGAGGAGCGCTTGGAGCAAGAGAAGCATTCGAGCAAGTACACGTTCAAGCTGCCCGACGGGACGGCCGTTGATGTTGGGCCCGAGCGTTTCCGCGCGCCTGAAATTCTCTTCAACCCGAGTCTCGTGGGACTCGAGTACGCCGGTGCACACCATTGTATTGTGGATGCAATTTTCAAGTCTGATCTCGACCTCCGCAAGACCTTGCTCTCACAAATTGTCTTGGCCGGCGGTTCCACCATGTTTGCCGGTTTTGGTGACCGCATGCTCAATGAAGTCCGCAAGGCGACGCCCAAGGCTGCCGCATCCGGCGTCAAGATTCGCATTGCTGCACCACCAAATCGTGATCAGCTTACCTGGACTGGCGGTTCTATTCTCGCTTCGCTTGCGACTTTCAAGTCCATGTGGGTGTCAAAGCAGGACTACGAGGAGCACGGCGCTTTTATATTGCACCGTAGAAGCATCTGATCTGTTTGACCATTTTGCGTCTCGTCCTCGCTTGCAGACCCGTATACAAACTAAGTGTGAGCGCATGAGCGTGCGAGCGCGCAAGCAGTCTTGTTGCGAGCTCTAGAGCCCGTTACAACGATTCCATCCACTCTTGCATTCATTCGTTCATTCACTCATTCAACCAACCATTCATCATTCATAATACATCCATTCATACATACATCAAGAGATTCCCTTTTTCTTCTTTTCATTTCTTTTCTTTCTTTACAACTATGAGTATACCAGACAGACAATCGACTACACATAGGCCTACGTTCATCTTTTTGCAATAAAAACAGAATAAAGACACGAAACAAGTGAAGCTAGATGCGTCGAAATGCAACAAAGAGCCAAAACGCAAGGCCTCACAATGTCTAACTCTTTCGTTTCTCTTGCGGTTGGAAAAAAGGTTAACGTTGATTGGAAAATCCCGCTTACAATCTTGTCGAAGCTGCCACCTCCGGCGTTGTGGAGATGACGTCTGTGTCCTCGCCAGCCAAGCTCTGGACCTCGTGGATGACGCCGCCCCCAAGACACACGTCGCCCAAATAAAATGCAGCAACCTGTTGCGACGTCGCGCTGCCAGCAGGATTCTCGAAACGCACCTCGAGCCACTCGCACGAGGCATCCGTAAAGCGTAGAGTCACGGGAACATCCTGGGTGCGATAGCGCACTTTGCACATGCACGACAAGGTGCCCTCGCCAGGATTCTCACCAAGTGGCCCGGGCGCTTCTCCGTTTACCCAATAAAGCGCGCTGCGATGTATTCGCAAGGCCTGCGCAAGTAGCAGCGGGTGGCGCGGATTGTCGACGACGAGAATGCGGCCCGTTGCAATATCTTTTCGCGCAACATACATTTTGCTGGCGGCGCCTGAGATTGGCGCACGCTGACCATGCGTAAAAGCATGCACATTGCTGTGTGTACCAAGATGGACGCCATCCTCATTGACAAAGTCTCCACCAACAGGCTCAATGTACTCTTCGATAAAATCACCGAACTTGCGCTTGCCCACAAAGCAGATTCCTACACTGTCTTTCTTGCTGGCTGTGCAGAGACCAGCCTCGGCCGCAATTTCACGGACACGTGTTTTGTGCAAATGACCAAGCGGAAAGTGCACACGACGGAGCGCTTCGCCAGGGACGCCGCACAAAAAGTAGGTCTGGTCCTTGATTGGATCCACTGCCTTGACGAGCAGCGGCAGGGCGTGCGGGTCGGCCTCGTCGCGACGGAGCGATGCGTAGTGGCCGGTCGCAAGATGCGTGTCCTTGCCGAAGCGTTCCTCTACATGCTTGCGAAAGCACTTGAACTTGATTTCCCGATTGCAAAATATGTCAGGGTTGGGCGTCCCACGCCTGAATCCTGTCAGATATGGCTCAAAGACCTCATTCCAATACTCTTGCACAAAATTCACCGCGTGCAACTCAATGTCCAGCTGCTCGCAAACCTCTCGCGCATATTTGTAATCTTCTGCAATGGGGCATGTGTACGAGTCGCCAGCCTCATCACCGGGGTCCCAGTTCTGCATAAAGACGCCCACGACCTCATCGAACTGCCCGCTCTGCTTGAGCAGCAGCGCCGCCACCGACGAGTCCACGCCACCCGAGATGCCCACCACCACCCGCCTCTTGGCCGCAGTGCTCACCAGCACCGAGTCGCCGCCACCACGCGGAGCGCTGCTCACGTGCCGGGTGGCGAAATGCAAGGGCCGCGCCCTCACGCGCTGCGCAATGCGGGCGAGCATGGCGCAGTCGCGACGTCTCCTGTGCGCACGCGGGACGCTTTGCTTTGGGGTTTGCAAAGGCAATGGAAGCACGCAGAGCAAGACAAGCAAGAACGTGGCATAGACAGCAGCATGCTTGTTATGTAGTTGCTGGCATCGCGACCAAGACAACAGCGACGGCAAGACAGTGGACGCAGCAGCCGAGCAGGCAGATCGACAAGCTGACGAGCGTTGCCTCGAGCGGGCAGGCGGCACGTGCCGGGAGGAGGAAAGGGGAGACGCGCGGTCGGTGCAATGGTCGAGACGGAACCTGCGCAGCAGCCCGCTCAGCTACGTATTGCCGAGGATGCCGTCGTGAGCAAGGACGTGGAGATTGTCGGGCCGCACGCCGTTGAAATTGGCCCGCGCTGCGTCGTGCAGCCACGAAGCAGACTTGTGGCCAGCCATGGACCTGTCATCATTGGTGCGGAGTGCATCATTGAAGAACTCGTTGTCATTGAGTAAGTCCAAGAAAACAGAACAAAGCGCTCTCTATCCAACAGACAGCAGGGCTCAATAAAAGGTCATGTAAAACACGATGGAAAAAACTGACCCATTAATCAATGTCGCGCCATGACATGGCATGACGTGACACGGCACGTTACGGTCGCGCTTCGCTTTCGATAGAACAACGCCGGAACATCCCCAAGCTCAAATCGGCAGCAGAAATCTACTCAAGGTCGGAAGCAAAGTTCAGGGCGCCTCGGTGGGCGACAACAATACTCTCGACATTCGTGCCAACGTGGGACCAGGCTGTGTTGTCGGAAACGGCTGCACAGTCGGAGCAACTGCTACACTTGCAACGGACACGCAACTGACAGACAATCATGCCGCCTTTTGCGTCGATGGCGAGACCAGGATACATGCCGTGCGACCTGCCCAAGAGGATCACATTTTGCTCATGGAGAGACACTTGTCGAGTCTTCTCGACGACGATAGCAAATCAGCCCTGCGAAAACACCACAAGCTCCTCTCACCAACAGCGCCATAGTGCGCATCATATCTCGTCCATTAATCTCTCCTGGCCGAGGTCCGTGGCATGACACGTGGCCCGCCGCCTCCGTACATTCATTTGTAATACAAGTGACTTTCTTTGTTTATTGTGCAAACGGATGCCTGCTTCCCATCTTCAACGACCCCCTGCAGCCACGGCGGGCGTTGCCGTGTAAGGAGAGGTATCTTGAACCTTGTAAGTGCTCACGCTATTGAGCAGCCATTGCGGCGTGAGGACGCGCACATTCGGCTGTGCCGTAATTGCTGCATAGTGGGGGTCTTGTCGCGCCGTGTCAAGGTTCTCACACAGAACCACGCACATCGACGAGGCGCCTGCATTCCGTGCCGCTTCAAGGTCGCGGCGGTTGCGAATCAATGTGCCGCCGCACATAGCAAAAATTGACTCCAGATCCCGCTTGGGGGGCACACGACTTCCAGCAAAGCTTCCACACAGAAACATGGTAACTCCTGCGAAAAGCCCCTTGCCGCTGTCCTTCTCCTGAGCGTGCGCCTCTCTGGACCGCTTCGGGCCGTCGCGTGAGAGCCCAATCGTCTTCATATCGCCTTGAATCTCGTACGGGCCTTCGGCAAGCCATGCATTGGCATTGGCAGAATCCCGCACCCAACGCACGTCCACAATCCAGAGTCCGGCGGCAATTGCACGCACGTACTTGAGGGTACGAGCCTTGGCAATTCTTCCCTGAGACGCTTTGCGTATGCAGGGGACAACGAGATGCGTCGCTCGCTCCGTTTCTTCCAACTCGACCTCTCCGTGCAAATTGTAAATGTCATCGACAATGTTCTGCCGCCGCGCTTCAGAGCTGAGGGAGGTCAACACGATTGTAGGTCGTTTTGTCGACGAAAGCGCCACCTCGGGACCTGGACTAAGGCTGCGTGTGCGCCGTTTTGTCGACTTGGACTTCTTTGCGGGACCGCTAGATTTTGTGTCCCCAGCAGCTGTAGACAGAACTTCCTCGTCGCTGTGCGGCGCTGGCGATGCGGACCGTGTTTTGGTACCGCGACGCCGCTTTTGGCGCTGCGACGATGTTTTCGTTCCACTCCTCCGTTTCCCGCGAGAGCTGCTGGTCTCCTTGGCGTCCTGTACATTCGTGTCGGTTTTAGCTTCATTCGCACCATCCAGGACGCGTGAGGAGCGCGAAGGTAATCGCTGAAGAGGCTGGCGTTCTCTTGCACCTTTTCGATTTTCATCGCCTTTCTTCTTTTTCTCCTTTTCGTTATCCTCCTCCTGCGCCTCCTCGGCCTTTTCGCTGGTTCTGCAAAACTGAGCGATTTCGGCCTGACTGATGAACGATTCCGGATCGAAGCGATCACGCGGGGCGCTGCGCCGTTTGGGTCGACCGCGTGCACTCCATTGCTGCAGGACAGGTGTAGCTGGCGTTGACTGGGTATGCGAACCGAGTAGACTTGTATTGTTAACGTCAATGCCAGAGGTAAGATGAATTGCCTCAACCATCTTTTCCCGTCGGCCATCCAAAGCATACCGGATGTCGTATGTCCCATCAGAATACACCTTGGTGATCTTCCCTACGCCTCCGGGTTTATTCACTCCTGGTTGCATGCGTCTAGCTACGGTGACAAAATCGCCCAAGGCAAAGCGCGGCCTGGACGTCCCGGCGGTGGGCGCTGATTCTGGCTCGTGATTCCGTGTCGTTTGCGCCTTTGACCCGGACTTCGACAGCTTGCTCGATGTCGCAACCGCATCAACATGTGCAGCGGGCGCCTCGCTCTGTGCATGCTCAACAAAGTTGACAAGTGTATCAACTTGGGAGGGTGTGATGCTCGATTGCCGCGATGTAGAGGTCTTGCGTTTCTTGCTGGAACGGACGATCTGCGACGGCGACGGCATCGATGCTGCTGATGCTGCTGCTTTTGCCGCTACCGCCGCCGCCGCCGACGACGATGAAGACGATGAGGAGGAGGACGACTTTGGAACCATATGCTTTTCCGGCGTGTCCTTTTGCGTTGCCGAGGGTGGATCAACTGCTTCGGGATTTGCACCCGTGTTTTCGACAAGGACATTTACCCCATTATCATCATTGCCATCGTCATGTTCTTGCGTCGATGCATTGTCTCGGGAATCCACATCCATTGCCACGTTTGTCGCTTGCGAGGCCTCGTCCACGGGCTCCTCTTGGTCCTCAAAGACGATGGCATGCTGTGTTTCATTGTCATTTACGGCCTCGTCGTCAGCGTCTTGCTCTTCATTCTTTGATTTGTTGTCAACTTCTTGCTGGTCTTGGTCAAGAGGCGATGGAGAACATTGTGCCACCTCAGGCTCGCTGCTTTTCTCCTGACCCACGAGACTTTCCTGAAAGAGAACCTTCTCCAGATTACATGGTGGGCAGTGATCCACCTCGGTGTCTTCTTCCTCTGGCCCGCTTTTCCTTCGTTTCATAGCAGAAGGTTTTTCATCTGTTTCATCGACGCTTGCTAGAGGTCGTGCACGCGAAACGGTGGAGAGCGGAGTATCCATGCTCTGGCTCTGGCTTTGACTTTGGCTCTGACTGCGAGGCAAAAGTACTGTTGCGGGCGTCGTGGCTGCGCTCTTGGAAGAGAGCGGGGTGCCCAAACTGTTCGAACTAAGGAAAGGGCCACGGCCTCTTCGAAAGGCACTCACGGGCGTCACATGTGTGCTGCGTCGAGTCTGCGACGGGTGAGACGCTGAGCGAATACGCGGGAGACTACTGTCCGCGGAAGAGACTGCATCATCTCTCGACTCTCCAACTTTGTCACTGTCTTGCGCCTGGTTCTCGGACTCATCCTTGCTTACGTCATCTTTTTCTTGTGTGGCGGCGGTCTGTGCCATTTGAGAGGGTTCCACAACCTCGCTCGGCAAGAGCGTCGCCTCGACAACGGTATCTACCATGTCTACATCCTGCTGTGCCGGAGTCGCTGGTTGCGAATTCGTCTCTTCAACTGAAGCCTCTGGGTGTAATACAGGTGAGCCAATGGTCTGCTCGCGCTCCTCCGCTTGCCCATCTTCCTGCATGTCTTCTCCTTGCATGACAGGGTCGTCTCTTTTCTCCTCCGCCCCCTCATCATTATGATCATCATCGTCGTCATCGTCGTCATCGTCATCATCATCGTCGCCGATAAGACGTGAGAATCGCGAGAGACGATTCTCGCGGTAGCGCATGTATTCGAGCGAGGTCATGGGTTGCTGCGGGCGCACACGTCCTGGAAAAAGCCTGTTTGGATTCGCGCCGAGTCCTTCTGCTATTTGAGAGAGCGAGGAGATTTGCGTCATGGCGCTATTATCGTACGCGTCGGTCGGCTTCTTTGGCCTTTTGTGTTTTGTCTGGTTGTCCTTATCCTTGTTATCCCTCCGCCCGGACGTCGTTGTTGTTTTTGTTGTTGTTGTTGTTGATGATGATGATGATATAGCGTTCGATGTGGGTGCTGCCTGGTTATTATTTTCCCCCTCTTTATGTTGTTCCTCCGCATCGTCGTCGTTGTCGTCGCTGTCGCTCACATATCTCCAGTTGGAGACTGCTCCAGCCATAGGTTCCTTGCGCATTTTTCCGTGTTGCGCACCTTGTGCTTTGAGGGCTCCTTTGTGGATTTTTCCAACGTCGACATCTTCTTCGTCGTCTTCTACTTCTTCTTCGTCGTCATCATCGTCATCAACATCCGCTGGCGCCTGCGAATACTTTGCGTTGTGGGGATGCAGTTGTTTGTAGTGCTTGAGGACGAGAACCAGCTTGTCGCATGACCGCGTCGTGCGCCGTGTCACTTCAGTCTTGCACAGTGGGCATACCTCGCGTGCGCAGAGAGAGCGTTTGAGGCAATCTGTGCAAAAGACGTGTCTGCAGGGTGTCATTAGAGGGTCCTTGAGGAGGCTGTAGCAGATGGAGCACGTCAAGTCCTGGCCAATGGCTTGCACACACTTGACAATCTCGCGGACGTCCAGTTCCTCCTCATTGAGCTCTTCGTCTTTCTGCTCGCCTTCGCGTCCATCCCTGGTCGCAGTCAAAGTCAAGGTCGCGGTCTCAGCGAGATCCCCCATGGTTGCCAGTTAGTTCGCTAGCTGAGCGGCGGCTCCCCGTGCCTCTCGCGAGCGTCTGTCAGGCACGGGCCTGCCTGCGTTTATGCCAGAGCCTTCGCACGCGGCAGCGAGGTCCTCTCCCGGGCTGCGCGCACCTTCGCTCCGCCGCGCAGGTCGCGCGCGCAGGGGATCGATCGAGCTCTGGCGAGAGCGCGGTTGACTTTTGAATTTTGCAAAAAAAAAAAAAAAAAAATTTCTTAGGTGCCACATGTGGCATGGAGGACCGGAACTCGTCTGCGCGCACGTCGTTATCTTCTGGGAGTCTTCGCTCTTCTGCTGAAGCCTGGCAGCTCGATACCAAGCCTACTGAGGCTACTGCTGCTGCTACTGCTGCTGATGATGATGACGATGACGATGATAGTGATGCAGTGATGAGGCTTCTGGAGAACGCGCTCGGCTGCCTTCAGGGACGATCACGGTGTGCCGCGGCGAAGGGAAAAATCGAGATTATGGAAGCCATTTTGTAGAAAATAATGAATCTCCCATAAAACGGCTATACCGTCGAGAGCGCAGTTTGGCAGATCGTCGAGCATCACCGCTACACACCATGAACAAGCTAGCGACGAGAAGATGATGACGCCTCGACGATACCGCGCCGAGAAGAGAAGTGCAAAGGCGAAGAATGGATCGGCAACAAAGCCGGCCCGGCGGCCGCAAAGCGCAAGAGCAGGGAAAGAGTTGATTAAGACGCTCGAGCAGTTTGCCCTTAATCCGACAAAATCAGCATCCAACTATGTGCACGTGCAACGTGAAATCAAAAGGCCACAAACTGCAGGAGGTTCGCGAGTTGGAGAAAAGGATCATCGCAGAATTGTAGAGCGAGAGGTCTGCGACTTGCTCGCGGCACTCGACACCTGCGTCGAGGACCATGGCAAGGCCCTGCAACAACGATCGCGCGCCGAGACCGAGAAAGAGACTCGAGACGATGAAGAAATCCTGCGGTCGAAATACGCGCGTCTAAATGAGCTCCGCGCACAGGAAGAGGCTCTGAAAGCGCATTTGAGAGCCAACACAAATGTCGATCTTGCGGACGAGGCCGCGAGACTTCGCTCCAGCTTGAACGCGATGAGTAGGAGCTGGGAACACAAACGAGCGCTCAAAAAATTGCAAAAGCAGACGTGGGACTTGCAAAATCGATGCGAAAACCTCACGCGTAAACGTCAGGAGTTGTCTCTCTTTGTGAGCAAGAAGCTGCCAAAGGAAAGTAAGATGCTTCAGCGTGAGGAAGAACAGAAAAACGCTTTGGTCGCAGAGGCAGAGGCACGCGTTGCCAGTCTTGAAGCAGAGTTTGCAGAGCTTGAGCGGCAAGCGCGACGAGGGGAGAACCTGGCAGCGCTTGCAATACAGGCCTGGTACCGTGGCGCGCGCGTTCGACGGATCTATAAAAACTTTCTCACGACCCGCAAGCATCTCAAAGCAGCAGGGACGCTGCAATGCAGAAAATTATGTTTGCACTTGTCACTCATTGCCGACTTGCTAGTAAGTCGCGACGCCATCAGTCGTGCCCTGCAAATGGTTTTATCTTGCCAGCATTGCTTTCAACCTTACGAGGACCCAGTGTGGATTGTCACGGACCTCGAGACAGCTTCATATTGTCGTATGTGCGCCAAGGCAGTTGGAGAAGAGTCACGCGCCAGAACGAACAAGGAGTGCACACTTGTCCGTAACTCTCTCGTTGCCACGCTCCAGGAGCGACTCGAAGCCAAGGAAGTCGCTTTCCGTGAGGCGGGCGAGGCACTGGAACGCCAGCGACGCGAACTCATGATCCATGAGGGTTTCGAGTCTCTCATTCGCAAGGAGCTCCCTGCCGAACATTTGTTTGAGCGTTTGGTGCTCGCGGGCATTCTAGAGGACGAGGATTAGCTTGTTTGGCTATTATCGACATAACCACTAGAATCTGAACATACTGATGACACTTTTCTATCCATGTACGTATGGTCCTTGCACGACACTACTATTTTTAGACTAGCATCACAAGAGCATTGACTGACCGACCTTGTAGCACTAACAAGTTGGCGTTGATGATCAATCAATCAAACAGACAAATAAACAAGTAATATATAGAGAAGGAAGTGAAAAAGCTGTGGTATGTTTGCAAGTTATTGTCTATCGCCTAGAAAGGAGCGCAAGAGGACGCATGCCTCGAATCCAGTCCTTGTGCTCAGCCCAGACATGCGTGCGCGCAGTGAGGACCTGCAGAACGGCATTCGCCGAAGTGTAGTCGTTGCTGGCAAGAGCCTGGATGAGCTGCGTAATTTCCGCAAAAAGATCTTCAGAAACCGCGCCAGTCATGAGTTTCTCTTTGAGCGCGTTAGCTCCCTTCTCCGCGTCGGAAAATTTCCGCTTGTCCATGGTTGATACCATGCGCGCGCCCAGCGTTTGAAGGTGCTGGTCGAGCATTTGCATGACTGGCGCCATTTGCGGTGGCATACTGCGCTGCACCGGCTGAGGCGCTGGCTCAGACTGAGCTGGCTTGGCTTGCGCCGCATTTGGGTTGAAAATACCCTGCTGTTGCTGTTGCTGCTGTTGCTGCCCGGGGCCCATGCTATCATAGCCCGGGGCAGACTGGCCGGTGAGGTTGCCATACTTTTGGCCTGCAGCAGGATTGCCGGCCGTGGATCCAAAGCCATCGTTCTCGTTCATGTGCATCTGCAAGCCCTGGTTCATCTGGCGAGCCGAGGATTGTGGTTGCATCAGTGGCGAGGGCTGACCGTACTGCTGCTGCTGCTGCTGCGGCTGCTGCTGAGGAGCAGGCATTTGCGGTTGTTGAGGCTGCATCATGGGTGATGGCTGGCCGTACTGGGGCTGCGGCGCAGAAAACGCGTTGGGCTGCGGCTGATTGTACTGGGGCTGCTGCGGCTGCTGTTGCATCTGCGGAGCGCCAAAAGATGGCTGCGGCTGCTGCGGCTGCTGCGGCTGCTGGTAGCCGCCATTCATGTGCATCGATTGCTGCTGCTGCATCGGCTGCTGCTGCTGCTGCTGCTGCTGCTGCTGCTGCTGCTCGGGTACATGCTGAGGTTCCGCTTCTGGGACATACGGCGTGTTGGACGGAGCAACGCCGAATTGCTTGACTTCAAAGGCAGCGACCGGACCCGAGATGTACTGCGAGAGACCATACTCGGGCTGAGGGTGGGCACCGTACAATCGGTCCATGAGCATGAGAGCGCGCGACGCTTGCTCATTATGAGCACTTTCCATACCACTCGCTCCCGTGTCCACGAGGTTGCCGTGCTCATCGTACGAGGCCGTGGGTTGGAGCATTGTAACATCGACGGAGGCAATGTACTTGGCGGCATACTCGAGGAGGCCCTGTGAGGCGAGAAAGGTCGCGTAGTCAATGTAGTGGGCCATGACATTCGGAATGGCCATCATCGACGTCGGGTCCTCGAGGGCTTGCATGTAAACCTGCGTCTTCTCCACGATAGACTGCGAGAGCTTGACGCGATCGAGAGCGCTCGGACTCGAGCCCAACGTGGCGACGCCCTGCTTGAGGAAGATGTTGACTGTCTTTTCCACATTCTTGGCGCAAATGTAGCAAAAGCAAGCAGCGATGGTGGCATCCTCATCATTGCGCTCCGTTTCGAGCTTACCCGCGAGAATTTCACACAGCGCGGGAACGTCGTCAGACTTGCCATACTGGGATACAATGGCCAAAACTTCCTTCCAGTTGTCCCCAGATACGTCGGAGCGACGCACATAGGCGTCGAGATCCTGCTGGATGACGGCCGAAAGCACCGGAATGTAGGGCTTCTTCTCGTAGAAACGCTCAAGGTAGCTGGCCAGAGTCTCATTCCAGAGCTCGGGGCCACCGCACGAGGACAAAAGAAGGGCATCGGCAAAGCGGTTGTTTTCCATACAGCACGAGACCGCAACATTAAAGTTTCCGACAAGAAGGGCTTTGGAGATGACATCGTCGACACTTGAGTCCTTGACCTCGACGTCCTCCAGACTCACGTCCTCGAGGCGCCGCTGGGGCTTGGCAGGCTCCATCCGAGGAGAGGCCACCGGCGAGGAGGCTGCGGCAGCATCAGCCTCTGCTGGCTCGGACTCCTGAGGAGGAGCAGCCGCGTCCTGTCCAGACGGGGTTTCAGGCCCGTCGCCGTTGGGAGCCGCGTCGCCGCTGACGGCAAAGGCGTCGTGGCCGTCGCCGTTGGCCTTTTCGTCCTGATGCGTAAAGTCATCAAATACATCGGCGCCAGACCCAGCAGCAGCATCGCTGCCCAGACCGTTCATCATGCCGCCTTGGTTGAAACCCTGCAGACGGAGCTGCTCCATTTGCTGTTGGACTTGCGAAAAGCCTCCTTGTTGCTGTGCTTGTACCGGGGATTGCTGCGGGGCTTGGTACTGGTTCGGATCATCGTAGGAAGATGCGACGGGATCTTGCACGCCCGAGGCCTCGGGGATCTCGGCAGCTGCAGCGGCCTCGGCCGCACGGTGATCGAGACTGGCTACGAGCTGGTTGATGGCGTCCATGTCGAAACCAAGCTGCTCAAGGATCTTGTCTCGAGCAGAGGGCTCGAACAAGATCTTCATGAAGCTCCAAGCCTCGCGATCAGCGCCCGACGCCGCAGCAGCGGCCCTCGCCTGACAGAGTTCAGACATGTGCGCAAAGGCAGTGCTTCCCGTCTGCTGGTGTGCTTGCATGTCCATGTTGAGGGCAGTGCCGAACTGCTCTTCCCAGGTGACGCAGTCCTGGACAACCTGCGGCTCATCTGTGATCTTGGACACGCGGACCGTGCTTGGATGAAGAGGCGCTGCAGAGCCAAAGTTCACGATGCGGCCGCCAAACCCAAAGACGGCTCCACACTTTCGGCGCATCCAGGCAGGGGCGCGCATCTTGACCGGGGGCTGGCTCGAGGTAGCCCGTGCCGCCTCTTCGACTCCGCCGCAGGCACCATTGATGGAAAGGATTTGGACCTTGCGATCAAAGGAGCACGAAGCAAAGATTGTGCGGTTGTACGGCGAAAAGGTGACCTGGTAGCGACGGCCCTTGTTGCTGCTCGCGATGCCGCCCATTCCTCCAAAAACATCGCCGCCGCTTGCGGGTGCACCAAAACCACCGGGTGTCCCGGGCATGGCGCCCCCAAAAGACGACGGCGGAGCGCCAAGACCCGAAGGGACATGGCCACCAGCACCACCGTTGCCGATGGCATGGGCGTCAGAAGTGTGCTTGCTGCCGTCACCGTGGACCTCGGCCACGGGTTTGCCCGAGTACAGATCCCAAAAGAGAGTGCGATTGTCCTTGCCGCAAGACATAAAGTACGAGGAGTCGTCTGGGCACCAGGACAACGAAAAGATTCCGGCTGTATGGCCACGATACTCGGCCAGAGGCTGGGTAGTGGAGCTCCGCACATCCCAGAGACGAAGCACAGGATCCCTGTCATCGTTGGAGGCCGTAAGCAGGTGGTGCAGACCGCGGACGGGACTCCATGCGATGGCCGAGATGCCGCAGCCGTTCGGGTCGCGGATCTCTGCCCAGGGCTTTTTCGCTTTGAGACTCCAGACGGTGCAGGCGGCATCCAATGCGGCCGTGGCGAGCACGTGCTGGACCTCGAGGTTCCAGGCCACGGAGCGGACCTCTGCCGAGTGTTTCTGGGAGCCCGCGCCGGCGGGGCTGTGCACATTGGGTTGTTCAGGCTTGTTGAGGTCGACAATGTAGACTTCGTTGTCGCTTGCGCCCGTGGCCAAGAGATGCTCAGTGCCGGCGCAAGGGTGAAACTGGAGACTATTGACCTTGGCCTTGTGCTTTTTCACAACGGCGAGAGGGTCACCGAGCTTGGCTGGGTTCCAGATGTTGATGTCACCGTTTTGCATGCCACCGGCGATGACACCCATGCCGCTAGGGCCCTTGGCGCCCCAGGCGATGCAGTTGAATCTCGTCGAGGTTTCGGCCTTGCCCACGAACTTGGGCTCGCTTTCGCCACGGAGGCCCACGCTGTAAATGTCTAGCTCCCCGCCGTAGTCGTCAAAGGTCTTTTCGTTGGCGCCATCTTTTGCGCCGAGGGCAATGTATGTGCTCTTGGCCTTGATGGGGCACCACGCCAGGACGGCCCCCTTGTCCTTGATCTCTTGCACTACCGACATTGTCTGGGCGAGGTGCGCCCGAGAGGAGGAGGCTTCTTCTTCTTCTTCTTCGGCTCAAAGGCGCGCAAACAGCGCACGAGCCTGGCTCCGCGATGTCTCCGCACGCGTGGCCGCGCCGCGACGTCTGTGTGCGCGCGCGTCGCACAACGCCAAAAGCGCTCTGCTGCGCCTCCTTTTTTCCCCTTTCTTCTCGTCGCAGACGCCGCCCGCCTCGGTAGACGCGAAGCGTCAGGAGAACTGGGCGACTCCGGCTCGGGCTCCCGCTCCCGCTCGGCTCTGCCGCGCCTCGCCGCGCGCCCGCCCGCTCGCCCGCGCGCGCGCCC